>BSBM01001111.1:5845000-6375000 GCA_027924585.1 Larix kaempferi | reverse complement strand
GTAATGGTTAGGGGGGAGAGGAGGGGGAGAGAAAGATAGAGGAGAGGGTGTTAGTTGTATGGAGTGAGAAAGAGAGATGGGAGGTGTGGTTAGAGGTAGGTGGAGGTGTAGGGAAGAGAGAGAGAGAGAGAGATTGATAGAGCCGAGGTTAGTAAGGGCTAGGGTGAGGAGGGGTTTTTTGGCTAGGGTAGTAGAGATATAGAAAGAGTAGGATAGTTAGGGATAGGGGAGAGGTTAGGGAGAGGGAGAGGGGGTTTAGAGAGAGAGAGGTGTAGAAGTAGGGAAGAGAGAGTCAGAGAGGGGGGTTGTAAGGGTTACGAGGAGGAGGGGATAGAGAGAGAGGGGTTAGGGATATGGGGAATAAGAGAGACAATAAGAGAGGGGATTTGGCTGGGGTGGGGTGGGTTAAGGGGTTGTAGAGAGATAGAGAGGGAGGAGGGTGTCAGGGGGTTAGAAGAGAGGGAGAGGGAGAGGGGGTTTAGAGAGAGAGAGGTGTAGAAGTAGGGAAGAGAGAGTCAGAGAGGGGGATTGTAAGGGTTACGAGGAGGAGGGGATAGAGAGAGAGGGGTTAGGGATATGGGGAATAAGAGAGACAATAAGAGAGGGGATGTGGCTGGGGTGGCTAGGCTGGGGTGGGTTAAGGGGTTATGGAGAGATAGAGAGGGAGGAGGGTGTCAGGGGGTTAGAAGAGAGAGAGGGAGGAGGGTTTTAGGGGGTTAGAAGAGAGAGAGGGGTGGGGGATAGGGGTTGGTGGAGGAGTACAGAAGATATAGAAAGAGAAGGGGTTAGTAAGGGTTAGGTGTAGGATGGGAGAGAGTGAGCAAGGGTGAGCAGTGACAGGATTATGAGATAGATAGAGGGAGGAGGGTTTAAGAGTGGTGGGGATCAGAGAGAGGGAGAGGAGGGGTTAGGGAGTGGTGGGTATATAAATTTATTAAACATTTGAAAACATAAATTTGTGAAGTTAAGAACGCGCGTGCATTTTGTGCATACAAAACACTCGCGCGTTTTGTATTGACATAACGCGCACAAATTGTGAAAATACAGAACGTGTGAGCGTTCTTTGAGCGTCAATCTAAATATTTGAATTTAAATATAACACGCGTGCGCTTTGGAGTACCTAATCACCCGCTCCTCCTGCGCTCGCGTGTCAGCCATAGTCCTATGTGGTTGGTTCGGACTTACCAAACCTGTGCTATGGAATTTACTAAACCATAGCTAATTAGGCATTCCCACCATTTTTCTCAATATGTCTGTTTTCCACCGCTCTCTATAGCATGACATACATGACCATTATTGACGAAATTTTAGGCATAGATAGCATTTTTCATGCAGATTCCAAATATGTAATTTTTTTTTTTAAATATTGAGATTTTCTATTTTTTTCCTAATTTTCTTGTGCCATCACTCCTTAAGTCAAAAAACACGTTGTTAGTGTTTATTCCGTAACTTTTTTCATTTCAAAACTATTTTAAAAAAAAATTGTATGCTGCACTAGTAGACACCGACCTCTACATGCTATAAAAAATCGAAGTCAAAATGATTGCATTAAGACCTTCAAAGGCTGCACCCACATTTGACATATCATTCTCAAGGTTTGGTCACTTAGAAAATTTTAAAAAAAATTAAAAATTTAATTTTGGAAAAATAGTGTTGCACTAGTGCTACGGGTTCTCTACATGTCTAACAATTTTTGTATCTCGAAACCATCATTTAGGCACTCAAAGGCTGCACCCACAAAAACATATACCTTATCATTTTCCAAAAAAATAAAAAGCGACTGTTAGAAAAGATGAAATTTGACATGGTTATGTAAATTTTCAATACTTAAAATTTATATATTCGGAAACGTGACTCAATTTCCTACATTTCAGCTTCTTTACTCGATGCAAGATATCCTATGTAAGTATCTCAAAAAAACCAAGTATGTTGAGGGATGCGTGATTTTTCAATTTTCTATTGCATCTAACAATGTTTAAAAAAATTCTAAAAATAAAATTAAAATATGATTGAATTGGATGAAGTTGAAAAAAATTATAATATTCAAATGCTTGGAAAAAAAATTAATATTTAATTTGACAACCTAGCCTTTATTAAATATGCTTTTTTTTTCTTTCTATTTTTAAATGTTTGAAAAAAAATTCCAATACAAGTTTGACAACCTAACATCTATTGATACTATGTGAAGATGAAGTTGTAGAGACAAAACCTCATCACCTATAATAATCCATTGATCGGATTACCAAACACCTAACCCATTGGTGAACTATAGGGGTTCCACTCCTACCTAAAAAAATGGAATATTGATCAAATAGACATAATAAGTGCAACTATCATGAAAGACATCAAAAAATAGGTTCAATGTCACAAAATAGTTTCAATCTCATATACAGAACGTAGAAGAAATAATAGGCAAGAACTACTACAATAATTACAAATGTTATATTCTACGACTTAATATGAGTAATGAGGATAATGTTGAAGTGTGACAGTAATGTTTCCACATATCTTCAAAATAAGAATAAAATTAAGAAACACAAAAGAAGCAACACTAAATGACCGTTAATAAAATTAACACAAAAGAAGCAATACTAAATGACCGTTAAATAAAAATGTTAACTATTATTCATTCACCTTTGCATGATTATCCTGAGATGGGTATATCGGCGTTGGAATGAATAGCTTCGGACCCATTCCTGGAAACGTGGGTGATAGCAAATTTGGAATTGAGAGGGATGCAGGAATTTGATATGACCCTAGAAAACTATCCTTTTGCCAGATTGAAACCTACATTATCACAAGGCTTCTGCTCAACATTGTATGCAAAGGCTTTTGAACGATACTAGAAGGCGTGATATGGAAAGGGAGGAGGTCGGGGAACATTGTATAAACATGGATAAAATAATGGATGCTGCAGTGCTTCTATTTCTCCCGGTCTTCTCTTCAGATCTCGCGACAATAAATAATTGATGAGATCAATGGCCAGGGCATTTGCACCTGGCAGAAGAGATGACAATTGTTTAGTAGAATCTGTTAAGAATTGTAATCTCAATGGTCCTAAGTTGGTTAATTAGTTGAATTATAAGTTAATTCTAGTTTAACTAGGACACTTGGCTCTCCCATAGTATTTCATGTCCCATAGTATTGGACTGTGCTATTGATATAATTAGAAGGCAACGTATATGTCTACTTGTCTTCCATCTTCTATTTGCATATTTTAACATGATATCAGAGCATATGCCCTGATATGTCCATATCTGTAAGCCTTTTCACATAGTAGAGAGCACCATCTGATCTCCGATCTTCTGAAGCACATCAGCGTGGAGGAGAAGCTTCACAGCTTTTAGGCGGCATTAAATATTTTTTTTAATCTTTTCCTTTGGAAACACAGTCGCACTTTTTGTTAAGGAAAAGAGAACCACCCACTCAGTTTCTGTTGGGACCACGTTCAAAATGATTACATGGATAACAATATAGTGGTGTAAATAAACATCGGTAGAGAGTGGACACAGTGGTATTAATAAGCATTTGGTATATAGGTGGTATATAGGTACATGCTAAACTCTAGAGGGAGTATTACTTTAAGGAGAGTATTAAAGTAAACGAAATTAATATGTCATTGTTTATTATAGGTGGTATATAGGTACATGCTAAATTCTAAAGGGGGTATTACTTTAAGGAGAGTATTAAAGTAAAAGAAATTAATATGTCATTGTTTATTAGGGGAACTGTAGTAATGGAAAGGCACGCTTCACAAAGAGAACCAAGCACCATGTCAAACACCATAATCACAACAACGACACTAGATGTTAGTAGGGGTTAGACATCAAAATCACCACAGTGACACCAGATGTAAGTAGAGGGTCGAACACCACAATGACAACAATGACACCAAATGTTAGTAAGAGATTCAGAGCAAGCCCCCACCAAGTGGCCCATGGGATTACTCCGTTGGAAAATGTATTGGTGGGTGAAGGGCTTGATGAACCACCCAATTCTCAATGCTACAACCAATGTGGGACTATTACAAACACACACAAGGGGGAGAGGGAGTATTCAAGTGGAATGGAATTCATGTTGACCAGCATAGGCCATAGATCCATCTTAAACTCATATCTATCAAGCACAGAGAGGGATCCAGTTTCTTGAGGTGTATTTCTTTTTTTAAATTTAAACTCAAGAAATTTGATCTCTCTTGATTGATTGATCTGAGTTTTTAAGTTTTAAGTTTTAATTTTATAAACGAACATCGATTTTTTAATTACTTTTCATAATATTTTATTTTATGAACCAACATGGATTTTTTTTAAATAATTTCCATATTTTTTTTATTTTATGAGCCAACATGGATTTTTTTAAAATAATTTCTATATTTTTTTATTTTATGAGCCAACATGAATTTTTGTAATTATATTTTAATTATTTTGTTAGGAACAAACGTTACAACATCTCCCTCATACTGAGTTGTAGAGCACTTCGCTTCTCTCAGTGCAACTAGAATATGCCACTGTTTATTAGGGGAACAACAATAATGGAAAGGAAAGCTATACAAAGAGTACCATGACATGGGGGTCCAACAACACAATCATGACATCGACACTAGATGTTAGTAGGAGATCTCAAGCAAACCTCCACCAACCAGCCCAAGGCATTCCTCCCTTGGAAAATGGTTCGGTGGGTGTAGGTCTTAACGCACACACACAATGGGCACACACACACATATCATATTTAAGATAATAAAGCTCACTTTTAAATCTAAATTCATTTGCAATTTTGCAACACTAACGATGATATCCTAGATCTTTCTTTTATTTCAACAAACTTAGTTGAAGAGGGATGGGCTTGGTAGGTGGGTTTTGTGCCAGGAATGGGAGTAAAACATAACTCATTTGCTAATTTATTTTGCTTATACTAGGGAGGTCTACAAAGAAATTGAAATATTCATGGGATGAGAAGAGGATGTTAACCTCAGTCAATTTCCGAATGTGTTACTTAATGGAAGAAGAAGTTAGATCTTAAATAGTTTAAACCACTTACTTTGATTGTTACAAAGGATATATGGATCACTAGAAACATTTATATATTCGATAAAATATGCTTTCTTTCCTTTCAATATTCTCCCAAATTCCAATGTAGGATAATTCTTGGTAGCCACAAAAGGAACCTCATTCACAAATCCATTGAAAACTCAAGGGAATAGTCCTATTTCAACTATGCCAATGAAAGTAACCCTCTAAGTTGTGGAACAAAGGGAACCATCTCCATTTTAATACTCATTTCCAATAGGTTCAAATAAGGAGTGAGTGGTGGTTTGAATAAGTTTGTCAAGCTTCTAACACAAAAATTATTGATATCCTTGGCTTCAAAGAAAAGGGTTCAAAAGATGTTTATTTTGGTGATTCTCTTAAGTGTGGTTATAAATGGGATGTGTGGCAAATATAGGATAGAAAACATGATATTAAGTCTATTTTTCGAGGGATGTTCAAGTAAATTTAATGAATGCAATTTCTTCCAAACGCCATTTCGTTCTTCCATGTATAGAGGGAACTGAATATGGAAGTTTATTCGTTATCCAAAACACTCCAAATGAAAGTCGGGAAATGGATGTTGCTTCAATATAGAGAGGGCTCTATTCAAGAATCCTTTAAATCAATATTTTAATGCAATCATAAGTATCGTGATTAAAATTGTTCCTTTTATTGACATTTATCATGTTTCTAAAATTGTAAGCGAGAAGAATTGAGTCATTAAAACTAAATATAATTAGATGTATTTATGAGCTTGTTTTTACAATAATTTGAGATTCATTGTCTTTATGAGCTTGTTTTTACAATCATTTGAGATTCGAAGAGGGGGAAGTAGCCTTGCTATATGTGAGTGTATTTTGATTCCATTCGAAGAAGGCCTATGAATCTTAAACATATTGTATTAATTTTTTTCTTGACATGAAGTTCTTAGGAGTTTATTTTAACATAATACATAATAATTAGAAATATTTATTTTATTTACAAGGAAAACTTAGTAAAGAAAGCAAGAATGCTTCCTAGTTGTGTGTATAAGAAGGGTAAACAATTTTAACTATTTCTTGTTTGTCATAATTGAAATTTAGTGAAGCAATCCATAATTTTTTATTCATGACAATTATCTTTAAATCATAAATGGATACCCTCAACTATATCTACTCAATACAAATCATGTAATGTTAACATTTGATATTTACAACTCCATCAATCCAAAATGATTTCTACCAAATTTTAGGTCAAAACTTTTAATTTTCCATTATGTTATTTTGAATGGTCATAATATGTTTAGAACATTCATATTATATCATTCATAATCATGGTTTGGGATTTTTTTAAGGTAACTTAAATACTTTTTTATAATTATAACAATGTAAAACAATAAATGTGTGTGTTATTTTTGATGGATTTAGTTCGTGGTTAGAAGGGAGTTAGTGTTTTTGCACGGATGACTAGGGTTTTTTGTGGGGTGGTTGGGAGAGTAGATTGATGCAAAGTTGTAGTAAAAAACATGTAATGCCCCTTCCAAAATTCAACCATGTTCCATTCCACTAACCCATTTGATTCCCATAGGGCTGAGTTTATATTAAATGGACTAGGGAATTATTTGGACTATATTCACCATGCAAATTAATTTCTAAACCAAAAAGGGGTGATGAGCACTACACATTTGGAACAATAATGGAAAATATTCATAAATGAGGTGGAATTGGTCTAATTATCCAAGGAGGGTGCATGGGAGAATGACTTGGTCCCACATAAATGAAACTCCCATCCAAGGTGGAAGGAACCCAATCATGAAGGAATCCCATGAGTTGTAACTTACTAGGCTAAAAATAGTCAAAGAATGGCACACTAGGGGAAGAGTAACTCCCAAGGAATCACATGAAGTGGAGGCAAGATAAAATAGACAAGGAGGTTTCATTCATTGAGTGCAATCCCCAAGGAATCTATGACAACTTATTGTGGAATCTATGACAACCTATGACAATCTATGACAACCTATGACAACTCCAGGTCCTAAATTTATCCAAGGAAGGTGCATGATGGAAGAGTGGGCCCACAAGTTAGTTGTAACCCCCCAAAATCATGGAAGAGAACCACTAATTTGAATCCTCTAAGGTGGATAATGTCCTATTTGGTAAAAATAACATTAGAAGGGACTGGATGTGTCATGAATAATGATTCTCTCCAATAATTTGATTTTTATTATTATTTTTGTGAGAGACTTCTAGAATGAGGGGGTAAGTTCTCAATGAATATTATAAAAGGGATGTAGGCACATGAGGGAAATGCTTTTGGTCATTTTCATTTTGAATTGGAGAGCCATTGTGCTTTTCATGATTGGGAGATGTCCCCCTTGTAACTGTAACTAGTTTTGCTAGTGAAAGATCCCACCCTAGATAGCATGAGAGGAGGAATCACCCTAGTTTCTCTATGGAGCTTCGAGTGAATGAGGTAATATACATGTTTAGTAGCTAGTTCAATTTCACTTTGGTGTGTTTGAGTCTTAGTTTGTAGCAGTGGAAGTTCATTGGTGTTTTTGAGTTGCATTTGTGTGGTGGGGATCTATGGTTGAGGAGGGCATGCTAGTAATGGTTCAAATCTGATGGAGGTGGTTCTAATGGCCATATTTGTTCCTTATCTCATGGAGGTCACACTATCGGTGGAATATCAACTAGTTGGGGTTGAAATATGCTTGTGGGAAAGCACACTAGTGGAGTAATGTTAAGCCCTAAATGTTGGGACATTACCCTCCTACAAAGTGGTGAATTACCCACTATGTGGTGGTGCATTACATTTTATTAATGTCGGATTGGGTGTATTATTTTTTATAGCACACATTTTTCTCCTATATATAGGAAGTATATCTTTTCATTTTAGTCATCATTGTATCTTGTCTTGTCTTATGTACTTCGTATATTGTCTAAGGAGGTTCCTCCCTCGAAGAGGATTGTTATTCATCTCAGTTCTTCATTATTAAGGTGTGGATTAATTTCTTCTAGTCTATTTCTGCTATTTTTATGCTATATTTGGGACTTGGTTGCATAACATTTGGTATCAAAGCTCTTTCCTCAAAACTAATTTCATTAAAACGAGTCATGTTGAAATTTTCGCTATAATTTTTTTGATACAAGGATTCAGAAAGCGAGATTAAAAATCCTTCTCCAAAAAAGGCCAATACATTTGTGATCAAATTTTTAGATCCTAATACCGTACTTGTTCGGATATATTTTCCTTGGAATCTAGGGTTTTGACTAGTCCAAAAACTACTCTTAAATAGGTGTTCTGGAGAAAAAGTTCATATCTGGGGCATGAAAGATCGAAATTGAGTGAGACATATTGCATCAGAAAGAAGATAGACCACAATATATATGGTAGGTTTTTCAGTGTCATATCCGAAATATTGGACATGTGGCAAACAATACAAGTTCGCTTTTCTGGAAAGACCAAAAATAAGAAGTGTTGGGAGATTCACAATAAATTATTTTGTACACCAGAATTAGGTCAGAACTATGGCATTGGAAAAAGGACACATCAGGCCAAAGTTTCAAACCTAGAGAACTGAAAATTTCAAATTTACCTCAGTTACAAGTCATCCATAAAACAATCTTCCAATCAAGGTTTGAAAAAGGTATGCCATTTTAAATTTGAATAACTTTGAGTAGAAGGATCCAATTGTGGTGAAAACTAGGGTGTGATATCTATTTATATAGTTTAAAATTACGCCAAAAGGAAGTGTAAAAACTCACACTCCCCTCAAACCACCGAAGGATCCCTCCCCGAGGTATGATGAAAGGGAATACCTATATTTTCAAGTGTCCCGGTTGGAATATATGATTAAAGGGACTGTGAAAAAAATTGATTTAGTTAATTTAGGGGAGAAATTAAATAAAATGGAGGAAAATATGAAAGGTTCGGTGAGAACAACTGATTTACTCAATTTAGAGGAGAAGTTGAACAATATTACTAATCTCATACAAAATTCAAGGGATACTCCCCCTAGTGGTGATGATGTGTTCAAGGATACTCAAGAGGATAAAGATAATTTCCATGTTGAGAAACATTCCATGGATAAGAATATTCCAAGAGAAAATTATTCTAGTAATGGAAGTCATTAGGGATGGTCACCAAAGGGTACCCAACTTCCTAAAATTGACATGAGAAAGTTTGATTGCAATGATCAAATAACTTTGATATTCCAAATGGAGCAATTAGTTTATCTACACCAAGTGCCAACGTTGCAAAAGGAAATTATTGCATCCTTGTATTTAGAGCCTCGTCAATTTGTATGGTACCAATGGATTTGTGACCATACAAGGAATCTATTATTTCCTGGTCTATATTCACAAAATAATTGATTGCACTTTATGGGGATATAAATATAAACACCTTATTTAGCCAGTTGGTAAATCCAAAACAAAAAGGCCAAGTTATAGAGCACATCAAGTAGTTTCAGAAGCTAAGTCTCAGAGTGAAGAATATTTCAGAAGATAATTTGTTGGATCTATTTATTGAAACATTGAATGATAGCATCCAACATGCGGTTCACCTTTGGGAACTTAAGTCCTTGGAGCATGCATTTAGGGTGGAAATAAAAGTTGAAAACAAAATTATGGCAACAAAGAAGTCTACCACTTACAACTATAAGGAAGGAAGTGTGGTCTGGAGTCATCCACAACCTATAAGGTTGTCACAACAAAAAATAGAGGAGAAAAGAGCAAAAGGGATTTGTGATGGTTGTGATAAAAAATACAGTAAGGGCCATAAGTGCACTGAGAAGAAATTATTTTACATAGATTGTGAAGAAGAGGAAGAAAATGCAAAAGAAGCATCAAAAGAAGAGAATGCATTTTCATGGACTCCAGATGCAACTAAGGCCTTTAAAGAAATCAAATAGGACTTTTGCAGAGCTCCATTCTTAGCTACACCCCATTTCACAAAAACCTTTGTCATGGAATGCGATGCATCAAGGAATGACATTGGCATTGTTCTAATGCAAGATTGAAGGCCCCTTGCCTTTGAAAGATGGCCAATTAAGGGGAAGAATCTACACAAACCAATTTATGATAAGGAAATGCTAGCAATTCTACATGCCTTGAAGAAATGGTGCCCCTACCTCATAAGAATAATTTTCAAGGTTAAAACTGATCACGATAGCCTTAAATATTTCTTGGAACAAAGGCTATCTTCAGAAGAGAAACAAAAATGGGTAACAAAGATTTTGGGATATGACTTTGAAATAATCTACAAAAGGGGGAATCAAAATGTTGCGAAAGATGCACTCTCCAGGAAACATGACGATGTTGAAGCATTTCTCTATGCTATCTCCGTCACCCAACAATATTGGATAACTGAAGCAAGGGATGAATGGAAGAATGACGAAGAAATATGGACATCCGTTCAAAAGCTACAGCAGGATCTTGTTGCCTCTAATACATTTGTGTGGAAATATGACTTTCTATGGTACAAGGATCACTTATATCTTTGTAAGACTTCCCAAATCAAGCAAAAGGACATGTATTTTGGAATTCCACTCTTCACTGGTAGGAGGGCACTTGGGTTTCTTAAAAACCTACCATAGGTTCAAGAATATTTTTTGGGGGGATGGTCTTAAAAATGATGTTTGAAAATTTGTGACCAAGTGTTTTTTTTTCCAACAAAATAAAGTGGAAACAATTAAGACCCCAAGTATTCTAAAACCACTTGTCATTCTAAGCCAACAATGTACAGATGTCTCAATGGATTTGATCACAGGTTTACAAAAGAATGAAGGAAAGAGTGTCATCATGGTGGTTGTTGATATAATTACTAAATATGCACACTTTTGTGGAATATCTCACCCTTTCAAAGCTATCATAGTCACCACTACTTTTATGGAGACAATCCAAAAAATACATGGTACCCCAAATATTATAGTAAGTGATAGGGATCTGATTTTCACTAGCAATTTTTGGACTGAATTATTTTTTTGTTTGGGCACTCACTTGGCTCATAGCTCATCTTATCATCCTCAATATGATGGAAACACATATATAGTGAAACATGTTTGGAAGGGTATCTTCGATGTTTTACATCCAATAAACAAACACAATGGGTCAATTGGTTAACCTTGAAAGAATGGCGGTATAATACTTCCTTCCATACATCAGCAAAAATGATCCCATTTATGACACTTTATGGCTATCATCCACCATCCATCACATATTCACTAAGAGACTCATCTAAGGTTCAAGCAGTGGACTACCACATGGAGAATCAACAACAAGTTCTTCAACTCTTAAAGCACAACCTGACTTTGGAACATAATTGAATGAAACAACAAGCAAATCAACACCGCAGTAAACCAAGCTTTGATGTGGGGGATTGGGTGCTTTTAACACTATAACCATACAAACATATTTCCCTGAAGAACACCAAGAAGGAAAAAAAAATATCACCTAAATAATACGGTCCCTATAAGGTGCTACAAAATATTAGTAGTATGGCATACAAATTGGAACTGTTTGCACCTTCACAAGTCCTCCCAGTTTTCCATGTTTCATTTTTAAAGAAGGTAATCAATGACAAGATACCAGTTCAAATGATATTAATAGAACTTGATGACGAAGGAAAAATCATCTTGGATACTGAAGTAATCACTGAAACAAGAATCAGATAGCTTTAGAATTGACCAATTCCAGAGTATCTCAATAAATGGGTAAAAAATAATTATTTCCCTAAAAAAAAAACAAATTCCTTCAAAAAAGGTTAAAAACCCACAAAAGGGTAAACAAATCCCCCAAAATAAAAGAAAAAAGGGGAAAAAGTCAAAATAAAATAAAAAAAGGGAAAATATCAAATACCATAAACCAATACTACTGGTTTCCCAAAACCATGGGAAAATACTCCCCCACCCAAAATTGCTATAAAAAGGTGGTGGAGGCCTCCCATTTCATACATCAATCACTCTTCATACCCTTATGTTGTTGAATTCCCTATAACACTCTAGTCTACCCATTAAGGCTTTTGTGCCCATTAAAACCAAACATAGTGAACTGTTGAAGGAAGATTTGCATCTAATAAAGGAAGATAAGATCCAAAATTAAAGCAAACTCCTATTATCCATGTTACACTTTGACTGATCCAAAATTGTGATCTTGACCATGATAGGAGGGCTAAAAATGTGTTGCTCAAGAAACCAAAATTGACCCAAACAAACTGATTCTCCTCTGCATAGCATTGAATATTCATATCCTTCAAAACCCTAAAACTAGAATGTCCCACACATTTGGTAGTGCACTTCAGACTGTCAAAGTGAGATGTGCTCCCAAATTTCCTGTAACAGCTTTAAAATTTTTCAATAATTCTTCTGACAAAAGTCATCAAATATGAAAATGAATTCTTGGAATCTCGTAGCTCTATTGCTGGATAAATTCTCCGTATCACTGTTGTGGCACCTCTATAGCTTAGTTGAAATGGAAAAACACTCCTGCCTCTATTACAAATCCATCATGAAGAGCTCTAGATTTATTTCCAGGTTTATTTAAATTTAAAACCATAGAAGGTATATTATTTTCTTGAAACAATATTATTGTTGTTAGATCCATTACCGAGAAACCTCTAGAAGTGACATCTTAATAAGTAACAAAGTCAAGAAAACGAGCATCTGGACAAGGTCTACATTGATGAGTAATTCAATTATTATGACCATTGTCATCACATGCATCTATGCACTTTGATCACATACAATTCGTGAGACTACAAAATCAAAGGATGTAGCTCTACTTAGTATGAGTTCTTTCCTTCTAGAAAGGCATTAAGATGTTTATTTTTATTTAGGCGTTCTTTGGAAGTTGATATGCAACCATGATCAACACTTGAGTTCTCTCCTGAAACCGTGAGGCTCTCCTTTGATGGCGATGATGAACATGCAGGAGCCCACTATTTTGACATTCTCCATTGGATTACACGTTGACTCCTGTACACTGTCAGAATTTAAAATTTTGTTGGGTAGATCCTGATGACAAAATCTGGCTCTGACTGGGGATGGCATGCTCCCTGTGAGCTGCCAAGAACAAAAATACCAAGTTCCTTTTCCAATCCATCTCTGCAAGCTCTAACAATGTTGTGTTTAACTTGTCCTGTACCAGTGCTCCATTGGGCTAGAGTCTTTCATCTCAAACCTATACAATTTATTCAAAAACTTGAAAACATATTGCTGGGTGAATACCACACTTTAAATTACTCTGCAAACTGAAGGAAATGCTTGAAACATCAAGCTTATTTATTTACAAGTCCCATTCTAATAATCTGCTTCCTTTCGATTAGGTAAAATCATGTTTCCAATGAAGCCATACAATTATCTTACTAACTGGTGAAACTTCTGATCTGAATTGGACAAATGAAGGAACCCATGGTATACCAAGGAGTAGTTTGAAAAAATAACATAACCAATATCCACTAAACAAGAACGATTTGACATCTGCACTGATCAAAGACTTCAGATAATCAGCCACAGGGTCATAAAAGTCATAAAGAAATACCTTTTCTTGTTGTTTCAGCTGAAAATTGGATTGTCTATGCATATTTCCTGCTTCATGACTGTTGTCAATTTCACTTGTCTGCAATACTGAAGGTTGCTGCAAACTGTTTTGAAAAATTTCCAATGATATCTGACTAAAAGAAATCCGATCCTCATGATTTATAGCTAGAGTTGACACCTTTTCTGATCCATAACAATTAGAAAAAATTACAGCAGATGAAACTTCAAAAACTTGAATATTTGCGTGTACTCCACTTCCTTGAGAAAACAAATCATTTTGGAAATCATTGAAACCTTGTTGAAGATCGTGAGGAACACTTTCATGTTCAATGATTTCTTGATTACCAGCACTCTGATCTTTAAGATTGACAAATTTTGTATATAAAAGTTCAAACTCCATACAACATTCCTCATACATAATAACATTTCCATAACCTTGTTTGTAATGATTATTAAATGCAATATGAAAATCATTTAGTGAATGAATGCTCGCAACAGGGAGGGTTCTACACCACTCACGAGCATGCCTTTCCAAAGAGAATCTAAACATTTTAATAAGAACATCCTCATGATCAATATTTATCCTATGCATACACTCATGAAAATACAACAGATGTTCACCATGATGATCATAATCTTTTCCTCTAAACTTTGGAAGGCAATGTTCCCACATTTCTCTATTAGGTACAAAATTTGGAAAACCGGATATCTTTGAGAAATCACAAAATTTGTACCTCGTAGACACAATGGCCTCCATTCAATCATTTGATGTCATTCTGGATCTTCAACCAATGGAATCGCCTCGGGGTTCTTTGGAGTCACCTGGTGAAGAAATATGCAGTCAAATAAGTGTCCACTTCTTGTTCACCATCAAGAAGAGGATCTACTCAATATGAAACCCCAGGGAAGATGACTTCGTTCCTCCGTCCCCGTCAGCGGCGCCAAAAGATCTTATCACTAGAGTTGGACCCTAACTGCTAGGGTCAAAGCCTAGAGAAATCTTAATACTATGGAAAAGTTGGTTGGTTATGAGAGTTCTCAAATAGGTAAATATTACAGAAACTAGGTAAATATTAGAGAGATTCAAGTTATGACAGGGGAAATGGTTGCAGCAGATGCATAGATGATATACTCTAATAGACAGACTACGAGCATGAATTTATAAAAAGATATGAGTTATTCAGTTCAAATCTCCAAGAACATACAGCTGAAACATAAGAATTCTGGTACAGATGAATAAGACCATACACAGAACAAAATTATGAACAACATGTAGTATTTATCAAAATAGGCTCATTTCGATTACAATCATATCAAAGAATTCTTTCATATTAAAGGAATCAAAATACATACATGACACAACAATCTGACCTCTAATACATCCTCATCCCTCTCGGTTGGAAATCCTCCTCTCTTTCTACATTCTACATGATTGAATATATAGATACATCCATTGAAAACTAAGATCCAAAAATAATGGATCGAAAATCCCTTGAAACCAAACATAGCGAACTGTTGAAGGAAGATTCGCATCTAATAAAGGAAGATAAGATCCAAAATTAAAGAAAACTCCTATTATCCATGTTACACTTTGACTGATCCAAAATTGTGATCTTGACCATGATAGGTGGGCTAAAAATGTGTTGCTCAAGAAACCAAAATTGACCCAAACAAACTGATTCTCCTCTGCAAGCGCTGAATCTTCATAGCCTTCAAAACGATGAAACTAGAATGTCCCACACATTTGGTAGCACACTTCAGACTGTCAAAGTGAGATGTGCTCCCGAATTTCCTGTAACAACTTTAAAAATTTTCAATAATTCTTCTCACAAAAGTCAGCAAATATGAAAATGAATTCTTGGAATCCTGTAGCTCTATTGCTGGATAAATTCTCCATATCACTGTTGTGGCACCTCTACAGCTTAGTTGATATGGAAAAACACTCCTGCCTCTATTACAAATCCATCATGAAGAGCTCTAGATTTATTTCCAGGTTTATTTAAATTTAAAACCATAGCAGGTATATTATTTTCTTGAAACAATATTATTGTTGTTAGTGTTGATGTATATGTAACTTCGGAATGTATTTCATCTGTGTATTTTATATATATTTATTCTACCCTTATAAGAGATCTGTTATTCCTCTATAAGGAAGTGTCGTCATGTGGATTGACAAGTGTCGCAAGTGTGTGTACGTGCCGATGGGTTATTAGACCACCATGTGTGGGGTCGGCCTTGAAATATATATTATAATGTGGATGTAACTAGCTAGACAATTCGGCCCCATAAGGTCACTGGGCAAACAAGTTAGTATAAATAGAGATTAGGTGATCTCTATTTAGATCATTCGGAAAAGTACATATCTCTCACTCAGAAAGTGGCGCACTAGTGAGGAGGAGGATCATCTGCTACTAGGAGACTATCTCAGTGTATTTTGGTTGTACTTTGGTTGAGCCATTGCTCTCTCTATCTTTGAGGAAGTTGTGGGGTTTTTCACCTTAGGGTTTTCCCCACGAAAACTCTGTGTCTCTTGTCTCTTATGCTTTTGATTCTTGTGATGCTTGTCATACTTATTGTGATTGTCATGCATTGATATATTGTATATGTTATTCTCTTAGTAAAGATCCTAGAGTATTGTGAATTAATGCTCAAAATTTAACATGGTATCAGAGCTAACCTGAGAAGAAGACATTTTGCAGTGACAGAAACTTGAGTTTCTTGTTTATTGGGTTTCTCTCCACAGATTTTGGAAAATCAGTATAGTAGATTGACTCTACTCATCAAGGCGCATTTATCTATCCAATCAGAATTCAATTCCGAGCATTTTCAGATTTGGCCCTAAAAAATAGGGTTTCCACAAAAATAGGAATTTCTAAAATCTGAAGACATAGCTGGAAGATCCTTGCAACAATTGAAGTTTAGAGCTTTGGATCGAGATTTTTGGCTGGGTAGATCTTTGGGAAACTCAAACCCTAATTCAGGGCTCTCCCTAGTGAACCCGGGAGGACAAAAAGACAAATCTGAAGGGTAAAGCTTTGCTGATCTCAAATTCTGAATGCACCACGCTGATCAGCTCATCAAGGCACATCTTTCTATCCTTTCAGAAATTTGAAATTCACATTTTGAATTTTTAGGGTTTTTTCGACAAACCCTAATCCAAGACCAGATCCAGTTTTCAGCATTTCAAGTGGTAAGACCTAAATATTTTCTATTTCCATTTGAAGTACTCTTTAAGATGTCTCACCACACCAAGCTTGAGGATAAGCTTGAAGGGGATGATAACTTCCGAGCTTGGAAGTATAGGATTGGGTTAATCCTGGAAGAGAATGATTTGGACTCATATATAAAAGAAGACATCCCTATCCCAGAGGATGAAGAGGCTAAAGTATTGCATAAGAAGAAATTGGTCAAGGCAAAGAGAATCATTGCTGATTCTATCAAATACCATCTCACACCCCATGTATCTTCTCTAAAGAAACCCAAAGAGATGTTTGACTCTTTGACCAAGCTATTTGAAGGGAAGAAAATAAATCGGAAGATGACCCTGCGGAACCAATTGAAAGGAGTAAAGTTTCAGAATGGAGAAACCATTCAATATTATTTTTCAAGAGTCTCCTAGATCAAGGAACAACTAGAAGCAGTGGATGAAATGGTAGAGAATGGTGAATTTGTCATGACCACTCTGAATGGCTTACCTAGGTCATGGGACTCCTTCATTCAAGGAATCTGTGCAAGAAAGAAGTTGATTTCCTTCAGTAGACTATGGGAAGAATGCTCACAAGAAGAAGCAAGACTTGTGGCACGAGAAGAAAAGATGGGGAATGAAGATCAAGCTCTCACAGCTCACACCAAGAAAGGGAAGTCCAAGAGAGAGCCATCTCACTCCAAGAAATCTTCACATCACTTCAAAGAAAGAAGAATATGCTTCACCTGTAATGAGAAAGGACATATTGCCATAAATTGTCCCAAGAACAAGAAGGACAACAACAACTCCAACAAGAAGAAGAAGGGCAGCAAAATAAGGTTTCATGCTCATGTTGCAGAGGATGATGAACCACCCAAGAAGAAGGCTAGGGCAGAAAGTGATGATAACTCATCAAGTGAAGAAGAGGATGTTCTGATCTCTGCTCTCACAGGTACCATCTCCCATGGTTGTAATGATTGGTTGATTGATAGTGGGGCTTCCAAACACATGACTGGGTTTAAGGAATCTTTTGTGAATCTATCTGAACATGAATCACCCCATAAGGTGAAACTTGGGGATGATTATCAATACCCAATCAAAGGAAGTGGTGAAGCCTCCTACAACCTAGATTCTGGAAAATCTTTGAAGATGAAAGAAGTTCTTTATGTACCTGGGCTCAAGAAGAACTTACTCTCCATCTCTGCATTGGATGCAAAAGGTATGAGGGTTGCATTTGTGGATTGCCAAGTCCTAATGTGGCCAAAGGGAAAGAACATAGATGATGCAGTAGTGATTGGAGAGCAAGAGGGAGGTTTGTATAAATTGAAGGGACAACCTGAACATGCCATGGTACATGAATCCATGGAGCCAAGTGAACTTTGGCATAGAAGACTTGCTCATATGCACTATAGGGCACTTCCAATTGCAAGCAAGGCTATAGAGGGTCTTCCTGAAATCAAGACCAAACATGAAGGTGTTTGCAAAGGATGTGAAAAAGGTAAGAACATTAAGAAGGCTTTCCCAAGCAGTGAAAGCAAGGCAAAAGACATCCTGGAAATCATCCACTCAGATGTATGTGGTCCTATGTCATCCAGTTCTCTAAGTGGGTATGTTTACTATGTCTCGTTTATTGATGACTTCTCCAGGAAGACTTGGGTATACTTCTTGAAGAACAAAGATGAGGTGTTTGATAAGTTTAAGGAATTCAAAGCCTTGATGGAGAATAAAACTGACAAGAAGATCAAAACATTCAGATCCGACAATGGTGGAGAATTCACCTCAGGTGACTTCAAGAAGCTTTGCAGTGATTCAAGGATTAAGAGGGAGTTAACTGCTCCTTACAATCCACAACAGAATGGAGTTGCAGAAAGGAAGAACAGAACAATCATGGAAGCAGCAAGAGCAATGCTCCATGAACAGGATCTAACTATGCATATATGGGCAGAAGCAGCTAGAACAGCTGTATATGTGCAGAACAGAAGACCCCACAAGATATTGGACAACAAGACACCAAACGAGGTCTTTTCTGGTAAGAAAGCTGAAGTCAGCCATCTCCGAATATTTGGTTGTCCAGTATTCACTCATGTCCCAAAGGAAAAGAGGACCAAACTATATCCTTCAGGAAAGAAGGGTATCTTTGTGGGTTACAGTGAAAGCTCGAAGGCTTACAGAATATACTTTCCAGGGTTCAAGAAGATTGATGTCAGCAGGGATGTGACATTTGATGAAAACTCAGCATTCATCAAATCAAGGAAGGCACCGATCGAAGTTTATGAAGAACCTAAGGAAACTAGATTTCAAGACACTACCATGACTGAAGCAGTTCCAGAAGTTGTTCATGAGTTTGAAGATCTGCAAGAACCTGTAGATCCACCTCGTGAGGATAACTCTCACAAGAGGAAACCTGCATGGGCTAGAGAGATCATTCAAGATGCAGAAAGATTTGGCATTCCAGAAGAGGAACACAGAGCAAAGAAGAGAACCAGATCACATACCAGCTATGTTGCTTTACTCTGTGACATTATGAACAAAGAGCCTTCTAGTTATGAAGAAGCAACGAAAAAGAAAGAATGGAAGGATTCCATGGTTGAGGAATATCAATCAATAATGAAGAATGATGTTTGGGATGTTGTCCCAAGACCTAAAGAGAAGTCTGTTGTGACTTCCAAATGGATTTACAAAATCAAGCATGCTGCAGATGGCAGTGTGGAGAAATACAAGGCAAGATTTGTGGCTTGTGGCTTCTCTCAGAAAGAGGGAATAGATTATGAAGAAACTTTTGCACCTGTAGCCAGGTATACTTCCATCAGAACAGTACTTGCCCTGGCTGCAGCGATGAAATGGAAAATACACCAGATGGATGTCAAGACTGCTTTCTTGAATGGTGTAGTTGAAGAGGAAGTATATGTGGAGAAGCCACTCGGTTTCGAAATACATGACAGGGAGTCATATGTATGCAGATTAAAGAAAGCCTTGTATGGCTTGAAACAAGCTCCTAGAACCTGGTATGGTAGGATGGACAGTTTCCTATCTAGTTTGGGCTTTACCAAGAGTAAAGCGGATTCCAACCTTTACTACAAGGTTGAAGAAGAGAATCCTGTGGTTCTACTCCTATATGTGGATGACTTATTTGTAACAAGAGATGAAAAATTGATTGCAGATACTAAGAGGAAGCTTGCTGCTGAGTTCGATATGAAATATTTGGGAATGATGCATTATTTCCTAGGTATGGAGATGTGGCAGAGTGCAGGTGGGATCTTCCTTGGACAAGGGAAGTACACAGTAGATATCCTGAAGAGATTCAGGATGATAGATTGCAAGGCCATGGCCACACCTATGGCATCGAATCTGAAGCTTCTATGCGATGCTTCATCTAAGCCGGTTGATGTCTCTATGTATCGTCAGATGATTGGGTCCTTGATGTACCTAACGAACACGAGACCGGACATTTGCTTTGTTGTGAACACATTGAGCCAGTTCCTGATGGATTCGAGGAGTGTTCACCTAGTTACTGTAAAGAATGTTCTGAGGTACCTGAAGGGTACAGTGGATTATGGGCTCAAGTATGAAGCGAATCAAAATTTTAACCTGCAGGGTTATGTTGATTCAGATTGGGATGGCAGTGCTGTAGATAGGAAGAGCACATCTGGGTGCTGCTTCAATATGGGATCAGGTGTGATCTCTTGGTTTAGCAGGAAGCAGTCCTGCGTAGCATTGAGTACAACTGAGGCAGAGTATGTTGTAGCCTATTCAGCTAGTTGTGAGGCAGTATGGCTACGGAAGCTACTGTCTGAGTTATTTGATCTCCCGTTGGATGCTACTGGTATCTTCTGTGATAACCAGAGTTGTGTGAAGTTGTCTGAGAATCCAGTGTTTCATGACAGGTTGAAACACATAGAGATCAAATATCACTATATCAGGGATATCGTGCAAACAGGAGCTGTGAATCTCTTGTATGTTGCGACGGACGAGCAGATTGCAGATGTGCTGACAAAGCCACTAGCCAGGGTGAAGTTCGAGTACTTCAAGGAGAGGCTTGGTGTTCTTCAGATTGAGGACACTTTGAGGAAGAAGTGATGGACACATTTGTTGAAGCCATTCCAAGCATGATGGAAGGAGGATCCTTCACATGGCTATGGATGCAAGCGCTGGATGATGAGCATCAGGATGATGTTCTAGTTTCTGCTTTGTATGATTAGTTGGATCATTTATATGTATGTACGCATCATGTTGGATGCTGGATATGATCAGTTGGATCATTTATATGTATGTACGCACCATGTTGGATGCTGGATATGATTGGTTGGATCATTTGTATGTGTTTTTTATATGCATCATGTTGGATGCTTGGACCATGTATCTGTATATGTATCAGGTGGATACATTGTATGATCAGGTAGATCATGTATATTGATATGTATCAGGTATGATCAGGTAGATCATGTATGTTGATGGATACATTGTGTGGATCATGTATCTATGTATCAGATGGATACACTGTGTATGATGATATGTATCAGGTAGATACTTGGTGTGCATTAGATGGATGCATTGCATGATTAGGGTGATCGTGGATGACGAGCTTCTCCAGATGACATGCAGCAGTATGTTGCAGTGATGATGATTAGGATGATCATGTGTACATCCGTATGATGTATGATGAGTATCATATGATACTTTGTGGCCGTGGATCAGGTTGTGCAGATGAGAATGTCTGGGAGATCCTATAGGTCGGAGTTGTGTACCCATAACAGCCTAGGATTCTCTTTCGAGACATTGCTCTGGGAGGACATGTAAGTTGTGCCCTGGGAGATCTTTAGGTCGGAGTTGTGTACCCGTAACATCCTGAGATGCTCTTGCGAGGTTTTGTCCTATGGCATGTAATTTGCTCCTGGGAGATCTGGACAGGATGAAAAAGGCCTCAGATGCTTCAGCCACATTTTGCCATGACCACATGTAATTTGCTCCTGGGAGATCTAGACAGGATGAAAAAGGCCTCAGATGCTTCAGCCAGGTTTTGTGGTGGACCACATGTAATGTGCTCCTGGGAGATCCGACAGGTAGAGCTGTGTGCTCGTAACAGCCTGGGATGCTTCATCCAGGTTTTGTGATGGGTCACATGTAATGTGCTCCTGGGAGATCCTACAGGTAGAGTTGTGTGCTCGTAATAGCCTGGGATGCTGCATCCAGGTTTTGTGACGCACGTAATAAGTCCTGAGAATTCCACAGTATGGCCAGTGATGATGAAGACCTGCAGGTGGTGGGCCTACATCCAGTATGAAAAAGGACTGGCTCTGTAGAACTTCCTATGGTGAGTAGATTCAAATATTGGTTGAGATAGCAACAGTAGTGACGATGATGATGATGATGCATCGATGACGATGATCCCGAGAAGAAGACTTGTCTAGCAGATCTGTGTCGAGAAATACCTTCCTAGTTAAGAGGGAGTGTTGATGTATATGTAACTTCGGAATGTATTTCATCTGTGTATTTTATATATATTTATTGTACCCTTATAAGAGATGTGTTATTCCTCTATAAGGAAGTGTCGTCATGTGGATTGACAAGTGTCGCAAGTGTGTGTACTTGCCGATGGGTTATTAGACCACCATGTGTGGGGTCGGCCCTGAAATATATATTATAATGTGGATGTACCTAGCTAGACAAGTCAGCCCCATAAGGTCACTGGGAAAACAAGTTAGTATAAATAGAGATCAGGTGATCTCTATTTAGATCATTCGAAAAAGTACATCTCTCTCACTCAGAAAGTGGCGCACTAGTGAGGAGGAGGATCATCTGCTACTAGGAGACTATCTCAGTGTATTTTGGTTGTACTTTGGTTGAGCCATTGCTCTCTCTATCTCTGAGGAAGTTGTGGGGTTTTTCACCTTAGGTTTTTCCCCACGGAAACTCTGTGTCTCTTGTCTCTTATGCTTTTGATTCTTGTGATGCTTGTCATGCATTGATATACTGTATATGTTATTCTCTTTGTAAATATCCTAGAGTATTGTGAATTAATGCTCAAAATTTAACAGTTAGATCCATTACCGAGAAACCTCTAGAAGTGACATCTTAATAAGTAACAAAGTCAAGAAAACGAGCATCTGGACAAGGTCTACACTGATGAGTAATTTATTTATTATGACCATTGTCCTCACATGCACCTCTGCACTTTGATCACATACAATTCGTGAGACTGCAAACTCAAAGGATGCAACTCTACTTAGTATGAGTTCTTTCCTTCTGGAAAGGCATTAACAGATTTTTATTTTTATTTAGGCATTCTTTGGAAGTTGATATGCAACCATGATCAACACTTGAGATCTCTCCTGAAACCATGAGGCTCTCCTTTGTTGGTGATGATGAACATGCAGGAGCCCACTATTTTGACATTTGCCATTGGATTACACGTTGACTCCTGTACACTATCAGAATTTAAAATTTTGCTGGGTAGATCCTGGTGAAAACAACATGTTTGAATATGCTAAGTGTTAATTAATGGGGAATGGAAATGAAATGTTAAGCGTAGGACATGTATGCATGAACATTGTGAAGTTGTGTTATAATATGGTAAATGCACAGTAACAATGATTCAGTGGATCATGTAGGTTGTTGAGAAACAAAAGTGCCCAGATACATACTAAGGAGTGATATGTGAAGTAGATGTTAAGTAAGTTGCACATCTTCACCTTGCATAACATAACCGCGTGTCACTAGGTTACAAAAACCTGATTCTATAACCACCCATCTTCGCTTCGGGTGAGACTTCTGTCTACTTATAAGATGATGCCGAAAGCACCAGTGAAGGGGATTTTGTTGGACTAAAGAGAGAAAGAACATCGCAGAACCCAGTTCAACCCCAAGTAAAGCAGTAAATAGAAAAACAACCAACAAATGGTTCAGTTTCCTTGCTAAAGAAATGACAATATGCGATGTTGTTAGGATTGAGACTATGAAGAAGGAAGTATAATGAACAAGTTTCATTACCGCACTAAGAGCTAGTAATCTGTTATGTTGTATCCAGAAAAGACAGAAATACAGAACTGAATAACTCAGACAGAACTCGAGTTTGCGAAGAAAGAGAACAAACATTTGCATCTCACAACAGAACAATGGTTGTAGAGGTATATATTCACTGACCTACATCAAATATTCTTTGCATCATTTGCTACTGAGTTGCATCAGTGGATATTGAGGATAGCAGAACGCAAAAATTGTTTCCAAGGTGGAGAACCTACAGCTTGGACTCTAGAGTTAATTCAGAGGCTTGTAGACATCAACAACCAAATTTCAAGAGAAGTAGACTTTTGGTTGGATTTCTTACTGGAAGGATATGTCACAGAGTTTTTTGTGGACATGATGAAGTCTTACAATGCAACAGAAGGATATTTCTTCAAAGGATTTAGAGGGAAGTGCCTAAAAAACCTTAGTTTATACATTAAAATGTTACTAGCTGAAAAATGAGTCTTAAGAATGCAATCAGATTCCTAGGGTTTAAGTCTGTAATGTTCAGTAACACAGATAGTGACACAGACGAACATATTGGTATTTTAAGAAGGGGAAAAATATACAAAGTTAACACTAGAAAGAGGTCTCATGAAGCCAAACCTTGCAATTTCATAGAAACTGAGTCAAGAAGTGATAGAGACTCATATCAGGTTGAGTCGAAGACTGAAATAGAACCTAAACGCACTAGTTATTAGCCTACTACTCCGCATAAACCCCTAGTTGAGGGAAGAAAACTTACTTATCCATAGAACACTAATAGTAGTAATACTGCCAGAGAAAATTCCCAGAATCAGTCAAGTAGTGGTATACCTTCATCATATCAGAACACTACACCTCCTAGAAGAAGAATGGAAGATGACATTAAGCTACCCATTTTTATAGGAACTGGTCTAGAAGACCAAGAGCAACATTGGTTTCTCTGCGAAGCCGTGTGGAATGTTAAGCAAGTCCAGGATGATGCTATAAGACAAGCTCAACTAGTTACCACATTTAGAGACAGAGCTCTAACATGGTTCATGAAGTATTCTGTTGGAAATAACATATCGCTAGTTGATATCAGAACTTCGCTTGTTAGTGAATTTAAGAAACCTAATTCAGAATCTCAGTGCATCACACAATTAAAAGAAAGCAAACAGAAACTTAATGAGATTGTATGGAAGTTTGATCAAAAGTTCAAAGCATTATTAGATCAAGTTATCTTTGAGATAGCACTGCAACAACATCAAGAATGGTTCATAGATGCGTTGTTTCCCCATATTAGATTTCCATTAATGCAACATAAAGTAGCATCAGAAACTGAAGCATTGGAGATTGCAATGAAACTAGAAGCTTCGCCTATTGGAGAAACTAGCACATGTATGGTACAAATACAGACAGTGTTAGCTAATTTTCCATTACAACTACAAATATCAATAAAGGAAAAGAAACCCGAGAAGAAGTTTGGTGTACAAAATGTCAAGGAGAAGGGAATTCTAAGGAACATTGTCATGTATTCAAAAACTACATTAATAGTGGAGCACCAAACCCATTGAGTCAACAGCAAGGACCATGGTGTGAAATTTGACGATGTAGAGGACATCGCCCAGAAGACTGTTACCTAATTCAAAAATATATGCACACACCTCAGAATTTGTACTGTACATTTTGTAAGTTAGTTGGACATGATGATACCAATTGTCGAGCTTATGATCTCATGATAGAAAGGAAGCATGATGTCTACAAAGTACAAGGATAAACATCGCATAATACTGAAAATGTGCAATACGACCAAGGCACATATAGAGGACGTAGTGGATACATAGGAAGAGGATGAAACACTGGCCAACAAGGAAGAGGAAGGGGTCAGATTGTATGTTATAACTGCACTCACCCAGGACACTTGGACAGAATGTCAAAATCCATGTACTACATGTAAGTACTATAATTCATTCAACCATGTCATTGAAGCATGTCCCATTTTGCAAGGAAAAATGCAACCGAAAAGACCAAAAGGACAAAACTAGAACATACAAATGATCGCAGATGAGAAGAGAAATAGGGACCGCAACATTCATGCTGTGATGCGAAGAGGAGCCATGACAGGAGATGATAGAACAAATGAAGATTCGAATTCTGAAGATCACTTAAATAGATAAAATCCTACTGAAGGGGCTTGGATAAGAAAAACAATAGGGAAAATTCCTGCATTTAACCCTGACGAAGAATATAAGACATTCATGGAAATGAGGAAGCTTTCAGGATGTGGAACCTTCAACTACAAGAACCCAATTGTGAAGTGAAACACCACCTGTCATTGATATGCCAACTTCGTATGATGGATCTCGAACTTCTCCAGAGCAGATGAGTCATGTTACACAGTTCTTACAGAGCTGTATGAAGCTGCTAAGACATGAAAATTCCTTAGGGGAATTACAGAACTTATTGGGAAATTACAAACAACGTAATAAAATAAACAATGTAGATATCACAGTTCATCATATCAAAATCCATAAAAGGATCAGACGAAAGATGAGATTAAGTGCATAGATTGGAGAATTTGAACTGGACCAGATCATTCTTGACTTAGGCTCAGAACTAAATATCTTCACAAAGCAAACATGAGAAAATATGGGTAAACGAAAGTTATCTTGGTCACCTATACAATTAAAATTATCCAATCAGCAAAAGGTTATACCTTTTGGGAGATTATCAAATGTCCTTATTGATATTGATGGAGTGTGAAGTAAAGCAGACTTTGAGGTTATTGAGATTATAGATGACAACAATCCTTATCCCACACTGTTAGGGATTGACTGGGAAATATACAACCTTGTGATCATCAATATCAAGAAAAAACCGATGATATTTGAAGGACCAGATATTAGGGTCATCGCACCTTTGGATCCCGCACAAGGACCCAGATATATCGAGCCAGTACGAGAAGAATGCAAAACTCAAGATCTCGATAATATATACAAGATGACAATGAATCAAGCAGATTATAGTAACACTACAAATGACGGAACATTGAGTTATAGATGCGACAGTTCATGCATATCATAATCGGATGCAGGACTAGAGAACTAGTAGAGCAGAATGCACGAAGTATCAGTAAGACGATGTGCGAAGATCACAAAGTCACTACGTTGGATTGGATCAAAGGTAAGTTCAATTCCTACTTATGATGGTTTAGGAAGTATCCATGCATTTATTTGTGAATATCTAGTTTCAGTTCCAACAGAACATAAGTTAGTTGCTCTAGATATATCCTTGTGCACTACATCTTCTAGATGGGGGGATGCGCATAAAGAGAACCTGAAAATATGGGAAGAATGTAAGAACATGATGGAAATTAGATTTGCATAACATGATGAGATAACACAAGCAAAATATAATGGATCGACTGATCCCAGATATCATATAGAACTTTGTTTGAAGGCTTGGATACATACACCTAAGCAAGAATGGGTTCACATGCTCGTGCACACATTGGATCGGATACCAAATAATTGGTATACAGAAGCTAAAATTTGCAGAAGCACAGTAGATTGGAACATATTGATCACTGAATTTCAATCCAATTTCAGTTTTGAGGATGATTTTCCGAGTATTAGTGAGGCTCTGCAAGTTATTAAAAAGAAGATATTCAATGATACCACTCTACTGATATGTAGACAACCAGATTGGGATATACAGTTAGAGAATGCCCTTGAATGTTATAACCTCGCATTAGATGAATATGAAGAGGAATATCCTCGTGATGTGCATATATCTGAGTCAGAAGGAGAACACGATGTTGAAAGAACTGACTTAGAAATTCCAGAATTGAGTAGTCTTGTGAAGACCAGAAAGATCAACCTTGGTACTATGAATGAACCAAAGTTTGATTCTATTGGGGATTATTGGGATGAAGAAATAGTAGGATATATTGCAAACCTACTGCGCGAATATAAAGATTTATTTCCCACAACGTTTTCTGAAATGAAAGGAATTTTAGGTGACTTGGGAGTTATGAAATTACCTCTCAATCTAGATGCAAAGCCTATCAAGAAAAGACCTTACCGATTGAATCCTAGATATAAAGAAAGATTAAAAGCAGAAATTGATAATATGCTTGACACAGGAATCATTGAACCAATAGAGGAATCAAAGTGGATAAGTGCTATGGTCATTCAGGATAAGAAAACTAAAAGCAAGATCATAATCTGTGTGGACCTCAGAAATTTAAATGATGCCTCGCTCATGACCCATTTCCTACTCCATTTACAGATGAAGTGCTAGATAATGTTGGAGGAAACAAAGCATACTCATTCACTGATGGATTCTCTGGATATCATCATATCAGAATTACTACAGAATATAGACATAAGACAACATTTGCTACTGAATGGGGATCATATCAGTATACAATTATGCCCTTTGGTTTGAAAAATGCACCTGCTATTTTTTCAAGAGTTGTTGTTCCTGCATTTAAGGTGTTAGGAACCCATGTCTTTACTTTGTTAGTATATTGTTGTTGGACGCATATGCTTTGTAAATCGTCCCGTAGTATTTGTTGATCCATAGTTTGTGTTATTGTTGTTGGCGCATATGCTTTGTATGTCGCCCATAGTTTTGTTGATCCATAGTTTGTATTGGCCCATGGTTTTGACTCATAGTATTGGCACCTAGACTTAGCCCATGGTTTGTATTATCCCATGGTTTGTATTGACAAATAGTATTGACCCATGGTATTGGCGCCTAGACTTAGTATATAAGTGTGTGTTGATGCCTATGAAGGCACCGTGAAGTTATTTGTATTGAGCTTGCTCAAAGGAGGTTGCCCCCTCGAAGTGGCCTGCGATCAATATAAAAGTGATTCTGAGTTCTATCATTTCTGCTATTTCGCATATTCTTATTATTTAATTGTTGCAAGTGCTTCACATCTGGTATCAAAGCACTTTCTTGGGCTCGCTGGGTGAAATTTCTGCCAAATTTTTTTTCGCATCTGTTGCAAGTTCGAATTTGGGAATAATCCCTATCTGCTTAACTGTGGGAAGTGATTGGGCATAAGACCTAAAACTCATTGTGAGGAGTACTACAAGAACCCCGAAGTAGCTGTCCCATTGAGAGGACCTGCCAGCGAAAAGGGAAATGACCCCTACCTGATTGACTAGTTCCCACCCGTGAGGTAAACCAAGAGCTATCGTTTGTGGCAAAGCAGTTATCAGTTTTACCTGAGTCGTGGAGTGAGGGGTACTGCCCCAATACGCAAGCCGTCAGACAACATTGGTGGCCGAGTGAAACCCCTGAACTGTTAGGAAGCCGCACATACCTGGGGTCCATATCTATTTTTAGCTGAACTGTTGTCGATCACTGCTATGTCGTTTCAGATCCAGCCATTCAGATCCATTCTGAAAGTCGTTCCAGATCCAGCCATTTCAGATCTATTTCAGATCCAGCCATTTTCAATCCATTCGGCGCCATTTCAGATCCCTCTGTTTCTGCTCACTTCCGGGCCGTTGCAGATCTATCTGTTTCAGATCCCTTCTGAGCTGTAGCCGCTCCATTCTAAGAAAAAAAAGAGTAGAAAATTAATTTTTTTCTCCATATCTCCCTTGTTTTAACTCTATTTCCCTTGAAACTTCTTTGACACCCCTGCAATCCCATTCTGCATATTTCATTCCTGAGGACCCTATCCCACATTCCACTTCCCAACACCCAAAATCTCACATTTGTCTATTTTTAGGGTTTGCCATAACTTCTTCGATTTTCACCTGATCGCCTTCAAATTTTACCACAGAGTTCCTTTTCTAATTCTGCTTCTTTGTCCCTCTCTACCAAATTTTCTCATTCTTTCACCCTACTTCTGAAATCCCCCTTTTCTGCTTCATGTCCTTTCGACAGTGTCCAAAATCTAGTCAAACCCCAATTACCCATCAGATTTTTTCCCCAATCCAAATTTCCCTTTACTAAATCAACTTTTGTTTGTGTTTTCTACCCATTCCAAAAAAAAAAAAAAAAAAACACTGGTTATGGTTGTCACCCATGCAGGAGCACACACTATGGAGGAAGCACTTGCAACCATCCAAACCAAACTCCAAGATCTGGATGAAAAATTTCTTATCCTCCATCTTCAGCATTCAGCCATGAACAATAACCAACAGCCAGAATCTTTTGCAGCCATCAAGTTCTCTTCTTCCAGGAATTTTCATGGGTCGAAGCTTGATTTTCCTCACTTCAATGGTACTGATCCGACTGGATGGATATACCGAGTAGAACAATATTTCAGTCTGCATAATACTTTTGATGTCCAGAAAGTTCCACTTGCATCCTTTCATTTGGAACAGGAATCCCTTCAATGGTACCGTTGGTACATCAAAGCTCATCCCAAGCCAAACTGGACAGATTTTTGCCAACTCCTTTTGCCACGATTTAGTCCTAGTGCTTTTGATGACTTCACAGGAGCACTCACTAAACTTCACCAAATGGGCATAGTGAGAGAGTATCAGAAATAATTTGAGAAACTGGCCAATCACACAGAAGGATTGTCTGATGAATTCTACAGGAGTTGTTTTATCAATGGTCTCAAGGATGAAATCCGCTCAGAGGTCAAAATGTTCTGTCCCAACACAATGAGGGAATTCCTAGGGTTGGCTAAGTTGGCAGAGGACAATATCGCAACTCAACAACGCTCCAAACCCACCTTTGTTCCCTTCATAAATATGGGTTCCCAACGACCTCCCATCACGCTTGCTCCTCAACCAACTCATATCCAGCATTTGTCTGAAACAGAGATGCAGGCACGCCGAGAAAAAGGGATTTGTTATAATTGTGATGAGAAATTCACTCAGGAACATAGATGTGTTCAACAAAAGCTCTATCTCTTAGATGTGGATTCTCTGCCTACCTCAAAACTTGGTGAAGAAGCTACAAATATAGTAGATGATCAGGTCGACATTCAACACCTGCCTGTTGACACCCCATCTCAGGACGACCCACCCAAGAACTCTCTCCATGCTGTAACCGGCGTCACCACCCCACAAACAATGCGGGTCAGGGGATACTTCAAGAAGCTCCCTCTTACCATACTCATTGATTCTGGTAGCACTCATAACTTCATTGACTCTCGGATTGCCAAACAGGCTGATTGTTTTGTCCATCCTTGCTCCAACTTTGAAGTCATGGTTGCCAATGGGGGCACCTTACCTTGCAAGGGGAAGTGTCACAATGTGTGTATCTCTATGGAAGATTATAACCTACGCTCTAACATGTTTTCCTTTTCCTTAGGCAGATGTGATGTGGTTTTGGGCGTTCAATGGTTACGCACACTTGGCCCCATCTTATGGGATCTTGCTGAACTTTGGATGCAGTTTTCAGTCAATGGGACACAACACAAATTTATGGGCTTACAACCAGGGTCTCTCTACATCATCAGTTCACATCGCCTGGAAAAGATCCTTACGAAGAATTCACATGGTGTCATTGCGCATCTCCATTCCCTTCAGATGCACCCACCAATGGTCTCCACTACTTCCTTGGATAGATATGCATCTGTCTTTGTTGCACCAGTGGGCTTGTCGCCTTCATGAGACCTTTCCGGTAAGCATTTCTCTGCATCTACATCTCAGCAGGACATGATGGCTATTTTGCATACAGTACAGAAGTGGCAGCCATCCCTATTGGGGAATTATTTCAGCATCAAGATTGATCTCCAAAGTCTGGAAACTTTCCTAGAACAACGGGTCTCCTCCCCAGCACACTTGAAATGGGTTATCCAACTCATGGGTTATGACTATGCGACCACTTACCAGAAGGGTAAGGACAATATGGTGGAAGTTTCTCCTCCTCGCACATTTGATGACCGAGTTTCTCTTACAGCTATTTCTCTGCTTGTTCCAAATTGGTTGCAATCTGTTCAACGGGGCTATCTCTTCTATGAACTCCATGCAAGGCACTCTAGGTTCCTCAAAACATATGACCAGGAACAATGTAACTTCTTTTGGCAGGGACTCAAAATGACAATTCAACGGATGGTGGTTGACTATGATACTTTCCAGGTCAACAAGGGTGAAACGACCCTCCTTTCGGGACTACTCGAACCCTTTCCCATCCCTCCACAGATTTGGACAACTATTTCTATGGATTTCCTAGAAGCACTCCAGTGGTATAGTACCACATCTCAAAGGACACCATATGAAGTAGTCTCTGGATAGGCACCACCAATTCTTCTTCCATACACCTTCAGCAGCTCCCCAGTTCAGGCAATTGACTCAATTCTTTGAAACTGTGATCAGCTTCTTCTCATTCTGCAGGACAATCTTCACATGGAAAGAATTCGACTGAAACAACAAGCCAATCATCACCATTCTGAGTGCACTTTTCACATCGCTGATATGGTTCTTCTTCGTCTACAGCCTTCTACGCAATCCTACCTGAAACTCCAAAGTCGCCAGTGGCTCGGAATGCAACCCGAGGATGCTACAGGGGACCCACTCCTTCAGATTCTGCATCAATTTCCACATCTAAATCTTTGAGGACAAAGCTTTTTCTGAGGGAGAGGGGATGTTAGGAACCCATGTCTTTACTTTGTTAGTATATTGTTGTTGGACGCATATGCTTTGTAAATCATCCCGTAGTATTTGTTGATCCATAGTTTGTGTTATTATTGTTGGCGCATATGCTTTGTAAGTTTCCCATAGTTTTGTTGATCCATAGTTTGTATTGGCCCATGGTTTTGACTCATAGTATTGGCGCCTAGACTTAGCCCATGGTTTGTATTAGCCCATGGTTTGTATTGACACATAGTATTGACCCATGGTATTGGCGCCTAGAATTAGTATATAAGTGTGTGTTGAGGCCTATGAAGGCACCATGAAGTTATTTGTATTGAGCTTGCTCAAAGGAGGTTGCCCCCTCGAAGTGGCCTGCGATCAATATAAAAGTGATTCTGAGTTCTGCCATTTCTGCTATTTCGCATATTCTTATTAATTAATTGTTGCAGGTGCTTCACATAAGGATTATATTCATAAGTTCTTAGAAGTCTATTTTGATGATTGGACAGTATTTGGTCTACTCAAGAACCATTATGTGAACTTAAGAATGATGTTAGCGAAGTGTAGACAGCATCAGATTTCCTTGAATCTAAAGATAAGCATCTTTTTTGTTCCTTATGGAATTCTATTTAGATACATTGTATGTAAGCAAGGACTGATGGTTGATCCAGGAAATATCAGTGTTATAGTGAACCTACCAGCACCTAACTCAGTAAAAAAGCTACGCACTACATTGGGACATACAGGATACTATAGAAAGTTTATCAAAGAATATGCACAGATCACTACAACTATGGATAAATTATTAAAGAAAGAAGCAAAGTACAATTGGACTGAATATTTCCAAAGAGGATTGGACACACTGAAAGAGAAAATGGTCACCGCACCTATTCTAGTCTTTCTAGACTAGAATAAACTATTTCATGTGCACGTTGATGCTTCATCCATAGAACTTGGCATTGTACTAGCGCAACCAAGTGAGGGAGGTATTGATCATCACATCACATTTTCAAGTAGAAAGATATCTTCAGCAAAAAAGAACTATACCATGATGGAAAGGGAAGGCTTAGCAATGATATATGCATTCCAGAAGTTTATAAACTATCTGATAGGCTTGCATTTTTGTATGTTTACTAACCATTCAGATTTGAAGTACTTAGTCAACAAACCAATGTTAGGGGGGAGAATATGCAGATGGTTGTTTCTATTTCAGGAATATGATTTTGAAATCATTGTGAAACCAGGGAGATTGAATTTAGGACCTGACCATCTCTCTAGAATTGAGTTAGGTGAAGAACCTAGTAATCTGTAGGATAGCCTACTAGATGCGCAGTTGTTTGCTATTCACATAGCTGATGACTACTACAAGGACATTGTAGAATTCCTAACTATAGGTATAGCACCTAAAGACTTTACTACGCAGCAGAAGAAACAGTTAGTGGTAAAAGCATTTATTTTTACTCTAATTGCAAGACAATTATACAAGCTAGGACCAGATGAAGTATTGCAAAGATGTATACTGGAACATGAAAAACCCACAATACTTGATGAAGCACACTTAGGAGTATCGGGAGGACACTACGCAGGAAGGGCTACTAGAGAAAATTTTGAGATCAGGACTATGGTGGCCTATAATACACAAGTATTCAAAAGAACATTGTCAGAAATGCGATGTATGCCAAAGAACAGGAAATCCATCTCGTCGAGATGAAATGTCGTTGATGCCACAACTGAACTTGCAAGCATTCAATAAATGGGCTATTGACTCTGTGGGACCTATCAACTAACCAAGGAAGCGAATTTGATCAAGGTATATCATCACAACTACATATTATCCAACGAGATGAGTCGAAGCAAAACCAGTGAAGGACTATAGCGCAGTTACTGCCACGCAGTTCATCTTCAAGAATATTTTGACAAGATTTGGATGTCAAAATATTTTAAGGAGTGATCAGGGAACTCACTTCCTGAATAGAAATATTGCATGCTTGATAGAATAATTTCAGATCTACCATCATAAGAGAACACCATATCATCAACAAGCTAATGGCATTGTTGAAGCCTTTAACAAAGTACTAGAAAATGCACTGACTGAGGTATGCAACACAAACAAGGATGATTGGGATCTTAGAATATCAATAGTATTATGGGCATATAGAACAACTTGTAAGAAGTTGACAGGTTATACACCTTTTAGATTATCATATGGATAGGAAGTTGGCATCCCCATGGAATACATAGTCCCAAGCATGAGAATTGCAGCATTCACATATATGGTTGATGAAGAGACAATGGATGAATGAATACTACACTTAGTTGGGATAGAGGAAGATCGCTTCATTGCAGGTTTTCACCAAGTGCAGAAAGATAGAGAAAAAACATGGCATGATAGGCACATCAAGTACAAATTCGTCTAGGTAGGAATTCTTGTACTCCTCTATGATAGAAAATTTATGAAATTTCCTAGAAAATTTATGAAATTTCCTAGAAAATTTAAAATGCATTGGTTAAGACCATCTATTTTTAAACATGTCACTAGTGGTGGCGCAGTTCAGTTGGACACGCTCCTTGGAGAAAATTTGAAAGGACTTGTTAATGGGAGTAGACTAAAACCTTACAGGGATATTCCTACCCCTCCATACATCAGTTACACACCGAAAGAAAATTCTAAGTGTCATGTGCAGTTGAAATTGGACACTAAGAATAAAAAAACAAAGAGTTTGCACACAGTTTTGGTAAAATGCGAAGTTTTCACAAAAATGGAAGTTGTGTTGCGAAGCACACATAGCAAGCTGAGTTGCGAAGTAAGAAAAGGCTCGCGCTATGAAGTAAACATCAAAGAAATGGAAATGCGTAGTGAACCTCTCAACTCACATATCTACTAGCAGATAAGAGGTCACGATGTGAAGTTAAAAATAAGCAAAGGAGAAAATGTGTAGTTAAGTTCGTGGATCTACCTAACTGTGAGTGAAGTTACAGAAAGTAGTCGTTAAAGTTTTTGGTCTAAAAAATAGCCATTATATAGTTTTTTTGGACCTGGCCAGTTTCCGCATTTAAGGCATATTTTTCCGTTCAGGCACATTCAATGAAGAAAGAACCAAGATCTCAGTGATATTTGGCCAACGAATATGGCATTTAATGCCTATCTAGTCGTTTTTGGGTGCACCTTCGTGCTACTGTGCCTATATATAGGTGGGATCGTATGCTCATGGATTTTACCACGAATTTTAAATGTTACTGCCTGTAAATTCTAAGTTTTACCAGCAAGAGTAAAAGAGCGATATAAGTTGAATGTCTGAGTAGTCAACAATCGAATACCTCTTGAAGGATTTCCGCAAGTCAGGACTACAGGGAGTCATGAAAATTCCAGAGTCAAAGAAAAAGGGTAAAGAGCAAAGTACTGAACAAAAGAATCCAAGAGCTGGAGGAATTCCAAGGCCAGGACCTCAATAACCACCCTACGAGAGGCCCATCTTCCTTATAGCTGAATATATCCCTCCACGCAGAGCCGATGCACCCCCAGTGAAGCTTCTGAAGAACCCACAATATGACATTCCTTTTCCAGCCATGTCAAGCCATGTGAAGCTCCAAAAGAAATTGCTTGGGAGGATTCCATATTACAAGTTCACAGATCGGACTTGTTGCAGCAGGACAAGTACCCTCAGTTTCAGCCCAACCAGTATATGTGCCAAAGGTATAACAAAGCAACAAAACAATCCACGCTTCATGTATAAGAGTGGCTTATGATGATAACACCATCCGGATTGTTGAACCTTTTGTGTATCCTGCATTTTCACCGAAGTCCCTAGCTCACTGCAGTTGTGTGCACCCTACTCGCCTACACGCATTAGGAATACATATGGCTAGACCGCAAGATCAACATAAACATTGATCTAATCCACCGTATCACACATCTAAGTAAGCGAGGTGATGATCCCGTAGTAGAGTTCGTAGGAAAAACCAAGGATAAGGAGCTCGCGAAGAGAATGAAGGGAGAATTCGGGTTGCTCAAAGGAAGCTATGGGTATGTCACAGCTGGAATCTAGGACAAAGCTACGTGCTTTGTAGTCCAGTTTCTAGCAGGGAAAGTTTTGAGGAAATGCAGAACAACTGAGGTGTTAGTCGTTGCAGCTTTCTTAGCTGCGAAGGCTATGGATGGAACTCCCTATAACTGGGAAAGTTATTTGCTGAACGAGTTCTTGGATGATCTCCACGAAACTCAGGAGAGTGGAAATCATTTCTACTATAGCTGGTTTTTGTTGCTGATAGCATTTGTAGGAAGGAAAGAGCCCCTTTACCAACAGAATGTACCAGTCATCATGGGAGATTGCCGAGGAAAAAGGTTTTCAAACATGTGGGAAAACGCAAGGCCAGAGTGACGTCGGGTTAACAATGACCAGTTGCTTACATACTACTAGCAGCTATGCAAAGTGATCAAGAACACTCCGCGTATTACCAAGGAGGTAACAACTGCATATATCCACAAGAAGACATTTAGAGCCGGTATCCATTGCATATTTCTTCATCCACGAGTACAAGTAGGGATCCCTAAATGGTTTGAAGGCTCATACCACTTGGATGCACAAGAAATTGAGTTGATTATGGAATACTGGCCGAAGGAGTGGAAGGTTGGTGTGCCAGCAGCGCTCATCACCACATCAGATGAAAGCGAAGTTGGAAATGCGCAGAACCGAGAAGAAGAAATGACAAGTGCGCAAGACAAAGATCCATATGTAGAAGAGGTCTATCCAGGCACTGCTAAACGATCAACAACAGAAAAACAAAAGGATCCTGACACCGATGTGATGGATAAAGGGAAAAAGAAGAAGCATAAGGAAATTAGAACCCCGCTTGATGCGTAGTTACACAAATATGATTATGAATGCATCACAACGCGATTTAGCAAGCAACTGGAAGAGACGCTCTCCCTGAAAAGAATCAAAAGCGAGGAAGACCAAGAAATTTTGAAAGAAAACCTTGTAGAAATCAAAAGCTAGTGAGGATGGAACAAGTTCAGCAGGACTTGATAAGGGAATCATAATTTGAAGGTAAATCAAGCGAGTCAAGCCGCTGGAAGAGAAGACCACCTCCCTTGACAATGAAAATCCGTTTAGTCCGAATGGAACCAATTAATATGATATTTCCGAGTGACGAACTTGCTACACGTAGCTATCAATGTCAGGATGTTACCCCTCGAAGAATTACACAATTTTCATCTGTAGGTTGTGCAATAAATCTGGGATAGAGACATTATCTCTTATAACCAGCATCTGCAGTTGGAGGAAAGATATAAGGAATTGAAGGACGAATCCCTGCAGACAACCAAAGAGCTCGTTGGTGTTCAAGAGAGGCAATGAAAGCTTAAAGAAACAATTACAACAGTTTGTGTGAAGATACCTGAATGTGAAGAACCAGAAGTAGAAGCAACCATACTTAAGATTGGTGTCGTTGTAGACAATCTTAAGGCAGAAATGCTGGACATGGAGATCTCTAACTTATAATCTCAGCAGCAACTGGGCACTCCATAGGACATGAAGGAAGCAAGAACGGAAGAGTTGAAGGCCCCCACAGAAAACATATCCACAAAAGTGGCGAGATGTATGCAGCTGAGTGCATCAAGATATTTATGTCGCTACTATAGTTCATCATGTATATCCTGTAGTTCAGGGTACTCCTGTAGCTGAGTGTGCATACTAGAACTATTAACCCCTTCCAATAAATATAAGAACAGTTCCCATGGACGTAGCTCCCATCTGGTGGGTGAACCACATAAATACCTATGTTGTGCGATTGTGTCTATGAGTTATTTTATGTTCATGAATGCTTATGCTTTATATGTATTTACATGTGTATGTTGATGAGAATAATATGCTAAGTGGTGGGAACAGATGTTTGAATATGCTAAGTGTTAATGAATGGGGATGGAAATGATATGTTAAGCGTAGGACATGCATTCATGAACATTGTGAAGTCTTGTTATAATATGGTAAATGCATAGTCATAACTAAATGCATAGTAAAAATGATTCAGCAGATCCTGTAGGTTATTGAGAAACGCAAGTGCGCATATGCATACTAAGGAGTGATATATGAAGTAGATGTTAAGTAAGTTGCGCATATTCACCTCGCATAACATAACCACACGTCACCAGGTTACAGAAACCTGATTCTTTAACCAACCATCTTCGATTCAGGTGAGACTTCAACCTACTTATAGTTTGATGCCGAAAGGGCCAGTGAAGGGGATTTTGTTGGACTAAAGAGAGATAGAACATCGCAGAACTCGGGTCAGCCCCAAGTCAAGCATTAAAGAGAAAAGTAGCCAACAAGGGTGCCTCTACATGCGTTATGTGTACATTTTTGTGGCAGAAGTTCAGATCCCCTACCTTACAACCACCTTACGAGCTTATGATGGTCGTTTAGCTCAGCCACAAGGCCTTCTGGCTAATGTTCCAGTTCAATTAGCTGGTAAAATTGTCCTGATTAATATCGAAGTCATAAATGCACAGCACGACTTCAACTTACTCCTAGTACTAAGCTACATGTATGGCATGATTGTTGTCACATCATCGGTGTTCTGCATCATGATGTTACCCCATGAGGGACGTGTTTTCAAAATCAACCAAGTCAGTTATTATGACCCCAATGCGCCCTCTACACCAGAAAACCTTCTCCCCATGGTTGAACAACCTGTTTTGGTGTGCCCACCTATTTGGTTGCCACTACCAGTCCTGGACTTTATTCAGAACCGCCAATGGTTTCCATGTTTCGGTATTTACCACCTCCCCTGCCAACCATTTAGATATTTGATATATGCACCATTTTGTCCAAACAATCGGTCCCTCACCTCCAACCACCATTACTGCCTCAATCGTCGGTTGTCCCCAGCCATGTTGGAGCCACATCGATCCACACAATCCCATTCTTGTTCCCACCCTCAGGAGTAGTAACTATGCTAGTGATGGCCACACTCAATCTCCCCGGGTTAACACTAGGAATTCTCGTGTGGTACCTTCCTGCTCCTAATCCCACTCTGACACCATGAGTCATCCTCCAACCGGTCCAACGAATCACTACTACCAATCGTCAACCCCCTGGTGTGGTGACAACGTCTTCATCCAACAACACTAGGGGCAAGGACACACACACCCATACTGCGCCAAACACAACCAAAAAGACATGAAGACTTGGGCCATGCCACCCCCTAAGTGTTCTTTGTGCGATGACTTGGGCCATGCCACTCATAATTGTACACAACTACCAAACCTTCAAGAAGACATGAATACCTTGGACAATGACCCCAATATTTCAATTGTCGAACTACAAACCACCCCCCACCTGTGCAAAAAATCATCGCGCACCAACCACCCCTGCACCATATGCGAAGTCTACGACCATTATTCACATCATTGTCCTGACTTAGCCAAATATAGATTGGTTCTCCACAAGTTGAATGAGTCTTCTTTAGAGTCATCCATCACTACCATCAAGGAGATTCACCCACCCAAGTCCTCCTCGAGAGAGATATTAACACAATCTATATGATCTCCGCAAATAGCAAACCAACTTTTCCCTCGATCTCTAGCCTTACCTCTTTTGATCTGTCCACACAATGCTTCCACAGTGACAAATAAATCCTTGAGGCATTAACAACACCTAACTACCCTTGGGACGATATGCATCATCGATCCTTCTTCATTCCTGAGGATTCTACCATTGTCATAGCCAACCAACTTTCGATTGAGTTGAAATAATTCATCCATAGCCAAGTAGACTGGTTTAAGAACCCCATCCCATCTCTCGATGCCTTTAAAGAAGGTAACATGGATAACATCTCGCCTACCATTCAAGTCTATATTTTCATTACACTCGGTGTAGTCGAGCACATTACTCTAGGAACTTCCTGTACTCCAGACGAATTCAATGCCTATAAGAAGCTCTTCCAAGAGATTCACGAAGTTTTTTCTTGGTAATATACTGAGATGCCTGGTCTTGACCCCGCCATTGTTGAGCACTGTATCAATACTTGGACTAGCATCCCACCCGTCCTCCAAAAGCAACGACCCATTCACCCCCCAAACTCCCATCGGTGAAAGCCAAGATTTAAAAGTTACGCCAAGTCAGTTTCATTTATCCCATTGATTACACCACATGGGTGTCCAATCCCGTGCTGGTTAACAAAAAATGGGGCACCATTTGCGTCTGTACCGATTTACGTGATTTGAATTTAGCTTGTCCCAAAGGAAATTTTCCCATCCCTTCATTGATCATCTCATTGATTCATGCCCTTGTCATAAGATTATATCCTTCATGGATGGTTTCTTTGGTTTTAATAATATTCAAATTCGCAAAGAAAATCAATACAATAATGCCTTCACTACCCCATGGGGCACCTTTTCCTATTGAGTCATGCCTTTTGGTCTAAAAATGTTGGTGCCACATTTCAATGGGCCATGACCTTTTGCTTTCACAATTTGTTCCATATCATCCTTGTCTACCTAGACAACCTCATTGCTTGATCCAAAAAATGATCCTACCATCTAGATGGCCTCCAGAAAGTCTTTTTGCGTTGTCGCAAATATAACATTCATTTGAACCCTCTCAAGTGTGTTTTTTGCATTCCTAGCCCACCCTTTTCATGGATTGCATCACAACAGTCAAACATTGTTGGAATTGCTAAATTTTTTCCCCCAAATCACGGACACCTCCGACCCCTCTCCATTCAGTCATCACTGTTGGCCCTTTCTATAATTGGGCCATTGATTTTATGGAGTGTAACCCACCCTCAACGAATGGCCATAAATACATCATCGCGGCTATCGATTATTTCACTAAATGGGATGAGGTTATGCCTACATTCAACTGTAAGGCAAAGACCACCGCACGTTTCTTTTTCAATCATGTCATCACTTGGTTCGGGGTCCCTAAACAAATTGTATCCGACTTTGGAAAACACTTCGAAGACAACATTCGGAAATCTTTTTCTACCTTTCTGAAGTTCGACCACCAGTATTCCTCATCCTACTACTCTCAAGGTAATGGCCAAGTTGAGGCTATCAACAAGATCTTGAACACCATCCTTCAATGAACAGTAAATCAACACAAGTCCAAATGGAACCATATGCTCTTTCCCTCCCTTTTTGATTACTGCACATCCACGAAGATTGCCATGGGTTTTACCCCTTTTCATTTGGTTCATGGCATAGAGTTCATTCTCCCCATTGAGTGTCAAATCCCCACTCTGCACATCGCCATCGAGATCCTCCCTGACACTTCACCTCTTTAGAAACGCTTACTTCTATTGGAACAAGCTGACTAAGATCATTGAACATCCCTACAAAGCATTGAGGCCGCTAAACTCCGCTCCAATGCCAATTATGAAAAACATGTCCATCCCCGTACCTTCCAAGAAGGCGACCTTGTGCCTGTTTATGACCAAGCTCATGACAAACAAGGAAAAGGAAAATTCGAAATCATGTGGCAAGGCCCCTAGATTATCCAAACCTGTCTTGCCAAGGGGGCATATATCCTTACCAATTCTGAAGGACATCCCTTAGTCAACCCCCGCAACGGGTTGTACCTCAAACATGTTTACCCCATTAGAGAAAACTTGGGGTCTAGAATGGGCCTTATAAGAATACGAGCCATCTCGTAAGAAAACAAGCCATTGAATTCAAGAAAAAATTCAACCGTAATGGTTGACATGGCATATTTGACATGAAATAATAGTTCAAATAATAAAACAATATTTATGAATTTTGGAGGAAAAGAGAAAAAATCTACATTTTTTTTGTATTTTCAACATATCCCCTTGTCGTTTTACTCAAATTTTGAGCAAGAGCACTCGTTGGATGCATAATTTACTTATGTATCCAACGAGTACTCCCGTTGCATACTTTTGAGGTACCCCACCCTATGAAAAATGAGAAATACATCCAAAAAATGTGTTACTTTCAAGTAACATGTTTTTTGTATATATTTCTCAGTTTTAGTGGGGTGGGGTACCTCAAAAGTATGCAGTGTAGGTACTCGTTGGATGTGGAATTAAATTTTGCATCCAACGAGTGCTCTCACTCAAAATTTGAGTTAAACGAGAAGGAAATATGTTGAAAATACAAAGAAAAAATATAATTTTTTCTCTTTTCCTCCAAAATTCATAAATATTATTTCATTATTTTCCTTAGGAGGCCCATTTTAGACCTCAAATTTTCTCTAATTTTAGCACTTTTCCGGACCCACTAGTTCGTGTTGTACAGTTTCATTCCTTTTTTGTTTTTTACTTTTTGCATTCTGAACCTCAAAATTTTGCTTCCCTATATGACCGCAGATGGATCCTACTCCACCACTCTATGTCAATTTCGCCGACGGCATAAGAAGATGGTCTCCAAACCTATCCTCTGCACTTGGGTATTGTATTCCCCCTCACACGAGTTGATTCACCTCGACGGAGTGTGTATCAGTGTTGCCACCAATAATCAGGCTGAGTATGATGCTGTGAGCGGTCTCCTGACTACTGCTCTCCAACAGGGCACAAGTCACCTTCATGTGTTTCTTGACTCCCAGCTCCTTGTCGCCCAACTCAATAATTTCTACCAAGTACAGGATCCCTTCCTTTTTAGAAATTTCAGGTGCACAAAATGACTGATTAGACAGTTTTAGTTCATTACATTCATCCATGTGCCACAAAATCCGAACAATGTTGTAGACCAAATTGCTAATAACGTTCTAGAATGGCATATCAATCACAACATGTAGGAAGTAAACCACAACCATGTACCATGAAATCATTCACATGCATATATACATCATATAGGCATACATAAGCATAAAAAATAAAAATAAAAGAGGACCATTATCATCATAAACTGCATCCACGTGCATATATATATAATCAAAAGTGTCATAGTGTTCTGGTCATAACAAATACATCAATACATTGAGGAGCCCCAACAACATGCTCGTCATAAAAATTAGTGGCCGAATATACAAAATTACCCATACTCATCGCATTAGGGAGGTAGTTCCATCAAACTAACTAATCTGGGTCATCTCGGTCGTCGTCGTCCTCCTCCTCCTCCTCCTCTTCCTCATCTTCCTCTTCCTCTTATTCTTACTCCTCCTACGCATCATCATAGGGGGAATCCTCCCCCGCCATGGCCTTCACTTCCTCAGCCGCCATCCATCATCGATCACCCCATCCAGTAACCGGTCGATGCCAATCCGAAGCATCTCCAGGGTCGTTGAAGCACGCCACTATCGACGATGTCCGCATTTTTCCCTAATTCTTACTTTGACCATTCTGAGGTCATATAACCACCACTTTCCGCACTGTTTGCACCACTGGATCTAGAATCCCATGCTCGTGATTATGCTTGGGATCATTTCTCGCTCTCACTTAAAAAAATTCGGGCATTTTTCTCATGCCCCTCGCCACCTCGATTTGCGTACCACACAGGTCGCTGTCATTTTTTCCCAATTTTGACCATTTTGTCTATTGCAGCCTACTCACGAGGCCTTTGCTCCCTCCATACTGCAGTTATTGCATTATTTTTCCACCATGCATACTCCCGCAAGTAGGTCCCATCATTGTTCCCACCCCACACGCTCTTGGTTCCCATGGTTATCCCTTGATTGAACACTTCCTCCTTGCTTGGCTCTTACATTTGTTCGGTATAATTTTATCCCTTTTTCGGGCCGAGTAGCTCCTTTAGGAAAAAGGCACTTAGGGATTTTATGTTAAGCTATTTTTTTACTCCTAAAAGAATGAAAGTATCATCGAGCAATCTTGCTTCCTTTCATGCTTGTTAAAGTATCCGAAAGGGCGTCTATCTGGTATAATTTTAACCCTCTTCCGAACCTAGTAGACTAATTACGAAAAAAGAATACTCTAGTCACATTAGATAGAAGAGTTCTTCATTTCATACTTTTATGTTTATTTGGGCCTTGGAGACTAACACATGAAAAAGAACCCCCTTGGAGTCTCTGTATTGCTTTCCGACTCTATAAAATTGATGTTGAGGGTTGGTAATTCTGAGAGAAAGTTCACACTATTAAACTACCACAGAGAATTAGTTTACCTTATCGTAATATTTTGATGCTACGAGTCTACATAGAGAAATACCATCACAATAAAAGGTTGAACAGTTCACTTGACGATTAACACATCTAATGACTTATCGCTCCATTATCATCTCCTCAAATTGTTATCTTTCATCAATGATGAATATATCAAGTCGAAAGGAACTACAGCGGGGAGAATATAAAAGCGAGTCTTTTATCTCTCTATTGACCTTCTATATTTTACATTATTTCTCTTATTTTAATGTATAAGTTTGAAGTAAACAGAGACATTTTTGTTTTGTTTATGGTCATATCTCTTTTAAGAAAATTATTGCGCAAAAAATAACTTTCTTTTTATCTTTTGCATTAATTCTCATTTTGTTCATGATTGCGATACGTTGCTGTGTAGATTACAACAAACAAGTTATTTTTAAAATGTTGAGGATACATAGTAATTCATGCAACTATAGAAACAAATGATTCAACTCGCCTACTCTAGAAACAAATTGATTGTCACGCTTATTGCTCAGGATTTTGTTGCTTGTAGTTGATTGCATATACAAGAAAAAACAATTCGATTGGATACATAGGAAACATAATGCATGGAAAATTAGTCAATAGACAGGGAAATTCTTGTTAAGTATTTTCTAATCCTCTCATTGATTATAGTTTTTACGAATCCTTTCCTTTGTTTTAATATTTAATCTTGTTGTGCAGATCTGGCAATGTATAGAGTGGTACTCATAACTGGATGCAACCGTAGTTGTGCAAATGGAAGTTTTTAAGACTGGTACATCAACTCACTCGTTCATCATTCAACTCCAAGTCAGTAATCAAACTGTCTGTTGGGAATTTTCGCTCGTCATCACTATAGGAGGAGAATTTAGGGATCCATTTTCTATCAATCCATGAAGAATCGGATAAAACCGTCGAGAACACACTTCCCAAATGGGTCCTTAACCCCAAACTACAAGTCATTTTTGAAAGTTCTTAACATATATGGAGAAATCTGTGCCCCAACAAACATGATTTTTCCATAATTTGGTTGCGACTAGTTTGGTATTTTGTTGAACGAACCAAAGTTTTGGGGATTCGATTATATCCTTCCCCACTGCCTTTTACATGTATAAATTTGACCTCATAGTTATAGGATATGGGGGGAGATAATTATCCATAGAATTGGGGAAATTTTGTTCTTTTAAATTCTGCATTCTGTGTATAATATTTTTATGACAGAAGGGGGAGGTTGTGATAAAGCTGGATGAAACTTTCCTTTCAAAATGCTCTATTATGTTTCTCTGTTGTAATAGTTTGAAGGGATTCAAATGTTGGAAAAGGAGACTTTCCTATAGAGTCTTAGCATATCTAAATTTTGGAGCAAGACTACGTGTTGTGGAAAGACCTGTTTTGGCATACTACTCTGAAAAACATCTTGGAAACTGGTACCAGTTTGATTTAGTTTTATGGACAAGTATATATAGATAGATAGATAGATAGATAGATATTGAATCTTTTTACAACTCCTTTATATTGTTGATCTGTGTCATCTTTAGATAATTGTAATTGTCTAATTTGGCTCTAGAATTATTATTTAAATATTTTACTTTTATAAATATCTATTTGTATAAATATTTTGAGAGTAATCATCATTATAGATTTTCAAAGTTTGAATATGAAATAAGTTGTCTTTTCTGTAACTGTGCATGTGTTATAAATTAATAATGAGGTATTATTATTTCTTTTACACATGTGAATGTAATTTCTTTTATTCGGATTATGTTATATTATCTAAGTCTTTCCTTGAAGTATATCATGTCTTCAAAACATCTATTTATAGAACAAGTGACAATAATTATTAAAACTGCTCTTTTCCACGATAGGTTAGTATAGTTTACAAAATAGTTAAATAGATCTTAGATATAATTAGAAGATATTAAATGGTTAGGTTTAATTATATAATCTAGATTCAGTGAATTATTGTATTATTTGAAGATTAGTTTAGAGGAAGCAACAACTGTAGTATTTTTACAAGATAATATAAAATCCAAAGACGAGAGAGAGAGAGAGAGAGAGAGAGAGAGAGAGAGAGAGAGAAGAAGGTGGAAGGACCTATAACCTACGAGGGTTAGCTATTTCAAACATATCAAGGACTGCATAAATCACCTTGTGTGGGATATCTCTCTGTAGTTGGCCTATGATAGAAAATTCGGCCAACAAATCCCTTTAAACCACTTTTTAACTTCCCCAAAAAAACTTTGAGCTAGTAACCTCATCTTAATATCATCATCATCAACTTCCTCTAAATATATGAAATCACTGAACTTATCTAGATGTTGTTATGTAGTAATACCCCCTTCCCCATCAAATAAAACAATTCTCTGAGCATAATTTTGAGGAAGATCATGCAACACAACAGGTAGGGAAAGGGGAGAAAGCCTAGCATCCATATCTCTAGGGGGTTCTTGAGGAGGCTTTTGGACTTGTGGAGGACCAATAGGTATTTGAGGGGAACTTTTAACTTGGGGAATTTCAGGTCCAAGTCCCTTGTTCTTACTATCAACTCGATTTTCCCTAAAGAAAGAAAAATTATATTTTTATTCATAACTTTGTAATTTTTCCCAAAGAGACTCTAACAAATAGGTTTGAAAATTTTCCCTATCGATAATAGTTTTAGATAGGTTTGTTTCATTTTTTGTTCTCAAGACTGATTTTTCAAATTGTAACTCAAAAGGAATACTTTCAAAGCTAGTAATTTCTTATTTTGGTAGAGATAAGGACCTTCAAATTTGAAAACTACTTGCTTGGAGTTTTGTCTTTCCTTTTCTGAGAATATTCTCTGGATCTTGAATAAAATATGGTAGGTCAGGATCTATATTTTTTTGTGTGTGTACCCTTCTTGAACCTAGGGTTTCTAGTTGAGCCAACTTTCTGTATTAAACAATGAAGTTGCCACAGACAAATACAATTTTTTTTGTATCTATATTTATGTTCACTCTCATAAATCAGATTTTCTTTTATTTGACGTTCTTTCCCAAGGAAAATTTCTCCTTCAATCCCCGACAACGGTGCCAAAATGTTAGCACTTAGATTTTCCTTTGGCTATGAGAGAAAACTCTTGAGGTAACCACAAATCAATATTTAGGACTGAAAAACCGGCCTTTCAATCCAAAGGGGGCTCTTTTTATGAGTCTGTTATCCAAAGGTCACTATAAAAACAACTCAGGTCTCTTTAAACAATGACCAAATCTTTAACTATAATAAGGGTTAACAAAGTGGTTGAATCAAGAGGAAAACCATTGGGCATGGAGTCAATACATATACATCTTAGAATTTTTTAGAGACGGGTGGTGGGATAAATCATTTGAAAAGGAAAAATAGGCATCATTTATTCAGATAAGTAGCAGTTTAGGAATGGCAGAAGATTGAAAGAAAACAATTTATTAACACATAGCATCAAACAGGGATGAATTCTGTATCAATTTTGGAAGAAAGAACATTGACAATATTCAAATTTATGAATCGAAGCATATAAAATGAGTTCTAACTCATATAATTCATTTAAATATGAATCAAGATGGTAAAATGGTTTTAAACAGGAAATACATTCACATAAAAGAAATTTACAAACGGAATAAAATGATAACATATGAATCTATGCTCTGAAAAACATGTACTTCATCTCTCTTTAAAGTTTTCAAAATATTACATCACAGAGTTTTATTTCTCTCTGGTCCAACCCCAGTTACATTGTAAAATTCAAAATTTATATAAAATGCTCTATGAGAAAACCCTAACTGATTTTTTTATAAGAATAGAAACTCATAAAGAAGCTCCTAAATTTCAAGAACGACTAATCTGTTGTCGACCACCTTTGTAGTGTATTTCCTCAATAATGAACCTTTTCAATTCATAATGTTTATGTGGCAACTTGGGAAAATAAGAAAAAGAAACTACAACTATGTTTCAAATCAAGACATCTGGATATTCATTATTGTTATAACCTGTACTTAGTTTTCCCAAATTTGTCCACAACCTTCCACTACTCTTGGTGTTAATACCCAAAATTTGTTCACTAGCTCATCTCCCTAGTCACATAACCCATTTGTCCACTTTTCCTACATTTTTGGCCTCCAAAACCGTAATTTGGTAACCAAATGGGTAAAAAATAATTATTTCCCTCAAAAAATAACCAAATTCCTTCAAAAAAAGTTAAAACCCCCCAAAAGGGTCAAAACATCCCCAAAAAGAAAAGAAAAAAGGGGAAAAAGTCAAAATAAAATAAAATAAGAAGGAAAATATCAAATACAATAAACCAATACTATTGGTTTCCCAAAACCATGGGGAAATACTCCACCACCCAAAATTGCTATAAAAAGGTGATGGAGGCCTCCCATTTCATTCATCAATCACTCTTCATACCCTTATGCTGTTTAATTCCCTACAACACTCTAGTCTACCCATTAAGGCTCTTGTGCCCATTTAGCTGAATTTTGACCATCCCACTGAGCATTTGGAGAAGAGAAAAAAATTCAAGAGACCCGAAACACTACTCTCATACTGCTGCAAGGGCCCCCATTACCTCATCTTTGGAGGTAATTATTCTTGTAAACCCCAGTTTGCAATATAATACAAAATCTTTCATGGCTTCCAATCTATCATTTATGTTTTTATTGTTGTAATTAGTTAGATTTGTTTTATGTTATCATTTGCACTCATACGTAGTAGTTTTCATTTCTGTAACTTTGTATCCATACTTGCATCTGCTACCTAGGGTTCCATAACCCTTAGTAGGTGCTCATATGCATAGGCTGGTGTGAAAACACTAGCTACACTTGGGTTGGGATTTCATAAGAGATCATCTCTTTAATCATTACCTCCAATTCTATATAAGCATTGTAATATACAGGTGGAAAATATTTTTTAATCATCAAGAACTGATCAAATATCTCGAAATATTCATTTAACTTCTCAATTATAGCCTTCCTAGTCAATCCTTTGGTCAAGTCCTCAAATTTCGTTTGATCCACGCGAGTCTCAAATATGAAGCTATGGAAGTTTTCCTGAGAAATCAACTTTCCATTGTCATCCCAAAAAGAGGGTAGACCATTCTCAAAGAGTCTCTGAAATAATTTCTTAAAAATTTGAACTTGGAGGAGCATTTGTTCTACTTTACCTTGTACATCTCTAGCATGATTATGCTTGCCAATAATTCTTCTTTCCCAAGTAATAATAGCAGGCCTATCTTTAATTCCTAGATTTTGCATATCTATTTGAGTCAGATTATTTAATAAATTAACTGTATTTTGGGTTGTCTTTGGAGGCCTTTTAGTCAATGTTTCATTTACCACTTTACATATTTGGAGACATATGTTTGCTATAGCAGCTTCATCATCAATAAATTTAAACTATGACCAAAATTTGGTAATTTATACTAATAGCGCATCCCATATAAGGTGCTTAGCTCCTTGCAAGGGAATCTTACTTGTCACTCTATCTTTTAATTTATCAACCTTTTTCTGCAACTGCTTTCTTTCATTCAAAATCTATTCTTTTTTTCAGTGTTATAAATTAATTCTTGCTTGAGTTTCTGGTTTTCTCCTTTCAATTCTTTAATTTCCACATATTTCAAAGTAATATGAGACATGGAATTGGTCAATTCTTATATGGAAGATCCATTTATTTGATTCTCCTTTGTAATAAAAGACTGATCCCTTGACTTCTCTGATACTTGATTCTCTTCAACCTGATTTGTACTTAGTACTGAAACCTGTGACAATAATTCGGATTTTTATTTTTCCCAAGTCTATTTCTCATCTTGCAATTTCAACATTTTACCCTTATGTTCCATCATTTCTTGATAGACTTCCTCTTTTTCTTAGTATAATGCTATCAACTCAGAATATTGTACATGTTGAGCAACTAGAACTTTTAACTTTTTCTTCAGCATTTGAATGGTATTCTCTTTCTCATCGAGGAGTATTTTGGTGCACTAGGTGTTTACTGGTTCTTCCCCTAAAGTCACAAGGTCGGCTTGTAGTCGCTTAATTTGTACCATATTTTCTTTATTCTTTGTTTTTTCTTGTCTTAGCTAATCATCCAGCTTCCCTATTATTGACAGCAACTTAGAAATTTTCAAATTCGATTGTAACAAGTACAAGACATCTCTTGTTTGTCTATGCAATTGGATTTTTTCCGGAATATCAATATCATCAAGTTTAACTTCCATCTCAGATACTTTCTCATCATTTATAACTACAAATTTCAGAGTGTTCTTCTCTAATTATTTAACTGTAACAAGTGAAACTTTTTGATCTGTCAACTTCCTTATTTATGGGAACAATTTTTGAGTTTCTTCTAAGGACTATTTCTTCTTTTCTACATACTGTGAAAGAAAATCAAATCCGGATTTACATTGGGAACTGGTGCCAGAATCCTTTATTTATGAAAACAAATATTGTTGTATATTTATAGGTGGTTTTTAAAATAGAGTATTTCTTTCTTGAATCAACTGGATCCTTCTCTTCCATACTAATAATTTCCTTATGATGTTCTGTTTTAGTGTTTTTACTTGAAAATTCTCCATCAATTTCCATGTTGTCAACCTCTAAAATAGCTCTTTTATTAGTAACATCAAACTTAGTTGGCATCTGAACCAACAATGCCAAATTATTTGTTTGCTCAACATTTGTCTCCAAGTTACTTCCCCATGGTTTTGTTCAAAATTCAATAATTTTTCCATTTTATCTAACCCTTCCACTATTTGATGGTCAAAATCCATGTTCCTGTTTTTTTGTCTCCTCTAACATATAATTTGATGTGGATCATAATCAATTTTTTTAGCTTCTTGGAAATCCATGACCTTTAACATTTTTTCCACTACAGACAAAGATGTTTTGTTTCTTATGATAAATGGGCCAAGTTTGAGGGGAAACTTCACATTTGATGATTTTTTGAAAGCACCAAAATTCTCTTCTTCCAAATACAACCTATGACTAATTAATTCTAAGGAAAAAACCCTTAGTTTCAAAAAGGATGGTAATTGGTATGATGCCTCAATAAATCCATATACTCTAATAACAATATGCTCTTTATACAAAAACCAATCACGTATTCAAATTTCTGGTGTAGCCTACAACATTTTCTTCATATCTTCTGATACTCTGGGTAGCTCAATGTCAAAAATCATTTCGTAAACCTCTCACATGATTGTATTGGTTAATTCAAACATATTGATATGCTTTTGAATATCAGAAGAGAAGATGGTGTCAAGAAACTTCAATTCGGAAACATTCGAGCATAAGAATAGGTTCAGGAGATAATACCAGTGTCTGAAATGTTTTAACTTGTTGAAGTTCACCAACTGAGCATGAATTAATTCATCTAGGAACTCATCAAAATTAGGATTTATAATTAGGATTTTGGTCTGTGAGTAGTTCTCTACACACCAACCAATGAACTTAGGAAAATGTAGGGTTTGTTCAATGCAGAAATAGTATTAAAAAGAAATAAAAACATCCAGTACATCCATTCACTGCGACTTAAACCTCATTAACTGCTCTTTAGACTATGAAATGCTACCTATAAACAAAATTGGGTAAAAAAATTTCATCTCCCTATCACCTATGACTTCTTCCTTCTCATCTAAAACTTCGCAGAGTAAAAAAGTTCCTTGGATTTGCTGCATGAAAATAGGGACTTCAAAAAATGCAGAGTTTTGAGCTACCTGGGGATCGAAAGACTTTGAAGTTGAAATTTGGACAAGGTTGAAAAAGAATACTGGTGCATTGTCAACACTTCTCGTACATCCATGATGCAATAAAAAATAACTCTTTAATTTCCCAATATGATTTTATATAACCAACACAAAGCGGTTTCGGGGCTCTCAGCAAGCAGTTTAGTTCCAGCCTCTTTTGGTAGCGAACTTCACGAACTTATGCCACATGGTAGGTGGTACAACTTCTGCTACCGCATTCAAGATTTAATCTTCACCCTCTTTTCCTTCCCAGAACACTTTCCCACCATCGATTTGATCTAGATGTGACATGCACCGTTGATCCATCATTTCGTTTTAAGTTTTGACTTTGGTCTTGTTTGCTCACCTTTAGCGCCTTCTATCCTTTATTTTCGGTCACATCCCCAAGCCACATGCTCCATAGGTTATCTCGGCGCTCCTTTTTCATTATCCCTAGGTCATATCCCTTGATCCTATGCACTTCAAAACCTTATATTTCCTCCTTTATCAAACTTCTCTTTAAGCGCCTTTTACTCTTTAGCTTTCAATCATGGTTCCTAGATATAGGATAAATTCTAAAGGTTAGACTATGAATTTATTTGACTCATCCTCATTCTATATGGGAATTTATCTTCTTATTTTTCAACTTCAAATGACATCAAAACAACAAAAAATATTCAAAAATTTTGCATGCCAACAGCTCTAATACTAAATATCAAAACACACAGTAATGCTAAGAGGGGGGTGAATCAATATTAGATAGATTTTTACTTTTATTCTTAATTTTCAAAACATACAATCAACCACATAATACAAAGCACAAAGCAATAAAATATTTGTCTTTTATTAATCATCAATGTACATATTACAAAGTTTTACAAGCTTCAACTTGCAGGAGACACCAATCCCCTAAAGTTTACAAGCATCAACTTGCAAGAGAAACTAATTTATTGAAGTTTATAGGAAACAACCTCTAGGAAACACCAATCCCATAAATTTGATTCGCTAGCACCAACCTACAAGAGACACCAATATCCTCCATTTATAATTTATAAATGTTGTTATGCCTATGTTGACTTCTATATTTTTATATGTTTATCCTTTGTTTATGCATATGTCACCTCCATCCTTAAATTTATCTCATGTTCAATTTGAAGCAAGAGAATATTCACATATCGTTTCCTTAGTCACAAGCATTAGAATAAAAATATATGGACTGGATCAAACCTCCATACTAGGAGCACCTCTATGTTTTCATATACATTAGTCTTTTGTTGTCTAGATATGCTTTGTTGTGGCAATTGAGATATGCTCAATATTTTTTCTAGGAAAACACCACATGCTAGCTTATCATATCTTTATACTTGTTTCCAACATAAAGATACATTGTAACCTTCTGTTTCCATAGAGTATGCTATTAAATTAGGCAAGCAAATCATATTTCCTCACTAAGCAAATTCAACCTTCTTTGTTCTCTATCTATTAAGTCACAATTTTCCTATATTGTTCATCAACTCTGTTGGACAATTTTTTTGGATACCCTTTTAGTTTATTTACACAAACATAGTGCTTGATCTTGCATTATCATCACACCTATGGAAATGTCACCTACCAAAATTTTGAGAATATTATTTTTTGCAAAATACTTTATGTTAAATTGTAATTACAAAGTTTTGTAATTATGACCAAGTTTGGTCAAGGATGATTGTAAGTACTGATTATTATTATTTAATAAATTAAAATAGGAGACAAACACCCAAGGGAACTGTTAAATGAGTGTTCACTGACCCACTAGGAGAAATGGAAGCTATTAGAAGGTATGGGACAGATGTCAGCATTTGCACTCCACCACTAGTTGTTGGTTATGGGAAAACTACCCCTAAATTTGTGGCATTATTCCCCAGGTGGGTGGAAGAGAGCAGACAACTCATTAATGACTAGTTAACCACAAAAAGGCCTAGGCAGCCTAGATAAGGCAATTCGAATTGAGCAGGCAGCTCCTACAATATTTTCTGCAGAAATATTCCTCAAGAGCATCAGGTGATCACTGAGAGATCCAAATAGGGAGGCTATGTGAGAGTGCAATTGTGAGTCTGCTAGTTATACTGAGAAGGAAATCCAGAGGTGATGGTGCATGTCTCTTTGACTGCTGAGTCTTGATGACTGGAAAATCTATATTCTAGTGCAAGTTGATGTACTAAGGCTTCTATAGAATGTTCCTCCTGGTGGTTCAATGAATAGGCTCAGGGGTCCTAAGGCAAGTAAGTTGGCTGTCTTCAGGAGTAGGTTGGGTGGAACAAGCTCCTTGGGTGGTTTGTTCTCCCACAAATTATCAGGTTCTATTTTTTCTGTTGTTATTTTCAGTCAAATAAGTTCTGCATTTATGAGTAAGAAATTATTTTATTTCTGACCTAAATATGATTTCTGAATGAAAATTATTTATGGAATAATTGATTCGATAACCATCTCTATATTTTTCCCCATGTTGTCTTTGCATCGTACTCCAGTATATAGAAGTAAATTAATAAGGATAATTGATAGGAAAATTGCCAAATGATTGGATAGATTAATCCTGTAATGTTTCCTATTAATTTTGATTTATTAATTCTTCATACAGAATAGTATATCATAGAATTCAGACTCATAATAGATTCCTGTACTTAGAAATAAATTAAAATAATCCATCTCTGCATCAGTCTAGGTCAGCAAACTTTTGCTAAATGTTCTTTCTAGTTTGTTATCAAATGTTCAACATAAAAATGTCATGTTTTCATTTAATACTCAAAGTACAGAACAACATTTCAGAATATAGATTTATGTTCTTCACTGTAATAGAAGTAAGCATTATAATTTACAGCTGCCTATGGCTAAGTTTTCAAGACTTTAACAGTCAACCTTTGAAAGACAAATCCTTTTCCATCCTTTTCAGGTATTTTATATTTGAGAATTATAACAGTTGCAAATATTCATCTAGATAGAATTATCGCTTACCATTAATAAATAGATATTTATAAATTCTTATCACTGAATGTCACTATTTAATTGCAGTATTTAAATCTCATATTATAATTTAAATATTAGCTACAAACTTTAAAATTAAATATGGTCATACAGATAAAACCCTAACCCTATACTATTGTTTTTCTTTCTTTTATCTTTCGCAAAACTATAAATATAGAATCAATGTTCATAATAAGGGAATTACAGTTCCAAAAAGACTACGATTTCAAGCTCAAATATCTCATAATACAAAACACAGGATTTTACGAATAACTAGATCTTAGTTCCAAAAGCATAGAACTGGCTCTCGGCCTATAGCTAGACGTTAGCATAGTCCTTTGAATAACTAAGTAGAAGGCAAAACTACCAATCGAAACACTAAAGGGAAAGGCTCAATTACTGAAACAAAGTCATACCCTATGGCGTAGGGCATATTGTATTTACACTAGACTTTAGAAAATATGTCAACTCTCGACTCTCTATCAAATAAGACAAACGCAACATTATTCCTAAGCATAACTACATTGAGGAATCATTTTGAAATTCTACCATAAACATAACACAGTTTTCCATTCAAAACCCTACACAGCATGAAATTCCTACTTTTCATAGTTATAAGCCAACCATTGATACAAATATGGTTACCAAAATAGTTACTATTCATTCTACATCAACAAAATTGGATTCCACACATTACATAGAAATTAACTGCAGTTTTAAAAACTGTATGTTCCATTAAAAACGAGGGTTTATCCTTTCATCGAATACATCTCCAAACAAGGTACTTGTTGATGTATATGTAACTTCGGAATGTATTTCACATATATGTATATTGTATTCCTATAGAGATGGTATTATTCCTCTATAAGGAAGTGTCATCATTTATATTGTAAGTGTCGTAACTTATACTTGATTGGTTATTAGACCACCTTATTTGGGGTCGGCCCTGTATAAGTCATGTGGGTCAAAGGGTTATTAGACCACCCTATTGGGGGTCGGCCATGTGGGTCAAAGGGTTATTAGACCACCCTATTGGGGGTCGGCCCACTCAGCATTATGTTATGTGGTTAAGTTCGAGCCTACATGAGTTAGGTAAAAATGCATGTCAAGTCAAGTATAAATAGAGTGCGGGAGGCACTCTATTTACTCACTCACTTCTCACACAGGCACTCAAGGAGGAGTGGCGCACTTATGGAGGAGGAGGATCTGCTGCTAGGTTATGGCTATCTCTCTTGGTTGGTTCTATCATTGCTCTATCTATCTCTGAGGAAGTTATTGGGGTTTTTCACCTTTATGGTTTTCCCCAAGTAAATCTTTGTGTCTCTTGTGTGCTTGCATTATTGTCTCCATGATTGATATGCTGTAGATATGCTGTACATGTTGTTTTCTCAGTTAAGATCCTAGATCATATTGAAGTAAATTCTGAAAATTCAACATGGTATCAGAGCTAGCCTAAAAGAAGGCATGATATGGCATGTATGACACTTGTTGCACTTACGATGCTAGGGCTTGATATAGCAAAAACCAGTCATCATAGAACTTTTGCTATAAATCTGATTTGGTGAAGTTTTCGGATCTGAAATTGTTACAGGCCGAAGCTAAGATCTCCAGGTACCTTGTGTCCAAAGGACAACCTCTAATTCGTTATACTTTGTGATTTATGATCTGTACAATATAGGGTTTCTGCGTCTTCCAGATCTGAGTCAAACTCAGGTGACCTTGGGAAAAAGGTCATATCTTGGGCTAGGAAGCTCCAAATGAAATTTCGTGAAAAGTGACAGGTAGTACACAGACTGTACTATCTCAAAAAACTTTTTCAGAGGCCGACGTTAAACAAGTGACACGTGGCACTCCGTACAAGTGCGCTCTCCTGTATTATCCCATAAACAGGTCATGTTGCGACATTTGGCATAACTCTCTCTCAGAGAGTCCAATTGAGGTCAGACCTGTCAGGATGGAAAGGTAACAGGACGAGCTATCTCAGGAAACTTTTTCAGAGGCCGAAGTTAAAACAGTGACACGTGGCATTCCGTACACGTTCGCTCTCCTGTTTTATCCCAAAACAGGTCACGTTGCGACATTTGGCATAACTCTCTCTTAGTGAATCCAATTGAGGTCCGACCTGTCAGGATGGAAAGCGCACAGGTCAGGCTATCTCAGGAAACTTTTTCAGACCCTGTGGATCAAAAATTTCGGAGTTACACCAGAAACAATCAGGTACATATTTCTGTCAAAACAGAATTATTTTTTTGGTACCTTGATTCATGGCTTCCGGAATTTAGGGCTTTGGAGAAAGTTGGAATTTTTGTAATCGGAGACCACGGCTGGATGCTACTCATCAAAATAGAAATTTAGAGACCAAGATAAGAATTTTTGGTTGGGAAAAAGGCCGGGCTTGATTAGACCCTAGTTCGGGACTTTAATCAGAAAAGTGGAAAATTAGGGCTTCTGTAAAAATGGGAATTTTTGAAATCTGTGACCACGGCTACAAGCTCCTCAGAAAAATAGAAGCTTAGAGCTTTGGATCAAACATTTTGATTGGGAAGAAGAGTGGGCTTCTGTAGGACCCCTCCTTTAGGGTCCCCTTGAACTGAACCTGAAACTTTAAACACTTCATACAAGCAAATTAGCCATTATAGTTATTGAAAAAAAATAAAATAAAAGAGTGAATAACTTAACAAAAATAAGCAAACCTTAACCTGTCAACCCAATCCAGCTGGTCCATTGTTGTCTGCGTCTTCCGTAGGACCCCTCCAGCAAAGCTCGTTTAACCATAGGCAAAGCAACCGTTAGCTTAGCCACCCAACCATAGGCTCATGCTTTCAGTCGCATGGCCTCCCCCGAGCTTTGGGTCATAGAGCTCACACAAGTATTTCATAAATTCAGCTTGGGCTTCCCTTCCCACCAGGATTTCTAAGCCAAACCCTTAGATAGCAGCAAGTCTTTGAGGTATTCGAAAATTACGACAATCGTCCAAATTATGGGGCCCTTACCCATTCCTTAAGCCTTCCTTATAAAGGGAAATCTCCTGCGACACATGTCGCTTCATGCATAATTAAATATTTTTAATTATTTATTTAATTAAAACACTCACCCATCCAAGTGTCAGTTTCTCTGGGAAGTGCACCTACATCCCTAAGTTTGCTCTAGTTTGTTCCCCAGATATTTTAATCAACTCCTAGCTTTTAGTTGACTAGGTGTCTAATCTATTTTGCTCCTAAATAATAATTTCTATTAATTTAAATGCTCAACAAAATAACTATTCATGTGCAAATGTCTAAGCTATTGTTATGCATTTGCTAAGTAATAATCTAGAGTTATTCTCCTAAGTTTTTATGCAGTTTAATTTAACAATCAAACTCACTAGGATCACGGTGCCGCGTCGTTGGGCTCTTGGTTCCTTAATTTTTTTAATCCCCTGACATGGCACCACTCTGTCGGGTCCAATCATCCATGGTTTCCATTCCTTGGCATGGTACCACCTCGTTGGGTCCTTGCGTCCATTCTTTCCGTTCTTGACAAGGTACCGCATCGTTGGGCCCTTCTGCCACCATCTTTCCGTTTTGACTTGCGGGAACTCTTGTAGGGATTTTAGGAATCGTTACCATCCATCCTCCGTCTACATGCTATCTAGGGACTAATGGCGCTGAGGAGTGAGTCCGTTCTCACTGCGCGCCCCTCAACTCGTACGTGACCAGCTCCGTCGTGGCCCACCTCGTACGTCCTCACGCATTCCTCTTGAGCAAGCAGATCAATGCTTATCTGCTCATGCATGGTATTCTTGTTGGAAGTTGACATCGTCGTCGCTTCCCCTGTGTGTGATTTACCCGTACTCTACGACCCTTCATGTTCCTTTGTGTGTCCTTCGGTGAACCGTTTCACCTATCGCTACACACATTTCTCACAAACATAAATCATTATTTTATTGATTTACAATCAATCGTAATCATAAATATACTCAAAATAAAATCAAAGTATTAATTTATTAATGTTTGAAACAGTCGGGTCACTAAGCAAGTTCCCTCAATGTCTACAGTAGTCTAGGGGCACTACATACACCCCTACTTATTTAGAACTTCGTCCCGAAGTTCAGAATAAATGCGGAAAGCTATGACGCATCTCAGTTGCGTCCTCCCAAGTCACAAAGCTAAGGTTGTAGCTGTCCTACTATACATTGACTTGACCAATCAAGGCTAAGCATTTAAGCAAGAACTGATCAATCAATTATCCCAGTCCACACATATAATTAAATTCATTAATTCATTTATCAACTATAGTCATGCACATCATCAGGTGATTCTCCATTATTAAGACACATCCTATCTCTAAGGGCCACTTTATTGAAGTCTGTTTCGCCGAGTCACTCGACAGGTGCTCTTAAAGTCCACAATCATTTTATGGGCATTACAACTGTCGTTCAAGTATTTTCAAAGTACATTCAAATGGTTCATGTTTTACTTAGCCGGTTCATTTCAAAACTAGTACTTCATTATTCTAAACAGTTAAGGTACCGAGGCGGGAATTACAACACAATAGTCACCCACTCCTCCTTTTGTATGACAAAATCCAAGCAAGAATTCAAGTTTGCTTGGCTATCCTTTCCTCTAAGGTGTGAAGATAAACATCCTAAAGTATTCAGTAAAAATACGAATAATCAATCAAGAGCAACTGTCAAATAATTCAAAACCGATTCCCGTAAGACTACTTCCAATTCCATGATTGCTAATAAAATGATTCTCCACTCAATACGAAAGTATCGTAACTTAGCAACTGGGTTGAATGTATTAAAGTTTATCTCTTAGTCCTTTCATCTCTACCTTCATGTCCAAATAAAGGATCTCATCATGTTCTTACATCATTTCATCGTTATGTTGCTTTAGGACCACTTTGACAGACTCATCAAGTCACACTATGTGTGTTTTCTTAACTTCATCGAGTTCCATATCGAGGGTTAGTCGTCTTTTCCTCAAGGTTTCACCATGTCAAGCATTTAACATCGTTCAATTTAGCTAGTTGTGTTGATCATATCCATACTTTGTATTACAAAAGTTGTCTTCATTTGGCCCTTTCGACAGGTTTTATAGTTACCGTTTCTTTTTCTTTTCTTTTTTTTAATGTTTAAATTTTCATTACCCTATCATGGGTAAGCCAAGTTGAAGCTTTTCATTTTCTTTTTTTATTGTTAAAGATAGTGTCATGGTTCTTAGATCATCAACTGGGTCTCATCGATATCTTGTTTCTCATATGAGTCTATTTGTCCCTCTCGACAAGCTTTCGAATTCCTTGCATAAAGTGTCTTGTCAATTAAAATTTATCAAATTCCCATCATTAAATAAATTCACCCAATGCATCCATCCACTAGTCCTCTCTTCATGACCATGTAGGGAATGTTAAAAAAACATCCCCGTAGGCATCTCTTAAGAGAGCCAATGTCCAATTTTAAAACAAAAGAAATTTTCACTTTTTCGAACTTACCTAGGGATGAATTTCATATCCTTGAATGTTCTAGGTCACTTAATATTTAACCTATGACATAGTGCACATAATCCTCTACCAATTATTGCACCCCTTCCCCTATCACTAGGAATCATTGTCATAAGTATTGTTCTACCTTTCTATGGGATGGGGTGGCTACATAACCGATTACATACCTTGTCATGATGGTACCTTGACGTTGTCATGGCCATTAAGATTTCCCTCCTTTATTCCTAGTTGTATAATAACAATGCAGAGTAATCCTTCATCACTCAGTATTCTTTATAACTAAATGCGATTTCAATTCCCATACATATACTAATGTCATATATGTTTATATATATATTTATATAAACATAACATTTGACTGAAATTTAAATCGGCTATTCAACATCCACAACCTACTATCTAAGCAATTACCTTCTACTCAACTTACACATGTTGTGGCCGTAACATCTACACAACACTTAATTGGATTCTAAAAGTATTTAAATTACGATTATCGGTGGGGCACTCTATAGACAACACTATAGATTACACAGTTCCATAACATTTAACTCATGAAATTGAATAACATTTAAATGGGTTGCTTTTGGACAGGAGATTATCGAGGAGACAATCTATGGACGGAACTAGAGTTTATTACGCACAGATCCATCATATATTAAATTACGAATTTGAATAGCACTCAAATAAGATACTTCTGATATGAAAATGTCAGTGAGACAAACTGGAGACATACTAGGGTTTACGCATTCCTACACACAGATCCACAATATTTAAACCATGCTACATTTAAGTAGACCGATGGCATCTAAGGGATTATACGACTTGCATATGACATAAGAGAAATGAGTACAAATTTAAATAACAACTACTATCGTGGCAAGGGCACGGTTCACCAGATCGTCGAGAAACAAAAGGGATTCAAGTCTGGCTGTCGCTGAATAACAACTTTGCAACTCAAACCGATCACACAAATTACATGTAAAATAAAGAAATGAATTACAATTCAATCTCAACTTCCATTATCCGGAGAATAAGGTATCGTGGCAGGATCACGGTGGGACAGAGTGGAGTATACCTCGATTTCGAGCATTTGGATTGTATCATACACAACGATCTCATAAACGCAGAACCTGGTGGTCAGATCCTAAATCCTGGACGCGTTTATTGTTTAAATTCTCACAGAATTTGATAACGAGTGATCATAAGTCAAGTCCTCCCATCTGGGTGTTGAGTCTCACGTCTCAAAAATGAATAAACATAGGTAAGCCTTTCGATCTAGGAAATTTAAGATTAGACAGAGTGCCAAGTACCAGTCAGGGATACAGATAAGTGATTTAAATAGGAGTGATAAGATTTGATTTGCTACAGATCTTCGATCTGTGCACAAATTTCGCTTGGTTATAGTAACTTTAAATTCCCACAAAAAAATTGAATAGAGGTGGACCGAGTTTAAGATTTCCCGATCAGGAAGCTTAGTGTTTAGAATTTAGACAGCAATTAGATAGAGCGGAATCCTTCCCAATCTGGGCGTTTAGAGTTTATTTACCACAAGATTTAAATAACAAAAACATGGTGAATGCTTCCCCGACCTGGGCGTTTAGAGTACAAAATTCAAACAATGGATGTATACACTAGAGACTTTCTCGATCTAGCAGCGCATATGAAGGTATAATAAGGATTCAAGTAGCAGGTTCAATTCGACAGCGTGAAAAGGGTGTGCTCAGGGTTCGAATCACCGGTTGGATCCGACATTGTGAAGCTCGAGAAGGTCTCAAAAGGGAACATGAAATTCTAGAATGCATATTAACAAAAACACAGAGTTAACAAGATTTACCGATCTAGATTCATGCAGGACTGTAATTCATTCAAACCCGTCAAGAAATGCAAATTCGATATGTGAACAGAGTAATTGCAGATCTGTAAAAAGAATGAAATATGGGATTATGGGAATACGTAATAACAAACACTATAATATAGATCTGCCAATCGAGATTTACGTGGGGCTACGGCCCATTCAATCTCATTAGAAAATTCATTTTGGAAACATAAATTACTGAAAACAGAGTTAGTGTGAAACCAGATCACATACATTACCAATCCAAAGTCTTACACAAATTTAGATTGCATAAATTATCAACGCCAGGGTTAGATAAATCGAGATCCTATTCATTCTTTCAACGCCAAAGTCCATACGATTTCCAGATTGTGATTCAATATCCGGTTTTCGATCCAGGATACCCACGCAGAGGTTATCCATGCATTCCCTACAGAGATAAATAAAATTGATCTAACAGATCCAGCAATTAAGCAGAGGTACGCATTCCTTCTAGAGACAAAGAATTTATCTAGACGGATCCAGGTTAGAACATAAATACACACACATATATATATATATCACTGCACTTATATATCAAGTAAAAGAAAATGCATACATAGAGCTGCTGCATTCGTAGAACTCACCCCGGTTTCCATGGTAGCTAGGTATACATAGATCAAGCAAATTTAAAACAGTAAACACACAGAGAGCTCCTACACTCGCAAAGATCACCACGATTTTTTTGTTATCCAGGTATGCAGAAAACAAGCAATTTAAGCATCATAAGATATGTACACCAACAGAGTTAGAAATGGCGATACCTCATCCGATCTTATCCCATCTCGCAATAGAGGTTAACCAATAAATGAAAAAAATACAGAGAGATAGAAATCATCAAACTCTGTCAAAATCCGGATCTTGAGATCCTTCACCAGAAACCCCATCACCCATTACTATAGAATTTGGTTAACCGCTCAAACCAGAACCCTGTAGATCTAACCATTTTGTTTTCCAGAGATCGCATCAAAACTCTCAGGCAAACCGGATCTAGAGAGCTCATGCTCTTCGATGGGAATACAACATCTAAGAGAGGGATCTAAAAGATACACAACAGGGATCAAGCCCTTTATGGCCTTCCTTTCCCTATGCCTTCGCAGCGTATAACAACACCCAAGGAGGGGTGTACACCAGCATCAACGGTATTGTTTAGACTAGAACTAGGACCAGACAGGAGCTTACTCAGCATACTTAAATTTGCCACAGAGTATTCATTCAAATATACCTTACAGGGATCGCGAAGCATACCTGTTGACAGTGTACATGCAAAATATAAATTTATCCTACTGAAACCTGCTCAGCGTATATCGACCACCGGTTATCATACTCAGCAACTGAATTCTCACAATGAGCAGCCATTGGAAGAAGGTATCACCGAAATTTACTGCTACTCTCACCGAGCTACCGAGTTCTACGTAAATAAATTTTACTGCGGCATTTTTCCCCCAGGTTCTCTTGACCGAACCGCCCCCTTTTACAGAGATCAAAGGAAGAGAACAAGTCCTCTCCGCCCCAGAAAAGTAGATCGTATATCTATTGAAACAGAGTTATAATTTCTCGGAAAAGTAGATTATATATCTATTGAAAACAGAGTTACCACTAAGTTTTTGAAGTAAAACGCAGAGGATTTAAGATCGAGATCACCATTCATAAGATTGGATTATTGGAAGCTTCATTAATTGTTGAACATAGATTTACAGATCCCCAGATTCGAAATGCCATCAGTTTTTATTTAAACCAAACACGAAGATTTAAATTCGTAATGCTACGAATTTGATACGCAGATTCAGAATACACATTCCCAAATCTGAAGACGCCTTTGTATCGAGTTGGATACGTAGAGATAAAGTCACAGGGTCACGTTTCACATTCACTAATCGGAAAATTGGAACTGGATCCATACAGTCTTTAAAGAGAAGATCACAATCAAATTTTTGAAATCGGAAAACACATCTGGAACTGGATCCATACAAACCTTAAGGAAAAGGATTACAATCAAATTTTGAAATTGGAAAACGCCTCTGGATGTACCATGATTATGGGATCAACATAATTTCAAAAGTGAATTATAAATTTTTCTACGAGATCTGGAAACGCACAAGATTTTAAAATAAACTTAACCCAGTTCGTCTGCTGATCGAACAAATCTAGTATGCTAATGAAAATAGAGTTGAAAATTCCCGAACCCAAATCGATTTCTGATAAAGGAATCTGGAGACGGCAGATAGATTGTAAACCCAAAATAAATCTGAAACCCCAAACGAGAAAAAAAAAAATCTGGAATGCAAATGGAAAAACCACAGGGTTAAAAATAGTAAGATATTTTTGTACACAGATCTCAAAGACATAGTGTTGATTGAGTACAGTGAATAGGGACGGAAATTCCATGAATAGATCTAATATCCCAAATCGAGTCTTTATAAGAGGTTTGATAGAGAATTTAAACAGACATTAAGTAGAGATCTGATTTTTTTTTAATGGATCAACGCGGATTTTAAAGAGCATTTTGTGAATCAATTTATGAGGTCTGGAACGCCACTTGAAATTGATCAACATGGATTTTAAAAGGGAAAATTATCAATGGGTTTAAGAGTTCTGGAAATGCCATCCCAACTCGAAATGGTTACACAGTAATTTGCTTTAAGATCCAATACGAATTGTTTGAAGAATCCGGAAAACGCTCAATGTATCGGATACACAGCGATTTAAGGTCAAATATAAATTGTTTAAGAAATTCTGAAAATGACCAGCGAATCGAATACATAGATATTTACAGAGTAATTTACAATTCGTTTTGCGGATATAGAAATGCTAAATTAGGGATGCGAACAGAGTGTTAGGATATTTAGACACTTAGGAGTTAGTTAAGATCAACTTGTGTAATATATCCGTTGGGGATAGTGTGTTTCTTTAGTATGCATTAGTATGCATTTGTATATACTTAATCCGACGGTCACGATATGTTTCCGACATAGAGTGATCCGACGGCTCAACTTCTCTTAGATCAAACCTAACCTTGATCCGTGGCTTAACACCCGATTGGTCCATGATCTCTATTTAAAGAGCATGGAGGGTCATTGTTTAGTTGATCGATTATGAGAAGCTCATTTGTAACTTTCTTTCTTTGCATAATAAATTGTCCCGTAGAAGCTATTTGGCCGGGGCCGTGGAGTGTTTCCCTCAAGAGGGTTTAAACCACGTCAAAACATCGGTGTGTTGATCTGTGATCTGTTTATGTGAAGTGGTTGCTCTTGGTGTTCGGTCCTTTGGTAGTACCCTGTGTACCCGAACATGGTATCAGAGCTTTTATGAAGTGCCGCTTCCGGTTATGATCTAGATCTTGAACTGCTGTTGCCGAAACTCGAAAGGGTTTCTAGTTCTGGTATTTCTGTGCATTTCTGGGCTGTGGGAGGTGTTCCATTGCGTCCGGAGCATCGTTTCCATTGGGAAATAGTTTTCGTTTGATCGAAAACGGTTCCCGGTTGCTCCAGAAACGCGTTTTTCATCAGATCTGAAGGTATAATGTTACAGTGACGCATTTTTTTTATTTCGTTTTTTGAAAAGAAAAATCTCATATTTCATTTTTTTTTTACTGTTAGATTTTTTTTGGTTTGGATTGTTGCTTTCCCGTCTGCGTATGCTCTTTGCCGTGCACCTTGAGCGATCTCGGCAAATCAGAAACAGAAAGGGAAAGGGTTTTTTCGGCTGCGTATGCTCTTTGCCGTGCACTTTGCGCGATCTCGGCAAATCAGAAACAGAGAGAAAACGTAGACTTTCCGGGCAAGCTAACAAGATCTAACTCCACAAGTGTGGAAAAGTTTTTTTTGTTTCGTTTTGTGGTTTGTTTTGCAGGAAAAAGGGCAAGCACGCAAACCGAGCAAGAAGAGTAAAAAAAAAAAAAAAAAAAAGCCCCCTTCCTCATTTCCATATTTTACATACCTTTTAAACTAGCTCACTTGGTCCAAAGTTGCTTTATTCCTTAATAGGTCTTGAGTTCAAGTCTTAGGAAGTTACTTTTAAAAAGAAAAGTGCATGCAATTTCTATTTTCAAGTTACTTTATTGTAAAAGTGCATCTCACTTAAATAATAAAAAATAAAAATACAAGTGAGTCACTTAAGCCTTTTATTTATTGTTGCACTATTTAAAAGTAATATCATTGTAAAAGTGAAATCACTTATTTTACAAAAGTGATTCACTTAAAAGCAACTTTTTTTTTGTAAAGTGATTGTCAAAAGGTTCATCTTGGGAAGAGGGGGGTTCTTTTTTTTTGCTGGACATTCTCTAGCTGCCACGTCACTATTGGGGACATCTTCAACAGTTTCTTTGCTCAAGCATAACTTCATCATACAGAGTCCGTTTTCAGTGCCGTTTTTTTTGAAACCGCCTATTTTTTCGAGCTCTTCACATCCAGACTATTGGTTTCTGATTTTACAGCCATTAATTTACAAATATGGCCGCCCTTTGTGATATTCTACTTAACAGTTCCAACTATTTCTCATGGAAATCCCGTATGGAGGATGTTCTACGAAGTAGGGGACTTTTCAGAATTACAACAGGGAAAGAAAAAGAACCCACTGATGATGATAAGAAAATAAAATGGGCAAATAGATGTGATGAAGCTCGTGGATTGATTGGGATGTCAATCTCTACTGATTTGCGATTCCACATATCTGGAATTGATGAACCTAATGCTGCTTGGGACAAGTTGGAAACTGTGTTTGGTAAACACAATGAAATTCGAGGTCACCAACTCGAAAATGAGTTGATTTCTTTAAATCCAAGTGACTTTTCATGCATTCAAGATTATTTATCTAAGTACAAAACTCTCAAGCTCTTATGTGCAGAATGTAAGATTGAGAGGGAAGACAAACAATGCATTTATCATATTCTTTCCAAACTTGGACCTGCATATTCTGTTTTTGTATCTACATTTTACTCCATGAAAGCGTCATTGAATGCAGCTAGCTATCAAGAGCCTAGTCTTGAATCCTTTTGTGATTCCTTGATTAGAGAACAAGATAAACTCATTCATCTTGGAATAATCAACAATGCAGATACATCTGGGAAAGCCTTATTGTCCCAACAGAAAGAAAAGTCCAAGCCTCCCAAGAAACAAAATTTTCGCAATAATAAGTCAAACAAGGGTCCAAAACCCTCTCAGTCAGCTCCTTCTTTAAAAAATGACAAAGGATCCAAGCCAAAAGGCAAGAAGACTGAGCGTCATTGCAACTATTGCGGGAAAGATAATCATGATGAATCTAAGTGTTTCAAGAAGATGGCAGCCTTGGAAGCAGCAATGAAGAAGCACCACATCAGCCTAGATTCACCTTCAGAATCTGCCTCTCATGGACATGCACTTTGTGCTTCTGGTTATTCTTATAATGCATCTTCTTCTTCTACTTCAAATGAATGGCTCATTGATTCTGGAGCATCTTATCATATGGCTAAGGATCAAGCCATCTTTCCTACTATGCATGAATGTAACACCAAACAAATATTTGTTGGTGATGATAGATCTCTAAGTGTTGTAGGAGCTGGAACAGTTCCAGTAGATAATGGTCATTTTAGTGATGTACTATGTGTTCCAAGAATTTCCTGCAATTTGTTATCAGTCTATCAGATCACTCATTCTGGTGAAGGTAAAACTGTGACCTTTACACCTCACCAAGTTGTAATCAAGGATTTTAAAGATCCTCAACAGGTTCTAGCTACCGGAATTGTTGATGATATTACCAGGTTGTACAAGTTTAACAACTTTGGGTCATCACCTTTCCCTTCAGTTTTTGTTGCTCATAGTGATAACTTGAGCAAACTTTGGCATGAGCGATTTGGTCACTTAAATTATCGCTCATTGCAACAACTATGTAAAGAAAATATGGTGACAGGTCTTCCGATGGTATCTTGCAGAGATGGTGTTTGTTCCGGTTGTGTACTCGGAAAACATCATCGGGACAGTTTTGACAAACGTGCCTCTTGGCACGCCTCGGTTCCCTTGGAGCTTGTGCATAGTGACTTGTGTGGTCCTCTTCCATCTGCTTCTTTTTCTGGTTTCAAGTATTTCTTAACTTTCATTGATGATTACACCAGACGCACTTGGGTTTATTTCCTAAAACTTAAGAGCGAAGTATTTAACATGTTCTTGGCCTACAAGGCCCTTGTTGAAAAACAATCTGGTCATCAAATTATCAAGTTAAGATCTGACAATGGAGGAGAATATGTTAACAAACAGTTCACTACTTTCTGCACTGAACAAGGCATCCAACAACAACACACTGTTCCATATACACCACAACAAAATGGTGTAGCTGAGCGGAAGAACCGCACTTTAAAAGAAATGGCTAATTGTATGATCCAATCTAAGGGACTAAGTCTTCAATTTTGGGCTGAAGCCATAAATTGTGCAAATTACATAGTTAATCGCACCCCCACAAAAGCATTACAAGGTATAACACCAGAAGAAGCATGGAGTAAAATTAAACCTGATGTAAGTCACTTTCGTGTGTTTGGTAGTGAAGCATGGGCTCACATTCCGGATGAAAAACGGAAAGCATTGCAGCCTAAAAGTGAAAAGTGCATATTTGTTGGATATTCTGAAGATGTAAAAGGTTATAGACTTCTTCAACCACATTCTCATGCTATAATCATTAGAAGAGATGTTAAATTTGATGAAAATATCTTGGCCTGCGAGCCTAACTCGGCGAGTGTGCCATCTTTGGCCTGCGAGCCTGATTCGGCGTTTGTGCCTTCTTCTTCTTCTTCCAACTTCCTTGACAGGTTTCCAACTCCAGTTTCTGATGATGACAGTGAGGATGAAAATCCACCTCCGCCTGCTCATGTTCCTCCAGTTGCACCAGCACAAGTGCTTCCTCGATGGGTCCGTTCAACCTGTGAAGCAGCTGGTGATCTTGCCGGTGATCCTAGAGATCAACGTCGAACACGTTCTCAGTTTCAGCGAGCCTCTTCTCTTTTGGCTCAAGTTTCCGAGAATCATGATCCAGAAACCTTTGCAGAAGCTTCAGGGAATCCAGATTGGGATGCAGCCATGGATGAAGAATATCGTTCCTTAATGGCGAACGATACTTGGGATCTTGTACCTCTTCCAAAAGGAAGAAAACTTGTCAGATGTAAATGGGTCTACAGAACTAAGTATGCATCAGATGGAAGTGTTGAAAGACTTAAGGCAAGGTTAGTTGCCAAAGGTTTTTCTCAAGTTGAAGGGATTGACTACAATGAAACCTTTGCTCCTGTCGCCAAAATGAACTCCATCCGCCTTGTTCTTTCCCTTGCAGCCTTACACAACTGGGAAGTCCATCAAATGGATGTCAAGTCTGCCTTCTTACATGGTGATTTACAGGAGGAAATTTACATGGAACAACCTCCTGGCTATGTTCAGAATAACTCTAGCCTTGTCTGTCGCCTTAAGAAATCCTTATATGGTCTTAAGCAAGCTCCTAGAGCTTGGTATGCCAAAATGGATAACTTTCTCCTTGACACTGGTTTTTCTAGATGCCATTCTGACCCCAATGTCTATACCAAGAAAGTAGGAAACCATCTCATCATACTTGTTCTATATGTTGATGACCTTATTCTTACTGGTAGTGACCCTAAGCTTATAACCCATGTGAAATCCAGTCTTAAACAAACTTTTGAAATGTCAGACTTAGGACATTTGCATTATTTTCTTGGTCTCCAAGTTCTGCAAACCAAAGAAGGAATCTTTCTTTCTCAGTCTAAGTATGCTTGTGACCTTCTTCGTCGCTTTCACATGGAAGATTGTAAACCAGCCCCTTCTCCCTTCCAGTCTGGAGTCAAACTTTCTGCCACTTGTACTTCACCTGAAGTAGATGCCACACTGTATCGTCAGCTTGTTGGTTGTCTTTTATACTTGACTCATTCCCGTCCTGACCTTTCCTTTGCCGTTGGTCGAGTTGCCCGTTATATGCAGACACCTCATGAAAGTCACTGGAAAGCAGCTAAAAGAATACTTCGATATATTCGAGGTACAGTTCAGTTTGGGATTCATTACAGTACAGGGGGGAAACCTTTGTTGGTTGGTTTCACTGATTCAGATTGGGCCGGCGATCCTGATGATCGAAAGTCTACTGCAGGTTATGTTTTCAGTCTGGGCTCTGGACCTATTACTTGGGCTTGTAAGAAACAACAAGCTCTTGCTCTTTCTTCAGCAGAGGCAGAATATCGAGCAGCAGTTAATGCCAGTCAGGAAGCTTTATGGCTTCGACAGATCCTTTCAGAGTTTGGATTCGAGCAGCAGCAGCCTACTCCACTTTGGTGCGACAATCAAAGTGCCATCAAGCTTGCCAAAGATCCAGTTCTACATCAACGCAGCAAACACATTGAGCTACATATGCACTTCATCAGAAATCTTGTTCATGATCGTGTTCTCGAAGTGCTCTTTTGCCCTACAGATGATCAAGTTGCAGACATCTTCACCAAGTCTCTTACAGAAGCGAAGTTTTCTAAACTTCGATCTATGTTAGGAGTTCAGGAACTTGTCATTAAGGGGGGATAGGCTCTAATGCCTCCTTCCTTCTCCTAATAGTGTCACTTTTGTAAATCCTTCAATCCTATCCCAAGTTGTTCTTAAGGGGGGATGTTAGGATATTTAGACACTTAGGAGTTAGTTAAGATCAACTTGTGTAATATATCCGTTGGGGATAGTGTGTTTCTTTAGTATGCATTAGTATGCATTTGTATATACTTAATCCGACGGTCACGATATGTTTCCGACATAGAGTGATCCGACGGCTCAACTTCTCTTAGATCAAACCTAACCTTGATCCGTGGCTTAACACCCGATTGGTCCATGATCTCTATTTAAAGAGCATGGAGGGTCATTGTTTAGTTGATCGATTATGAGAAGCTCATTTGTAACTTTCTTTCTTTGCATAATAAATTGTCCCGTAGAAGCTATTTGGCCGGGGCCGTGGAGTGTTTCCCTCAAGAGGGTTTAAACCACGTCAAAACATCGGTGTGTTGATCTGTGATCTGTTTATGTGAAGTGGTTGCTCTTGGTGTTCGGTCCTTTGGTAGTACCCTGTGTACCCGAACACAGAGTTCAAGATCGAAAATGTAACCAAGTTCGATCAAGCTAAACCTGAAACAGAGTTAGATCTTAAAACACATTCAATCTCTGAAAGACAGATTTGCAACGAGTTAGATCTGGAAACACATTCAATATCTGATAAGATTGTCAACCAAATTTTGAAATAAAAATTGACTCCATACAAGGGGATCGATCTACACTACGAGATCTGCAATGCAATTCGAACTCATTAAGAAGGGTTGTAGATCGGCATGGTATTCTCAAGCTTAATTCATTATCAGAACTGGGATGAACATTGAGATTTGGTACGATTGGGTTGTTCAAGGTGTGTGATGCACCAATTCATCACAACATAAAAGAAAAGAAAGCCAGCTCACAAGTTTCAGCGGTAATTAATTTATCCGATCTGTCACAAGGGTCAGAACTGAGTAAATGCCGAATCGACGAGGTTTCCAGAACGATTTCGAATTCGATGATCACATCAAAATCTGTATGGTGACCGCGTTTAAGCCAAATTATAGCAGATATTTGGAGGACTTCGTCCGTTAAAGCAGAACACAAAAAAAAATTAATAAAATGCCATTCAGAAATTTTAAGGAATACAGAGCTCGGGTTTTACACATAAATTTTGAACAGCAACAGAGGCTAAATAGCGTGTAACAGGAATCGCCGAACAGTGTAAGGATCGATCCGATCAAGTGTAAAAGAAAACAAAAGGAAATTTTACCATAGTAATTTCAACAGTAAGAGAAAACAACAATCTGTTACAAGTCTGTAGGGATCATTTGTCGCCAAAACAATCATACATAATGCTACAGCCAAAACATTTATACATAATGCTACAGGTTGAGTTCTGTAAAACCAACTGCGAGCTTGCCCTTAGCCGCAGTTGTTCCATGGTATATCTAAAAATAAAAATAAGAGTTTTATGTCCATGTGTAAAATACAGTCAGCCATCAAATTTTATTTTTTTTTTTAAATCCACCTCTCATAATACCTATCTACAGATCATAAGAAATAATTTACTGAAAATAGAAATAGATACAGAAAATAAAAATGCTAACAAATTAGAACCTGTAGATATGGCTTCTTCGGTCGAAATTGAAATTCCACTGACATTGCAACTTTAATCCGGATGCCGATCACATGGTCACCAACGAATCGCAAAAAAACAATATGAGTCTGGTGCCCTCAAGGCTCGACCAGCTCTGATACCAAATGTAGGACCCCTCCTTTAGGGTCCCCTTGAACTAAACCTGAAACTTTAAACACTTCATACAAGCAAATTAGCCATTATAGTTATTGAAAAAAAATAAAATAAAAGAGTGAATAACTTAACAAAAATAAGCAAACCTTAACCTGTCAACCCGATCCAGCTGGTCCATTGTTGTCTGCGTCTTCCGTAGGACCCCTCCAGCAAAGCTCGTTTAACCATAGGCGAAGCAACCGTTAGCTTTGCCACCCAACCATAGGCTCATGCTTTCAGTCGCATGGCCTCCCCCGAGCTTTGGGTCGTAGAGCTCACACAAGTATTTCAGAAATTCAGCTTGGGCTTCCCTTCCCACCAGGATTTCTAAGCCAAACCCTTAGATAGCAGCAAGTCTTTGAGGTATTCGAAAATTACGACAATCGTCCAAATTATGGGGCCCTTACCCATTCCTTAAGCCTTCCTTATAAAGGGAAATCTCCTGCGACACATGTCGCTTCATGCATAATTAAATATTTTTACTTATTTATTTAATTAAAACACTCACCCATCCAAGTGTCAGTTTCTCTGGGAAGTGCACCTACATCCCTAAGTTTGCTCTAGTTTGTCCCCCAGATATTTTAATCAACTCCTAGCTTTTAGTTGACTAGGTGTCTAATCTATTTTGCTCCTAAATAATAATTTCTATTAATTTAAATGCTCAACAAAATAACTATTCATGTGCAAATGTCTAAGCTATTGTTATGCATTTGCTAAGTAATAATCTAGAGTTATTCTCCTAAGTTTTTATGCAGTTTAATTTAACAATCAAACTCACTAGGATCACGGTGCCGCGTCGTTGGGCTCCTGGTTCCTTAATTTTTTTAATCCCCTGACATGGCACCACTGCGTCGGGTCCAATCATCCATTGTTTCCATTCCTTGGCATGGTACCACCTCGTTGGGTCCTTGCGTCCATTCTTTCCGTTCTTGACAGGGTATCGCATCGTTGGGCCCTTCTGCCACCATCTTTCCATTTTGACTTGCGGGAACTCTTGTAGGGATTTTAGGAATCGTTACCATCCATCCTCCGTCTACATGCTATCTAGGGACTAATGGTGCTGAGGAGTGAGTCCGTTCTCACTGCGCGCCCCTCAACTCGTACGTGACCAGCTCCGTCGTGGCCCACCTCGTACGTCCTCACGCATTCCTCTTGAGCAAGCGGATCAATGCTTATCTGCTCATGCGTGGTATTCTTGTTGGAAGTTGACATCGTCGTCGCTTCCCCTGTGTGTGATTTACCCGTACTCTACGACCCTTCATGTTCCTTTGTGTGTCCTTCGATGAACCGTTTCACCTATCGCTACACACATTTCTCACAAACATAAATCATTATTTTATTGATTTACAATCAATAGTAATCATAAATATACTCAAAATAAAATCAAAGTATTAATTTATTAATGTTTGAAACAGTCGGGTCACTAAGCAAGTTCCCTCAATGTCTACAGTAGTCTAGGGGCACTATAGCTTCATCAAACCCCAGTTCAGGGTCACGTCCAGTGAATCCAGAAGTTTCAAAAGCAAAATTGAGGAGTGAAACTTTGCAGTTTTCAAATTCTGAATATACCAACTTGATCAGCTCATCAAGGCACATATTTCTATCCTGTCAGAAGTTTGAAATTCAAAGTTTGAATATTTGGGGTTTCTCTGACAAACCCATATCCAACTCAAGGTCCAGTTCTTGCAAATCAAGTGGATTGGGTTAATCCTAGAAGAAGATGGATTGGTCACCTGCATAAGTGAAGAAGTTCCTGTTTCAGAGGGAGATGAGGCTAAGGCCTTACATAAGAAGATTTCAAGCAATCTCGACAGGTATGAATCATCGAGGTATGTTTTGAGATTTGTTCATGATTAAGTTTATGGTATGTTTGTCTTCATGTTATTACGGTTAGTACAATCTTGATTTTAGATTTGTCGTATCACCTTAACAAAATTATGAATGCATGATAGAAGATATTCATTGGTTAGGGTGTTGACACTTATGATTGTACTAATGCATTATGGTGTTGTATGAGGTTTATGTTGTCTACTAACATGAAAGGTACACCAAGAAAGACAAATCATGTTCTGGTCCAAGAACATATGATCATGATAACATGAGGACAAAGATTCATCCATTGTCATGGATCTCATAGAAGATCCATTTACGAGGTATGTATAACTTGGTTTTGTAATAGTTAACCTATGAGATATACAGGTTACTAGCACAAGTCATTGAAGAAGATAAAGAAGACATCATGTGAGTATGTTAGACATAACTAACTAGCATACTAATCCAGGTATGTTTTTCCTATATCAAGATAGAATCCTACCTTGTGTTAGGATCTTATACTGTGGTGTTGTTTGATAATGATTATTCATGAAGGTATAGGTTTGAATAATCACAGGTTTTATGCATATTATATCTCTTATCTTGATTGATGATTCAACTAACCTGAAGAGTCATAGGTTTGAGTAATTACAGGTTTAGACATGTTATGATTTGACTAACCATAAGAATCCTACATAAACCTTGAATGCTAATGCTTATTATTTCTGTTTGAAATGATCATGACTATACATGCTTGAGATTATTGTGTTTTAATAGTATACTAATGAATGTATGATTTTATATGAGATCACAAGGATAACACATTCATGATACTAATAAGCATGCATAGGGACCAAGGATGAATATGAGTTCAAGAACAGGTAATCCAGGAAGCAAATATCAAGAGGGAGTACACTCTAGTGGTTTATGCAAGGATGCAGATATTCAGAGGGAGTTGTCCATCTCTCTACATTCCACAACAGAAAGGTGTAGAAGAAGCTACTTCAAATTAGGACTCCAGCAGCTCCTGCAAGGAAGCGAAGGCTCAGAGGGAGTCCACCCAACGAACAAACAAAGATAAGTATTTTAATTATCATTTCTTACATATTTGTTTGTTTAAATAAAATTGTTCAATGATGTATATGCTCATGGTCTTAGACTTAGGATATGTATTGTGCATATTAGAATAACTACATTAATGAACAGTATACTACTAATATGCATGGGTAAGTAGCCTATGGCACTGTACAACATTCCATTGCTACTTATCTAGAATGAAACCTCTTTGCTGACATGTTGGGAGTTGTGCACACTCTTAACAATGTTCTGGTAGAGATTGCAAGGCATCTAGAAAGTTACGGGATATGGATAAATGTTGTATTGAAGCATTGGCTAAGATAATTGCATGACTGTATGACATATTTATTTATGTGTAAGAATTTGTTATGAAAACTATGAGATGTTTTCTAATCATGCAATTTAACTTGTTGTGTAGGAAAGATCGTATGCCATCTCCTACAAAAGAAGAACTACAACATTTGTTCAGCAACAAATTTATTTATTGAAGATATTGAAGTTCCCAGGATCTGGGATGAAGAAATGGAATGCCATGATCCATCGATCATGAAGAATGATGTTTGGGATGTAGTCCCAAGATGTGAAGGGAAGTTTGTTATGACTTCCAAATGGAACTATCAGATCAAGCATGTTGCAGATGGCAGCATTGAGAAATATAAAAGTGATGAAATAGAAGATGCACCAGATGGATCTCAAGACAGCATGGTGTAGTCATATATGTGTGCAGAACTTGGTATGGTAGGATAGACAGCTTTCTATCCAGTTTGGGCGTTACCAAGAGTAAAGAAGATTCCAACCTTTTCTACAAGGTTGAAGAAGGCAATCCAGTGATACTACTTTTGTATGCAGATAACCTGTTTGTTACAGGTAAAGATAGATTGATTGCCGACACGCAGTGGAAGCTTTCTTCCAAGTTCGAGATGAAGAACTTGGGGATGATGCACTATTTGTTTTTGGCATGGAGGTGTGGCAGAGTGCATATGGAATCTTCCTTGGACAAGGGAAGTATGTAGTAGAGATCCTGAAGAGGTTTGGGATGATGGACTGCAAGGATATGGCCACACCTATGGCATCGAATCTGAAGCTTCTATGTGATGCTTCATCTGAGCCGGTTGATGTCTCTTTGTATCGTCAGATGATTGGGTCCTTGATGTACCTGACGAACACGAGACCAGACATTTGCTTTGCTGTGAACACATTGAGCCAGTTCCTGACGGATCCGAGGAGTGTTCACCTGGTTGCTGTAAAGTATGTTCTGTGGTACCTGAAGGGTACAGTGGATTATGGGCTCAGGTATGAGGAGAATCAAAAGTTTAACCTGCAGGGTTATGTTGATTCAGATTGGGCCGGCAGTGCTGTAGACAGGAAGAGCACATCTGGGTGTTGCTTCAGTATGGGATCAGGTGTGATCTCTTGGTTTAGCAGGAAGCAGTCCTGCGTAGCACTGAGTACAGCTGAGGCAGAGTATGTTGCAGCCTGTTCAGCTAGTTGTGAGGCAGTATGGCTATGGAAGCTACTGTCTGAGTTATTTGATCTCCCGTTGGAAGCTACTGGTATCTTCTGTGATAACCAGAGCTGTGTGAAGCTATTCAAGAACCCAATGTTTCATGACAGGTCGAAACACATAGAGATCAAATATCACTATATCAGGGATATGGTGCAGAGAGGAGCTGTGAAGCTTCTGTATGTTGCGACGAACGAGCAGATTGCAGATGTGCTGACGAAGCCACTAGCCAGAGTGAAGTTCGAGTACTTCAGAGAGAGGCTTGGCGTTCTTCAGATCGAGGACACTTCGAGGAAGAAGTGATGGACACATTTGCTGAAGCCATTCCAAGCATGTTGGAAGGAGGATCCTTCACATGGCTGTGGATGTAAGCGCCGGATAATGGGCATCAGGATGATGTTCTGGTTTCTGCTTGGATATGATCAGTTGGATCATTTATGTATGTACACATCATGTTGGATGCTGGATATGATCAGTTGGATCATTTATGTATGTACGCATCATGTTGGATGCTGGATATGATCGGTTGGATCATGTGTATGTATTTTGTATGAACGCATCATGTTGGATGCTGTTGGATACATTGTGTGGATCATGTATCTTTGTATGATCAGGTAGATCATGGATGCTGTTGGATACATTGTGTGGATCATGTATCTTTGTATGATCAGGTAGATCATGGATGCTGATGGATACATTGTGTGGATCATGTATCTTTGTATGATCAGGTAGATCATGGATGCTGATGGATACATTGTGTGGATCATGTATCTTTGTATGATCAGGTAGATCATGTATGATTGATGGATACATTGTGTGGATCATGTATCTATGTGTGCATCAGATGGATGCATTGTATGATCAGGATGATCGTGGATGACGAGCTTCTCCAGATAACATGCAGCAGGATGTTGCAGTGATGATGATGAGTATCAGATGATACTTTGTGGCCGTGGATCAGGTTGTGCAGGAAAGCATGTAATTTGTGCCCTGGGAGATTTGTAGATGGTCTTTCGAGGTTTTTCCTATGGCATGTAATTCGGTGCCCTGGGACATCTGGCAAATGCTCTTGCGAGGTTTTGCTTGGGAGGACATGTAATTTGTGCCCTGGGAGATCTGCAGATAGTCTTTCAAGGTTTTGCCTATGGCATGTAATTCGGTGCCCTGGGATATCTGGCAGATGCTCTTGCGAGGTTTTGTCCTATGGCATGTAATTTGCTCCTGGGAGATCTGGACAGGATGAAAAAGGCCTCAGATGCTTCAGCCAGGTTTTGCCATGACCACATGTAATTTGCTCCTGGGAGATCTGGACAGGATGAAAAAGGCCTCAGATGCTTCAGCCAGGTTTTGTGGTGGACCACATGTAATGTGCTCCTGGGAGATCCGACAGGTAGAGCTGTGTGCTCGTAACAGCCTGGGATGCTTCAGCCAGGTTTTGTGGTGAGATCACATGTAATGTGCTCCTGGGAGATCCGACAGGTAGAGCTGCGTGCTCGTAACATCCTGGGATGCTTCAGCCAGGTTTTGTGATGGGTCACATGTAATGTTCTCCTGGGAGATCCTACAGGTAGAGCTGTGTGCTCGTAATAGCCTGGGATGCTGCAGCCAGGTTTTGTGACGCATGTAATAAGTCCTGAGGATTCCACAGTATGGCCAGTGATGATGAAGACTTGCAGGTGGTGGGCCTACATCTAGTATGAAAAAGGACTGGCTCTGTAGAACTTCCTATGACGAGTAGATTCAGAGATTGATTGAGATAGCAGCAGCAGTGACGATGATGATGATGACTCGATGACGATTATCCAGTGACGATGATCCAGAGAAGATGACTTGTGCTAGAAGAACTGTGCTGAGAAATACCTTCCTAGTTAAGAGGGAGTGTTGATGTATATGTAACTTCGGAATGTATTTCACATATATGTATATTGTATTCCTATAGAGATGGTATTATTCCTCTATAAGGAAGTGTCGTCATTTATATTGTAAGTGTCGTAACTTATACTTGATGGGTTATTAGACCACCTTATTTGGGGTCGGCCCTGTATAAGTCATGTGGGTCAAAGGGTTATTAGACCACCCTATTGGGGGTCGGCCATGTGGGTCAAAGGGTTATTAGACCACCCTATTGGGGGTCGGCCCACTCAGCATTATGTTATGTGGTTAAGTTCGAGCCTACATGAGTTAGGTAAAAAGGCAAGTCAAGTCAAGTATAAATAGAGTGCGGGAGGCACTCTATTTACTCACTCACTTCTCACACATGCACTCAAGGAGGAGTGGTGCACTTATGGAGGAGGAGGATCTGCTGCTAGGTTATGGCTATCTCTCTTGGTTGGTTGTATCATTGCTCTATCTATCTCTGAGGAAGTTATTGGGGTTTTTCACCTTTATGGTTTTCCCCAAGTAAATCTTTGTGTCTCTTGTGTGCTTGCATTATTGTCTCCATGATTGATATGTTGTAGATATGTTGTACATGTTGTTCTCTTAGTTAAGATCCTAGATCAGATTGAAGTAAATTCTGAAAATTCAACAGTACTTCCGACCAGAGATGACAGTAAACGTTGTATCAACTACCTAATCTAAAATCCTTAGCAGCAGGCTTTCAACATTTTTTTCCAGAAATTACAAAGATTGGACATTAATCGTGTCAGGATTTCAAACAGCAAAACCTTATCAACTTTCATTTGTCGAATACAAACAGAACCAGGAGAACCAACGAGGTAAGGTAACCACCGAGTCTTACCGGTGGACAGACAGTCCTCTCCCACCCAGTCTCGTTTAAGTAAGATTTCGATGAGCAAAACTTGTCATACAAACCCAGTAATGGTTATTGATGGAAATGTACATTCTTAGTGATGCATTAAACTACAACAAAAATGAATAGAATGCATCTTTACCTGTGCGCGAGTTACACTTCTGCATTTTAGTTCAACAAAACCATCCATTCAACGCAGGGAAGAAAGGTTCCAGTTCTGATGGACAACAAGTTTACCATTACTTGAAAATCAAAGCCAGTGCCAAAAGCTTCAACTCTGAACAAACACTCTCTCAACTGACGCGGAAAAAATAACTAAAGTTTCAAATCCTTCAACCTTCTAGCTACTGTAACTTCCATATTTACTCGACTTCATAAATTATAAAACACTTGCAAGTTAAATGCTCACAAGTTATAGGTTTGAACCTGGAAAACCCTGGTTCCCAAACCCTAGAAACTCTCAGCCTGTCAGCCTCTCTCTTAAGACCATTACCCAACAAATTGAATGCCAAGAAACTTGTTTCAACACCAAAGTAGTATGAAGTTAGGGTATTCATTGCAATCTCGATGAACCACAAGATCAATGGTGGATTTTTCCTACCAACTGAGCACGTTGAAAGATAGACAACCACTATATTAAATGCTTCATTTATCATTTCAAATTCGACAATACCAACACAGCAGGCCTCAGATCAAGCTTGTTACAGCTCGGCGATTTAATTGTTGTTTGTGAACTACTTCACATGCTTCCAAGCCTTGTGAGCATCCACGTAGACCACACTCAGTACAGTAGATTGAGGGATTGAGTGTTTATGACCTAGCTCGTTTACGATGCCAACAAAACTCGTACCCCAGTCATTTATTAATCCATCATTACACCTGACAGCGGTCAGCTTAGGGTTACAATATAATACACACTTATTCCATTGTTTGCTAATCCATGATTAGTCATACTTAGACTTACATTCTTTTAATACAAATCATATTCCATAGTTAGGGTATAAGTCCCATTACTTACAACATAAAAATTGGTCTATATATATCCTAGTTCATTATATTACATGAATAATGGGTCAATCCATATAGTTGTAATTTCTATATTGGAAATATCCTAATTATAAAAGTAGGATATTAATGGATACTTTTATATGTGCTCATACATTTAGGAATCCATAATTATTTTTAGTTGTTTTTCAAATCATCCATATACACTAAGTATTTCTCGACCCGATGATAATAAGACTCTATATAAAGTCGAAGTATTCATGACCTGTACATAGTAATAATACTTCTATTGAAATGTGTAATGCCCGCCTCGATACCTTGACTGACCATAGACTTGAGGACACTTTCCAAGTGACCCGACCGGATAAACTTTAGTAGAATGGTCTTTTGAATATTTGAAATGTTTGAATGACTGAGGAACACATGATCATTTGCTTGACGACAAATGATAAACGAAAATGACACAGTGAACAACACTTATAGAAGTGGATGCTTTGCTTAAAAATAATAAATGAATGAATGATTTTCTTAATGATTAGCATAATGAATGATGACTGAATGTTGTATATGATCAAATGACTGAAATATTATGAAACAGAAATGATTGAATGAAATATATGCTCGACTGACTGAGAAATTATGTAATGGAAATGATCGAATAATATTTATGCTTGACTGACAGAGATGAAAATGATTAGATGAATGATGAATGATGGATATACTCGACTGACTGAGAAAATGATAAATGATGAATAATTTGTATGCTTGACTGACTGAGATACTAGAATGAATGATGTAAATATTTTATATAGTGAAGTGCTACTAATGTGCACTTGAGTGTGTGCAGTGGCAGGTAAGACGATATACCGACTGACCCACAATGGAATTTTAGGGGTCGTAAGAACGGAAAGAACACATAGGGGTACGACGACTGACTGTCGACCCTGGATTAGCAATCCTCGCACTGGTGAAGCCGTTTCAGCTCACCCGGGGAAGCGTATGCCATATGGGCACGACCATAATGATTTGGTCGCGTACGATGGGTTGAGGGGCGCGCAATAAGGAGACCCTTATCTCTCAACATTTCTTAGTCTCCAAGGAGCGTAGTTGAGAGATCGCGGTAACGGTTCCTTGTCGCTACGCAGTATTCCCCATAAGAAGGAAGAAATTTAACTGTCAGAAGGGCCCGCCGAAGAGGTACCTAGACAAGAACGAGAGGAAGAAAATTAATCAATGGTATAAATGAAAATTTCACATAAGATTTAAGAAATACTTTATTTGATTTTGTTCTATTTTATTAATTTGAATAATTCTATTCAAGATTTTATTTTTAATTGATTTTATTAACTTGAAAAAAAATTGAAGAGATTGATTTTATTCAACATTAAATTTGATTAATTATGCTGATTGAAAAAGATTAATAATAAAAGAATTAGTTTTATTCAAAGATTTTAATTTAATGGATTTTATTATATTGAATTATCCTATACAAATTCTATTCTTGATTTCATTAATTAAACTTGACTTTATTTATATTAAATTTTATTAATTTTATTATTAAGAAAAATTATTATTTATTCAAAAGATTTTATAGATTTTATTATTTTTCATTCTATTAAAGATTATATTTAATTGACTTCATTATTTTGAGAAAGAATTGAAATAGGTCATTAATAAAAGAATTGTTTTTCTTTTATTATTATTCAAGATTTCACTTTAATTAATTTTATTATTCAAAGAGGAAATTTAAAATAGATTATACTTTTAGTAAAAGGAATCATCTTTTAATTCAATCTTAATATTAGGAAAAGAAAGAAAAGTAGAAAGCAATAAGTCTAACTAAAAGATTGTTAAGTAAACTAAATGAGAACCAAAAGAGAAGTAAAACTTTTCTACACCTAACTCCCACTGATCTAGGGATTTAGGTGCACATTAAAGACATTAAGAAGACACATGTGTTTGAGAATATTGGAAATTAAAATATTAAATTAAATTAAATATGTGCATGGACAGACACATGGCACATAGGCTTTTGCTATATAATGAGGGAGGAGAAGGAGAGAAGGATATTTCTTGCTCCCTAATGCTGGATGATCATCATAATCTCGGATTTTGTTATGATCCTTGGAGTTGGGATTAGCCCGAACGGGGATTGGGGAATCCTTTCGGGAGGTTAGCTTGTGTGTTCTTGCAACCCCATTTTCTCGAGGGTTCGGGGTGAAGAAGAATAACCCCGATACGGTAGGGAGGTCAACCGAGGGGTCACTCGGTACTTCATCAGGAAATTGGATTGGATCGTGTGGAAACCACTTCGAGGACTCCATCGATTCGCAGGACCAACCGTCGAAAACAGGTTTGAAGTATTTAGTTTATTTATTTTGCTAACTCTTGTGGTGGAAACAATAAATCTGGGTATATAGTTTTATTTATTTGACATTCATGTACTGCAATAGATAGAACTAGATCTGTGGCCTCTATATCTTCTTCTGAAAAATCGTACTGGAAGTTCTGAAATTAATTATACTTATATGTTCAAATTCCGTGGAAGTATTTTTGGGAAAGCATAAATGGGGGTCCCTACAAAATGAAAGATGACAATAGTATCATTCTAGCACTTAGATAGTGTACCCTATTACTTATCCTAGAAATTTATAAGTACAAGCGATTCATTTTGATAATTTCACTAAGGATTGTAGAATAGAAATAGTTAATTACGATATGTAACTATGATCAAACGACACATCTAAGTTAGACAAAGATCCATACCTGAAGCAAGGAATAAAATAGATTTGTTTTCACCAAACATTGATGATTAAATGAAAATCACAATTGTTCTTAAATATTTGTTTCGTCACTTTCTCTTACATGTAAATCTGCGCAAGAGGAACATCTACAAATGCTTTAGCTGAACATAGCCACGTAAGCCTCAGGGACCTCGTAGGACCCCTTCGTCACCATCCAAAAACAAAACTGATAGTACATTGTCAAGAAAACATAAGCACATGATATTCGAACTATTGTTAACACAAGCAAAACTAATGTCGTAAGCATGTTAAAAGAAGTATGTCGTGTCACTGTCATTTAAAATATTTTTAGTTATGAGACTCAATAATTAATATGTTTTCTGTATTAATGACTTAGTTATCAAGGCTGTCTTGTTAAGCATTTATTATTTCTGCATTAGCAATTTATTTTACATTTAATGTTGTTTTAAAAAATTTTAATTTTTATGAAAATAATGGGATGTTACATGTGGTATCAGAGCTCATGTTCGAACTCTAGGCCTGAACAGGTCAAAGGAACATGCAACAGAAAATTTATTTACAGCAGAAATCTTATTAATTCAATTTAAATATTTGTGTTATACATAAATTATTTTTAAGCTATAGGTATGGAAGGATCAGCTGAACATATAGAGGATAGATTTCGACCCAACAGTCATAGCATGGGACAACATTATGAAGAAGAATCCCATGGTGAATTAAATGACAATTTGTCAGAATTGTTACGTGCATTTCAAGAGTTAAAAGCAAAAATCAGATCTGTAAAACAAGACAATGAGAAAATTCTCAAGGAACAAGAGGAACTTAATCAAGTAATGTTCGAACAATGCCCAACTGATGAAAATGATAGAGAAATTGAAAATACCTCTAAGATTGAAGATTTAACTCATCGAAATAGGGGTAAGAAAATGAAAATTGATGATGCAAACAGCATTTCAACATCATCAGAAGCTAACCATGACAAACGCAAAAAGAAACGAAATTATTCAAGTGATAGCAGCGAAGGAAACTACAAACCCAAAAGAAAAAGTCACAAACAGTATGAACAGATTTCTGGGGAGTTCAAGAAAATCAAACCCCCAGCCTTCAATGGTGAAACTAAAAAAGGAGAGACAGCAGAAGCATGGCTGTCCGGCATGAATAAGTACTTCCAAATTTATGATTACTCAGAATCATTGAAGACAAAGATGGCAATATACAACTTGATTGGGAATACAGATATTTGGTGGCAGGACATCAAAAGAGTGAAGGGAATCAAATACAACGATGTAAATTGGAGCACTTTTAAAAGATACTTCAAGAAAAATTTCTTATATGAACAATACTATGAAGAAAAATCCAAGGAATTCTATGATTTAAAGCTGGGAAGTATGAACATGAAATAGATGAATAGTAAATTTCTGAATTTACTGAGGTATGTGCCATACCTCGTGGAAGAAAAACCAAAGATTCAAAAATACCTGAGTTGCCTACCTTTCAACATCTAGGACATAATAGAGTATGACAATCCAAAGACCTTAGAAGAGGCCATGAGGAAGGAAACTTTTTGTTATGACACTAATCGGAAAAGAGAAGGGATATCTAACTAGAAAAATCATAAACCCAACAACTTTGAGCTGAAAAAGAAAAAATTTAGGTTTAGTGGAAATTCTGGTTTCCAAAAGAAAAAAATTCGGAATCGGAATTTTCAAGGAAACAATCCCAAAAATAATCAGCAGCAGAATTTTACAGCTCCTAGAAATACTCCCAATGCTACCAGAACAAATGACCAAAAGGAACCTATCAAATGTTTTGAGTGTCAAGGTCCTAATTATGCATCAAAATTCCCCAAGAGGAAGCGGACAACTAACAATATTCATTCCATACAGACTGAACCTACTGTTGGAGACTTGGTAAGGGAGATGCCTAGAATTAATGCAGCACTAGACAACAGGCAAGCAGAGCATCAAGTCTCTATGGTAGAGATTGAAGGTATGCTACAAAACCATCATGTTACTATTTTGATTGATCTAGATGCTATCCTAAGTTATATATCACCAGATATTGTAGAAAGTTTTAAATTGAAAACAGAAAAATTCAATAAATCTTGGTTAGTTAGACTAGCAACAGGAACAAAAAGAAAAGTATCTGATTTTATTGAAAGTTGTGTTTTATCTATGAATTAGTTAAAGACACAAACCAAGATGAATGTTTTACCTTTAGGATCCTATGATATCTTAATCGGAATGGACTGGTTAGAAGCCCATCATGTCATTCTGAATTGTTATGAGAAAAGTTTTACTTTTTTAAATGATGAAGAAAAAATAGTAGAAGTAAAAGGCATTCCAAGAAAGACATTACTTAGACAGATTTCAGCTATGCAAGTAAAGAGAGCAGTTAGAAAAGGATGTCAAATGTTTGCAGTAAATGTAGTGAATAATGAGTTAATTACTAAAGAGGAAAAACTGAAACTAGAAGATATACCTGTCTTAATAGATTTCAAAGATGTTTTTCCTGAAGAGATTCCAGGATTACCCCCTAAGAGAGATCTAGATTTTACCATCGAGTTAATACCAAGAGCGGTACCAAATTCTAAAGCTCCATATAGGATGAATATACTGGAATTAAATGAGTTGAAATCGCAGTTGAAGGAACTGATTGATAAAAACTATATAAGACCCAGCGTGTCTCCTTGGGGAGCACCTGTTATATTTGTTAAAAATAAAGATGGCACTTTAAGACTATGCATAGATTATCGCCAGCTGAATAAGATGACAATCAAGAATCGATATTTGTTGCCCCGCATAGACGATCTATTTGATTAGCTGCATGGAGAAACGATATTTTCAAAGATTGATTTAAGGTCAGGATACCATCAAGTTCGTGTGAAGGACGAAGATATTTTTAAAATAACCTTTAGAACTCGGTATGGACATTATGAGTTCATAGTCATGCCATTTGGACTGACTAATGCCCCAACTGTATTTATGTGTTTAATGAACAATATTCTACACAAATACTTGGATAAGTTTGCTATTGTGTTCATAGACAACATTCTAATGTATTCTAAAAGCAAAGAAGAGCATGACGAACATTTGTGTATTATCTTACAAGTTCTGAGAGATCATCAACTATACGCTAAGTTTAGTAAGTGTGACTTTCACAAGGACAAAATTCAGTATTTATGACACATAATTTCTAAGGAAGGAATATCGGTTGATCCCGATAAGATAAAAGCCATTAATGATTGGCCGGTTCCTAAGGATGTGTCAGATGTACGATCATTTATGGGTATTACAGGATATTATAGAAAATTTATAGAGGGTTTTTCAAAAATTGCAAACCCCATAACCTCTTTACAGAAGAAAGGGAAGAAATTTGTGTGGGATCAGAAATGTTTAGACAGTTTTAAGAAGCTAAATGAATTACTAACTACAGCGCCTATTCTGAGGATAGCAGATCCTAATAAGGATTTTATAGTATGCACCGATGCATGTAATGACGGACTCGGTGGATTCCTAACCCAAGAGGGACATGTTATTTCATACGAATCTAGAAAGCTGAAAATACATGAGAAGAACTACTCTACTTATGATTTAGAGTTATTAGCAGTAATGCACACTTTAAAAATGTGGTGTCGCCACCTTATTGGCAGAAAATTTACCTTGTTGACAGATAACATGGGCCTGAAATATTTATTAGATCAGACAAATTTGAACGCTAGACAAGCTAGATGGTTAACTTTTCTAAGTGAATATGATTTTGAAATTCAGCATATCAAAGGGAAAGAGAACAAGGTTGTTGATGCATTAATTCGTAAAGCAAAGCTAAATTTTATTTCAACCATTAGTACTTACTCAACAGATTTAGAAAATCAAATCGTTGAAGGGATGGAAACGGATGAAGAATACAGAAAATTACAAGAAAAGACAGCAAATAGCAATTCTGAAAATTATATGGCAGATTACAGTTTAAAGGAAAATGGGTTGTTATTATACAAAAACAGATTGTATGTACCCAACATACCATAAGTAAAAATTATGATTTTAAATGAGATGCACAAAATCCATTACTCTGGTCATCCAGGTTATCAGAAAACCATCACTATGCTACGGAAAGAGTACTATTGGCCCAGAATGAAGGATGAAGTAGCATAATACATAGCTAAGTGTTTGGACTGTCAAAAAGTGAAGGTTGAACATCAACATCTAGCTGGACTGTTGCAGCGATTACCTATACCTAGCCAAAAATGGGAGATTATAAGCATAGACTTTATTGCCGAACTGCCCAAAAATCAGAAACAAAATGACTCTATCATGGTGGTAGTGGATAAACTCAGCAAGGAAGCACACTTTATACCTGTAAAAACTACTCATAAGGCTCCAGACATTGCAGAAATCTTCATGAAGCAGATTTTTCAATTACATGGGATACCAAAAGTGATAATTTTAGACCATGATTCTAAATTTACTGGAAAATTCTGGAGGTCTTTGTTTAAAGGGTTGAATACAACCTTAAACTTCAGTACAGCATTTCATCCACAAACGGATGGACAGAGAGAAAGAGTGAATCACGTATTGGAATACTTACTTAGGATGTATGTTAAGGATCAGCCTGGTAAGTGGGAGGACTACTTGCATTTAACAGAATTTGCATATAATAACCATTATCATGCATCAGCCAGGCTTAGCCCTTTTGAAATTCTTTATGGTAGGAAATGTGATACACCTGTTTCTTGGAATGACCCAGTAAATAGAGTTATTTTAGGACCTGAATTGTTGCAGGAGTTAGAACTAATTGTGAAACAGGTACAAAGAAATCTGAAAGCTGCCCAAGATAGGCAAAAGAGTCAAGCAGATCTTAGAAGAACTCATAAAGAGTTCCAGGTTGGTGAACATGTTTTTCTTAAGGTAAGACCGAAAAAGAGTCATTGAAATTGGGAAGCTGTGCCAAGTTGGCACCCAGGTATTGTGGCCCTTTCGAAATATTGTCAAGGGTTGGACCAGTGGCATACCAACTGACTTTGCCACCAAATTTAAAGATACATAATTTTTTTCATATATCATTTTTAAAGAAGTATGTACACGATGCTACTCGTGTTGTAAATTGGAATGATGTACAGGTGGGACAAGATGGCGATTTTCAGGTGGAACCGGACTGTATCCTCGAAAAGAGGGAAACTCTACTCCAGAATTGCACCATTGGGCAGGTAAAGGTGCAATGGAAGCACCTTAGCCCAGAAGAGGAAACCTGGGAGTTGGAGAGTAGTATGCGGGCAGCATACCCAACTCTGTTTTAGGAACACTAAGAGAGTGATTAAACAACATCGAGGACGATGTTGAGACTTAAGGGGGGTGTATGTCACCTACCCAAATTTTGAGGATATTATTTTTTGCAAAATACTTTATGTTAAATTGTAATTACAAAGTTTTGTAATTATGTACAGGTGGGACAAGATGGCGATTTTCAGGTGGAACCAGACTGTATCCTCGAAAAGAGGGAAACTCTACTCCAGAATTGCACCATTGGGCAGGTAAAGGTGCAATGGAAGCACCTTAGCCCAGAAGAGGAAACCTGGGAGTTGGAGAGTAGTATGCGGGCAGCATACCCAACTCTGTTTTAGGAACACTAAGAGAGTGATTAAACAACATCGAGGACGATGTTGAGACTTAAGGGGGGTGTATGTCACCTACCCAAATTTTGAGGATATTATTTTTTGCAAAATACTTTATGTTAAATTGTAATTACAAAGTTTTGTAATTATGACCAAGTTTGGTCAAGGATGATTGTAATTACTGATTATTATTATTTAATAAATTAATATAGGAGACAAACACCCAAGGGAACTGTTAAATGAGTGTTCACTGACCCACTAGGAGGAATGGAAGCTGTTAGAAGGTATGGGATAGATGGCAGCATTTGCACTCCACCATTAGATGTTGGTTATGAGACAACTACCCCTAAATTTGTGGCATTATTCCCCAGGTGGGTGGAAGAGAGCAGGAAGCTCATTAATGACCAGTTAACCACAAAAATGCCTAGGTATCCTAGATAAGGCAATTCGAATTGAGCAGGCAGCTCCTACAATATTTTCTGCAGAAATATTCCTCAAGTGCATCAGGTGATCACTGAGAAATCCGAATAGGGAGGCTATGTGAGAGTGCAATTGTGAGTCTACTAGTTATACTAAGAAGGAAATATAGAGGTGCTGGTGCAGGTCTCTTTGACTGTTGAGTCCTGATGACTGGAAAATCTATATTCTACTACAAGTTGATGTACTAAGGCTTCTACAGAATCTTCCTCTTGGTAGTTCAGTGAATAGGCTCGAGGGTCCTAAGGAAAGTAAGTTGGCTGTCTTCAGGAGTATGTTGGGTGGAACAGGCTCCTTGGGTGTTTTGTTCTCCTACAAATTATCAGGTTCTATTTTTCTGTTGTTATTTTCAGTCAAATAAATTCTGCATTTATAAGTAATAAATTATTTTATTTATGACCTAAATATGATTTATGAATGAAAATGATTTATGGAATAATTGATTCGATAACAATCTATCTATATTTTTCCCCGTGTTGTTTTTGCATCGTACTTCAGTATAGAGAAGTAAATTAAGAAAGATGATTGATAGGCAAATTGCCAAATGATTGGATAGATTAATCATCTAATGTTTCCTATTAATTTTGATTTATTAATTCTTCATACAGAATAGTATATCACAGAATTCAGACTCATAATAGATTCCTGTACTTAGAAATAAATTAAAATAATCCATCTCTGCATCAGTCTAGGTCAGAAAATTTTTGCTAAATGTTCTTTCTGGTTTGTAATCAAATGTTCAACATAAAAATGTCATGTTTTCATTTAATACTCAAAGCACAGAACAACATTTCAGAATATAGATTTATGTTCTTCACTGTAATAGAAGTAAGCATTATAATTTACGGCTGCCTATGGCTAAGTTTTCAATCCTTTAACAGTCAGCCTTTGAAAGAAAAATCCTTTTCCATCCTTTTCAGGTATTTTATATTTGAGAATTATAACAGTTGCAAATATTCATCTAGATAGAATTATCGCTTACCATTAATAAATAAATATTTATAAATTCTTATCACTGAATGTCACTATTTAATTGCATTATTTACATCTCATATTATAATTTAAATATTAGCTACAAACTTTAAAATTAAATACGGTCATACAGATAAAACCCTAACCCTGTACTGTTGTTTTTTTTTCTTTTATATTTTGCAAAACTGTAAATATACAATCAATGTTCATAATAAGGGAATTACAGTTCCAAAATGACTACGATTTCAAGCTCAAATATCTCATAATACAAAACATAGGATTTTACAAATAGCTAGATCTTAGTTCCAAAAGCATAGAACTGGCTCTCGGCCTTTAGCTAGACGTTAGCATAGTCTTTTGAATAACTTAGTAGAAGGCAAAAACTACCAATAGAAACACTAAAGGGAAAGGCTCGATTACTGAAACAACGTCATACCCTATGGCATAGGGCATATTTGTTTTACACTAGACTTTAGAAAATATGTCAACTCTTGGCTCTCTATCAAATAAGACCAACGCAGCATTATTCCTAAGCATAACTACATTGAGGAATCATTCTGAAATTCTACCATAAACATAACAGAGTTTTCCATTCAAAACCCTACGCAACATGAAATTCCTACTTTTCACAGTTATAAGCCAACCATTGATACAAATCTGGTTACCAAAACAATTACTATTCTTTCTACATCAACAAAATTGGATTCCACACATAATATAGAACTTAACTACAATTTTAAAAACTATATGTTCCATTAAAAACGAGGGTTTATCCCTTCATCGAATACATCTCCAAACAAGGTACTTCCAACCAGAGATGCCAGTAAATGCTGTATCAACTAGCTAATCTAAAATCCTTAGCAGGAGGCTTTCAACATTTTTTTTTCCAGAAATTACAAAGATTGGACATTAATCGTGCCAGAATTTCAAACACCAAAACCTTATCAACTTTCATTCGTCGAATACAAACTGAACCAGGAGAACCAACGAGGTAAGGTAACCACCGAGGCTTACCAGTGGACAGATAGTGCTCTCCCACCCAGTCTCGTTTATGTAAGCTTTTGATGAGCAAAACCTATCATACAAACCCAGTAAAGGTTATTGATGGAAATGTACATGCTTAGTGATGCATTAAACTACAACAAAAACGAATAGAATGCATCTTTACCTGTGCGCGAGTTACACTTATGCATTTTAGTTCAACGAAACCATCCATTCAATGCAGGGAAGAAAGGTTCCAATTCTGATGGACAACAAGTTTACCATTACTTGAAAATCAAAGCCGGTGCCAAAAACTTCAACTCTGAACAAACACTCTCTCAACTGACGCAGAAAAACTAACTAAAGTTTCAAATCCTTCAATCTTCTAGCTACTGTAACTTCCATCTTTATTCGGCTTCATAAATTATAAAACACTTGCTGGTTAAATGCTCACAGGTTATAGGTTCGAACCTAGAAAAACCTGGTTCCCAAACCCTAGAAACTCTCGGCCTGTCGGCCTCTCTCTTAAGACCATTACCCAACAAATTGAATGCCAAGAAACTTGTTTCAACGCCGAAGTAGTATGAAGTTAGGGTTTTCATTGCAATCTCGATGAACCACAAGATCAACAGTGGAGTTTTACTACCAACTGAGCATGTTGAAAGATGGACAACCACTTTATTAAATGCTTCATTTATCATTTCAACTACGACGATGCCAACACAGCAGGCCTTGGATCAAGCTTATTAAAGCTCGGTGATTTAATTGTTCTTTGTGAACTGCTTCACATGCTTCCAAGCCTTGTGAGCACCCACATAGACCACACTCAGTACAGTAGATTGAGGGATTGAGTGTTTATGACCTAGCTCATTTACGATGCCAGCAAAACTCATATCCCAATCATTTATTAATCCATCATTACACCTTCCAGTGGTCATCTTAGGGTTACAATATAATACACACTTATTCCAATGTTTGCTAATCCATGATTAGTCATACTTAGACTTACATTCTTTTAATACAAATCGTATTCCATAGTTAAGGTATAAGTCCCATTACTTACAACATAAAAATTGGTCTATATATATCCTAGTTCGTCATGTTACATGAATAATGGGTCAATCCATATAGTTGTAATTTCTATATTGGAAATATCCTAATTATAAAAGTAGGATATTAATGGATACTTTTATATGTGCTCATACATTTAGGAATGCATAATTATTTTTAGTTGTTTTTCAAATCATCCATATACACTAAGTATTTCTCGACTTGATGATAATAAGACTCTATATAAAGTCGAAGTATTCATGACCTGTACATAGTAATAATGCTTCTATTGAAATGAAAGGTGACAATAGTATCATTCTAGCACTTAGATAGTGTACCCTATTACTTAGCCTAGAAATTTATAAGTACAAGCGATTCATTTTGATAATTTCACTAAGGATTGTAGAATAGAAATAGTTAATTTTGATATGTAACTATGATCAAATGACACATCTAATTTAGACAAAGATCCATACATGAATCAAGGAATAAAATAGATTTGTTTTCACCAAACATTGACAATTAAATGAAAATCATAACTGTTCTTAAATATTCGTTTCGTCGCTTTCTCTTACCTGTAAATCTGCGCAAGTGGAACAGGTACAAATGATTTAGCTGAACATAGCTAAGTAAGCCTCAGGGACCTCGTAGGACCCCTTCGTCACCATCCAAAAACAAAACTGTCAGTACATTGTCAAGAAAACATAAGCACATGATATTCGAATTACTGTTAACACAAGCATAACTAATGTCGTAAGCATGTTAAAAGAAGTATGTCGCGTCATTGTCATTTAAAATATTTTTAGTTATGAGACTCAGTAATTAATATGTTTTCTGTATTAAGGACTTACTTATTCAAGGTTGTCTTGTTAAGCATTTATTATTTCCGCATTAGCAATTTATTTTACATTTAATGTTGTTTTAAAAAATTTATTTTTTTATGAAAATAACAGGATGTTACAGGAAAATCCAGAGCTTCCTTACATATGCATGCATATGCTATAATCAAACCAAATCTTCTTTTGCAACCTATATTACCCATAACTTCATTACATGTAATGCCCAAAGATTCCTTAGATTATGTTGCCAACAATTTCCTCACATAATTCCTTTATGATTTTCATGCTTGTTTCCACCTAGAGCTACATCATTCATCCACAATTCAACCCACCTCTTTCAAAATTGAATTCACCAATATATATAAATTCTTGTGGACCCATCGTGAATCAATGTTGCAAAACAACACGTTTGACTTGGTTATAATATTACCTTTCCGACCATTCATGGGAGCTTTTACAAGTCCTATGAGTTGTCTATGGATCACTACAATCAAGTTCTAAACATAGGTGTCAGAATTGTGCCAACAGCAAGAGTGCATGTGATTTCATATATAATAAAACTGTAGGCTTAGAACACTTTCATGATTGTAGGCATAAAATCACAATTTCACACTCACTCCACCTGTTCATTGATTTTTTTCAGGCGAAGAACAAGTCAAACCACAAGAAAATGATTTTGAATAACTCTACATGAATTTTTATAATATTTGTTTGCACATCTTTGTCTGTATTCAAGGGTTACAAGAACCTATGGTTCTAACAGTGTTGGCCCGATTTTCTGAAAGAGGCCAACTAAGGAGATTCAACCCACACAAGTCGCTTACTGCAGTTTCCGGTGTGTTTGGATTAGTTGATTCTCACAGGTTGTGGTCCTGCTACCATCTAAGTTTTCACCCTTTTAGGAAGAGTACAACCACATAAACTTAGATAAAGTATATCCTAAACTAAATCCTAATTAAAATTTGAACTAACCTATTTATCCGCAAACTGTAAAATTTCCTATAGAAAAACTATTGACTGAAACCTAATTGTTTATACCTAATTTATGTGTTTCTCTCTGAAGGAGAGTCTCTGGTTTGTTTTGTTTGATTTTTTTTAGAAAATAAAACTATTTCAAAGTATAAACAATTAACTAAAAAAAAAACTTTAACATCTGTTAAATTAAACTAGAAAATTTAATCGAAAAATTTAAATCTAACCTAATCTACTTTTTCCCTATCTCAGTTGAGAGCATATCTATTAATTATATTAACAGTCTATCAATAGTTATAAGTAACAAAGAATATGAATAATATAACTTAATATGGATAACTATGAGAGTTATATTATTAACAATCTCTGTGTTTAATAAATAAATTTATGATTAAAGAGGAATAAAATAAGAAATTATTTTATTATTCTTTAACATAATAGCCAAGAGACAATTAATGTTAAACACTTCAGTATCTGAACGTAAAGTTGATCAACCAGTTAATCAAAAGACCTGTGAAAAAACAGATATGATTAATCAACAACTTAATTATTATAATACTACACAATTAAACTCATTAATGAAAAATAAATGAAATGATATGCACAGTATTTGCGTCAAACAGAAAAATGTTATGTGATTAGAGTATTTAAAATAGTATTCATACAAATATATCATAGCATAAGTGTATTTAGAATAATTTGAGAAAGTATGATATCGAAATATATATATGTGTGTATCAAAAATTGAAAAACAAAGTGATGCCAATTTTGAGATACATGCTCGACAATATCCAGGAAGGAAACTTCAATAGAATGATTGCAGCAAAATAGTGAATCTTTACTTCAATAAAAAAATTTCTCAGTCATACTCCCATCGACCCTTTTACAATGATATACTAGTGTCTTATATACATGAAAAATATCAATTGTTTTGAGATTTTCCAGATTGATTTACAAAAATAGAGAAATCGGTTCCTAAATAGCTGGCCGAGATATTCCCTATAATATTTCGATCGATTGGAAATTCTAACTAATACCCAATTAAACAGGGCACCTAGAAAATGTGACCATCAATTAAGGTGAATTGGTTATCCAGATGACTCTTGTATGTCCCAACTACTTCAATGAACCAAAACACATTTAGTAATCACACATGCCATCTGTCAACAAAAACCATGTTTGTCCAACCCAACGCATCCAAAAATATATACTTGCAAATATAACAAGAAATAAATAAATTTTAACAGAATATAACAGGAAATAAATAAATTTTAAGCATGCCTACATAATCTTTGACTTTGTAGGTATGCTAATTAAATTACACACTTACCTATCAAAATGAAAACATATTAAGAGTAACTGAAATAGAACAGGTCTTAGCTTGTTATCTATAATTTAACAGCTCTTCTTGACTCAGATAACTTGGCTTTAAGTTCCAAGATCTTAACCCTTTGTCATTTTGTTTTCTCAAGCAGTTGTTCATTGGTTATTACCACAGATTTCCTAGCAGCTTTATATTTATCTTTCTTTAACTTCAATTTTCGTCATCTATTAACCCAATATAACAATTCTACTTTGAGTGTTTTAATTTCCTCTTCTTTTACCGATGCATTGGCTTGACAATCCCTTACTCCGGATTTTAATTGAGTGATTTTACCTTCATAAAATCTCTTAAGATATTTTTGTAAACTCTCTTCATTCTTATCATGGGACGAGTCACCAAATTGTCCAGAGTTGATTCTATCTAGATTATAATCAAATGAAGAAATACCAATGGATGAAGGATTCAACTCAGATTTGTTAAGTAAAGAATTATCAATGAATTCTTTCGCAGAAGATGTCTTAGGATTATCCATTACCATATCTTGTTCATCATCATCATGAAATATTTCACGAATCGAAGAAAATATATCATTATCGCGTCCTATCTCTATTAAAGGAAACTCCTTTTGTTGTTGCATGGTAAAAGGCATTGAAACAGTGACCATACTACGGGTAACTTCTGACGTCGACTTCTTGTGTTCTACCTTAGCTTCGCTACAACACACAATTGCTAACTCTTCAAGTTTTTGCATAGGAGGATCCTGAATGTGCTCAGACTAGGAGACAAGAGCTTCAAGAACAAATTCACCTCTCATCAACTCACTTCCCGAATTCCCTACTGGAACTGCACTACTAACCCCTACTTCTTCTTGTTTTGTATTTGATTTTAATGCAGGGGTTTCAGGAACTGTGGATTTCTTCCTCTTACGCCGAGACTTAGATCTGATAGGAGGCCATATTTAAATTTGACCAAATTCATTTCTATCTAAGTACTGATACCAATTTTGGTCATTCAATGACAGTTGACATTGAACCAGTATTTTGATTAAACCATGACAAACAACGGCGTTTTGGACTGGAGAAGCCATTTTTTCTAAACTATTGAGTAGAAAACAAGGTAAATTTAATTTAGACCCTTTCAATGCCATTAACAACCTAAGATGATAAATATGCACAGAGGAGTAGCAGCCATCGCAAGTTATGTACCTGATCATTAACCGAAACAACGACGTCCATTGGGGTTTCAAAAATTTTATTGGGAAGTAAAATTTGTAATAAAAATCTTCAGGAAGAGGTAATAAGAATTACCTCCATTTGGCCTTGTTTATCTCCCCTCTCTTAAACCGTTTCTCACCAATCTGCGGCAGCTTGGTTGCTTTGGCTACAAAATCTTCAAAGAGATGCAACTGAAAATCTCCAATCTGTGCAACTTTTCCTTTAAGGAAAAGAGAAAACCTAGGAGTGACCTCAATATTGTGACCACTGAAACTGTCAAAAAAGTCTCCCCACCCGGCTCTATCAATAAACTGAGCAGCCTTTGGTTCAACAATAAGCAACTCGGAACCTTATGGTTCAAACGTACATAAGGGAGCCATATGTTCCACCATTGGTCTCTCTTTTGACCGAGAATCGTAGGGCGTTGTGAACATAGAAGGAATGGGGTTGCATGATTCAACAGACATGACGAAACCCTTACCTTCTTTAATTGAAACTAAGACCAAAACCCTAAGTTTGTAAATGTCATGTCCCAAATTTGGTATTGGGTCAAAATGGCCTAATCACATTGGCCCTATTCATTAGAGTTTGTCAAATTGATGCTAAAGGTCAAATAATTGCCAAGGAGGAAAATTACTAGTTTCCTAGGTTTGGGGTGGAAGCTTTGGGATTTGGAATAATGGGGATAATAAATGATGTTTGAACATTAGAATGGCATAAATATTTAATAAAGGAGATAAATAAATATATACAAGTGAAAATCAAAGTGGCATTTCATCATGAAGACACATGGAGGAAGTGGGACCCACATATGGCTAGATTTCCCCACTACACTTGGCATCATTCTCTCACCAATTCGAATTCAAGGTGAATAGTAACATACTTGGGGGAGTCCAAAAGGTATTATTCATTGCATTACTCATCCAAGGTCGAAATATAGAGGAAGAGTAACTCCCATGGAAGAGGAAGAGGCAATTTGGAGCTAGTGAGACACTTGGGCTAGATTCCCTAGCTCTATGACAACAATGATGAAGATGCTATGACACCTATGACACAAATCAGACCTGAAGGCTGACATATGACATATATGACATGTCAGGGCTAAAAATAGACTCCAAGAGGGCGCTCAAGGGTGTTAGGGCAGCTAAGATGCTTCCACATGTGATTTGGTGGAAGTGGGAGACTAGGAATTGTTGTACAAGTGGCGTTCTTTGGAATCTCTTCCCAACTTGAGTTGGCATGAGTCTCTTGGAAGGAATTCGACCCATGGAGGACATTAGAAGTTTATAAATGTCAATAACAAAGAAGGAAACCAGCTTTTGATCATTTGTAGAATTTGCAATTGCATTTGTGAAGAGGGAGAGCTAGTGGATGACTAGTTTCTTGCCTTAGCCAATTTCGAGGGTGAAAGATTCCCATCCAAGTTGGTAATTGGAAAGGCCATTCAAACCTTTCATTTGGAGCTTTAATGGAGTATTTATTTACAGGTGTAAGCTACAGGGCAGCTCATGGTTTCTTCTATTGCAGCTCACTCCTTCAACCATTTCCAGTTTTGATGGCATATTCTTGATCCTTGAGGGAGGGCGTTTTTGGTGAGCTATTGTACTCTTTGGGGAAGATTTTAATGCCCCATTTCTTTTGTAATATGAATTAAATACTCTGTTCTTCATCTCCAAAAATTTTCAGGTCGAAATTCCAAGTAGAAATGTATAAATCTAATTTTTAATGGAAGAACAATGCCATTTCCCCACTACCTTGTTGTGAGCCAATGTATTGATGATGATTTCGAATGAATGGATGATTCTCTGATATATTTGTGATAAATATACTGCCATGGATGTCTTCTACAAGTTTCATATACTTTACTTGAGCATTTGAAGCATTTTTACTCAGTTTAGTTGTATTGGGAGGTGAGATAGTGCCATTTCCCCAAGGGTCGAATTGGGGATTTTTGCAGTTGAATGGGAAAGGGTGAGAACAGTTGAAATAATCCATTAATGGTGCATATGAGACTTTAATAACATACTTAACACATTACATACCTCTGTTCATAAATTTGAGTGGGCTTGGAGGCATTTGAGAAGCCATTTTCAATACTTACCCCATGGGGATTTGAACCCCAAATTACTAGTAAAATTGCATAATTGGTCCAGAATCTTAAGAGAGTTTGCAGAGGTCTTTTGGTGGCCATATTTCATCCATAAACATCATATTCAAGTTATAATATCATTCATACACCTTCCTTGAATATTTGAAGGCATTTGGAGTCAATTTGAGACCTAGAGACCAATACTAGTCAAAGGGAAATCACTAGTAAAGTTACCTACATTGATCAGAATTGAAAGAGGATTTGAAGAAGTATTTTAAAGGTCCAAAGGCATCCTTGAAACACATATTTATGTTCTAATATCATTAATATACCTTCTCAGAATATTTGGGATCATTTGGGGCAAATTTGGGACCTAGAGATCAAAACTAGTCAAAGGTCGAACTAGGGAAAAAAGTGGAAAATTGCCATTTTAATAAAATTCCCAACAAGGGACATTACAGTGGTATCATAGCATGGTCCTTGCACCTGTGGATTAGGTACATAAATTCAATAATAATTGGCAGCCATGTCTTACTATTATGATGAATCATATGAGTACAATTCTTATGAGGAATATGCAGATGCTTATGAGCAATATGAAGCAGAATGTGAAGGGTATGAGGAAGAGGTGCCATCATGCAACACTTATTACAATTTCAAGAGAAATGAAGATTATTCTTATGACTTTAGATCTGATGAATATGAGTGTGTCACACCAACCAAGGATAATTCTATGAGCGAGTTCCAAAGATGGAGAGCAAATTATAAAACCTTGCCCCAGCAATATCAAAAATATCAAGAATATCTTGCTTCGAGCAAAAATACACAAAATTCCATGTCTTTTGAGTACTATGTTGAACATGTTTTTGAAAATAGGCCCAAAAATGAAGATGTGGAGTTAGTGAAGAAAGGTTTATGCCCTTCTTGTAAGAACCCTTGGAGCGAGTATCATATATGTGTGCATGAAATGATGTCCTCTTTGATGAGAGCTTTTGAGATTTATTCAAGAAGGGATTCCAAATATACCGATCCTAAGGAAAACAAGGGGAAAAATGAATCAGCTTGCTTGAAGGAGAAAAATGAAGAGACATCACAAGAGCATGAAGAAGATTCTATTGAAAATATGGAAGATCATTTCGAGACACCTTCTAGCTTATACATGAACCAAAGAGCATCTACTGATGGATGCTTAAACTATGAAGGAGTACCTACTGATGGGTGCTCACACCTCTATGTTGGTGACATAGAGATCACTTTTGAAAGTGTTGCTGCAAGCCCAAGTTCCATTAAGCATGATAATGAATACCTTGTAGCAGTTGAAGAAGAACCAAGATCAACTTCCCCATCACCACTTGAGCTTCATGAAGTTGGTCCAAGCAAAAATGAAGAAGATGAGGAGGTTCATTTACAAGAGCCTCATTTTCTTGAAGGGTCCTTAAAGATGAATGAAAAGAAGATCCAAGAGTCCCTCAGCATTCTCCATGACACTCAAGCATTGGTGTCAAATTCTTGTTGGAGAGCTACTTCATTGGAGGAAACATCCTTCATTGAAGACATGGAGAAGATTCAAAGAGCAATGTGCAACATCAAAGGTAATTTCATGTCTTTGCTTTTTAATAGAAACCATTTGTTTGAGCTTAATGAATTGTTACATGATGCATACTTGAAGAATAATGAGGATATTCATAAGCTCACAATTCAAAATGAGCAACTTCTTGAAAAGTTGCAAGATACTTGTTTTTCCTCCTATGTTTCAGATTGTCAAATGGTAGATTATTTGGAGGATTCTCATGACATGGTGGATCATGAGAAATGTGGGAATTTGAATGTGCTTAATGTGTTTGAAGATAAACTTGAAGAGATCCAAACACTTGATGTGGTGGAAGAGGAACTTGAATTGTCTCTTGATGAAGGTTATGCAATTTTTAAAGAAGAGCATGATTCCTCTACATTGGAACCAAACTATGACAAAGAGTTCACACTTTTGAAGGAGCTGCATGATACTTCCCATATGGATCCTTCCCATGATGAAACTTCTGTACTTTTTTATCATTTGGGTGATTTAGTTCATTCTCCTACATCCTACAATTCCATGTTTTGCAGTATTAGTCTCAATGAAGTATGGGTGAAAGGGTTCTTTTTGATGGTGCCACATGAGGAGTATGGAACTCCTAGATTTACCTTTTATGATGACATGGTTGGAGCACATTCTTCTTCACATTTGAAGCAACATTATTTGTCACTTTATGATGATGCAAATCTACATGGATGCACCTATGATATGCATTTGAGTCACTTGAAGACTCATGGTTTTTCTTGCTCAACACTTGATTCATTTGATGTTGGACGAACTTCATCCAACACTTGGGAGAATAGATTTATGATTGGAGAACATTTTTGTTGCAAGACACATACTTTGTTATATCTTTATGACTCTCACATTCAAGGATGTATGGGTGAGACTTCTTTGAGTCATTTGAAGTCTCCTTGTTTTTTCTGCTCACTATTTGGTTCAGATTTTAGTGGAGATTCTTCATTCACTTCTTGGATGAAAGAATACATGGTTGAATATTTTGATGCATATCACATCCTTTTGGAGCAGCATTATAGGACATGGGATCCTCACCTATGTCATTGGAGCAGATTTGATTGGTCACTTGAAGCTTGTATGCACTTGGAAAATGGTGGTCTACTTGCTTGGAGGTATAAGCACTTTCATGACTTTTTGATGAAGCATATCCTTGATGTACATTTTCATTATGTTATTATGTACTTTGATGATCTATATTTGGTACTCATGATGTTTGGAAGGATGCATACAAGAAAATGGGATCCAGGAATCCTCTTAACTAATGGTGTGGGTTGGAGAGCACTCTTAATTGTTCGGGTGCAATACAAGCAATGGGACCCTGGAATAATTTTTATCTCATTGGTTTCAAATTTTTTGGGGAAACAAGCAGTATGGGAGATGGATTTCCCCACTTAATAAAGCGATTTTTATCAGAGTAGTTCAGCAGCAAGCATGTTGGTTCCTCTCTAAAATCTTCATGGAAACTCAAAGACTCAAGGTTGGGCAATTCAATGGCAACTTCAAAGAATTATACAGAAAGCAGGTTCTTCAACACCCATGTTTAAAATTGCTTGAGGACAAGAAATATTGGGAAGGGAGGATTTTTCATGTCCCAAATTTTGGTATTGGGTCAAAATGGCCTAATCACATTGGCCCTATTCATTAGAGTTTGTCAAATTGATGCTAAAGGTCAAATAATTGCCAAGGAGGAAAATTACTAGTTTCCTAGGTTTGGGGTGGAAGCTTTGGATTTGGAATAATGGGGATAATAAATGATGTTTGAACATTAGAATGGCATAAATATTTAATAAAGGAGATAAATAAATATATACAAGTGAAAATCAAAGTGGCATTTCATCATGAAGACACATGGAGGAAGTGGGACCCACATATGGCTAGATTTCCCCACTACACTTGGCATCATTCTCTCACCAATTCGAATTCAAGGTGAATGGTAACATACTTGGGGGAGTCCAAAAGGTATTATTCATTGCATTACTCATCCAAGGTCGAAATATAGAGGAAGAGTAACTCCCATGGAAGAGGAAGAGGCAATTTGGAGCTAGTGAGACACTTGGGCTAGATTCCCTAGCTCTATGACAACAATGATGAAGATGCTATGACACCTATGACACAAATCAGACCTGAAGGCTGATATATGACATATATGACATGTCAGGGCTAAAAATAGACTCCAAGAGGGCGCTCAAGGGTGTTAGGGAAGCTAAGATGCTTCCACATGTGATTTGGTGGAAGTGGGAGACTAGGAATTGTTGTACAAGTGGCGTTCTTTGGAATCTCTTCCCAACTTGAGTTGGCATGAGTCTCTTGGAAGGAATTCGACCCATGGAGGACATTATAAGTTTATAAATGTCAATAACAAAGAAGGAAACCAGATTTTGATCATTTGTAGAATTTGCAATTGCATTTGTGAAGAGGGAGAGCTAGTGGATGACTAGTTTCTTTCCTTAGCCAATTTCGAGGGTGAAAGATTCCCATCCAAGTTGGTAATTGGAAAGGCCACTCAGACCTTTCATTTGGAGATTTAATTGAGTCTTTATTTGCAGGTGTAAGCTACAGGGCATCTCATGGTTTCTTCTATTGCAGCTCACTCCTTCAACCATTTCCAGTTTTGATGGCATATTCTTGATCCTTGAGGGAGGGCGTTTTTGGTGAGCTATTGTACTCTTTGGGGAAGCTTTTAATGCCCCATTTCTTTTGTAATATGAATTAAATACTCTTTTATTCATATCCAAAAAGTTTCAGGTCGAAATTCCAAGTAGAAATGTATAAATCTCATTTTTAATGGAAGAACAATGCCATTTCCCCACTACCTTGTTGTGAGCCAATGTATTGATGATGATTTCGAATGAATGGATGATTCTCTGATATATTTGTGATAAATATACTTCCATGGATGTCTTCTACAAGTTTCATATACTGTACTTGAGCATTTGAAGCATTTTTACTCAGTTTAGTTGTATTGGGAGGTGAGATAGTGCCATTTCCCCAAGGGTCGAATTGGGCATTTTTGCAGTTGAATGGGAAAGGGTGAGAAAAGTTGCAATAATCCATTAATGGTGCATATGATACTTTAATAACATACTTAACACCTTACATACCTCTTTTCATAAATTTGAGTGGGATTGGAGGCATTTGAGAAGCCATTTTCAATACTTACCCCATGGGGATTTGAACCCCAAATTACTAGTAAAATTGCATAATTGGTCCAGAATATTAAGAGAGTTTGAAGAGGTCTTTTGGTGGCCATATTTCATCCATAAACATCATATTCAAGTTATAATATCATTCATACACCTTCCTTGAATATTTGAAGGCATTTGGAGTCAATTTGAGACCTAGAGACCAATACTAGTCAAAGGGAAATCACTAGTAAAGTTACCTACATTGATCAGAATTGAAAGAGGATTTGCAAAAGTATTTTAAAGGTCCAAAGGCATCTTTGAAACACATATTTATGTTCTAATATCATTAATATACATTCTCAGCAGATTTGGGATCATTTGGGGCAAATTTGGGACCTAGAGATCAAAACTAGTCAAAGGTCGAACTAGGGAAAAAAGTGGAAAATTGCCATTTTAATAAAATTCCCAACAAGGGACATTATAGTAAACCACCATCATAGTTCAACAGTAAAAAATGTGTGAAATATCCAAAACCATAATGGTATGACAAATGAAATCATAACTTGGTACATAAATCATAAATGGTAGTGATTTTTAAAAACCATATTCACAAATCGAAATGACACAATCATAAACAGGTGTTTAAGAAAATTAACGTGTCCAATCCATTTGAGATTAATCACCAGATTTCGATTTTGTAAAGCTGTGAGCATAATCAAGGTTTGATTCGAGAATGCATTGGATTATTGTTTTAATCATGAGTTTTAAATACTCGATCAACATAGATGATTACAAACATAATATCGCTTGCATATTTGTTATATGAATTAGGGTTAAATGATATTCATCATAAGGTTCAAATGTCTAATGTTTAGGAATGAGTTTAAATAATTTCATGTTTTAATAAATAGCAAATTAACATTCATATGTAAAACACGAAGTAGGTCACGAATATTTTGCCCAATCATTATAATTTAAAATAATAAAACCCTATAAAATTTAAAAGATCATGTAAATGAGTCATAGAAACCAATCCGTTTAGACTTGTAAGAAAACATTAGCAAGCTGAGACTTCGAAAAATCGACCATTATAAACAATATATAATCATAAAGATATTAATGAAAAATTGATTATATATATATATATATATATATTCAATTTAACAGCTCCTAAATGAATTAACTGCATAAATGACACCCTAACCAACTCAAATAAAAAATGATTTCCAAGATTCCAACCTGATCAATCAATCTTCCCTAATTGAGAGTACCTTCAGAATCTTATATTCTGAAGGCACTCTTTAATAATTTTTTAGAAATAATTAAAGAAGAAGACTGATCAATTTTATTAAGTAAAACAAAATAAAACTTGAGAAGGTTGTTGTCTTCCAACAAATGGAGACATACCTGGGCGAACCAGTTATCTCTGTCCAGGTTATCTCCAAAAGCTGTGTAAAATTTCATCTTAAAATTTACTTACAAAGATCAGAAATCCTTAATCTAACAAGAACCATCATCCAATTTATATCTGCAAATATTTTTAGAATCATCATCATTTCTGTTAATAAATATTTTTGTCATAGAAGAACCGAAAATTACCCTGTCAAAACAAAGTGCTCTGAGTAAAGATAATCCACATTATCAGTATAAAGATGTAGCTATTTAATTCCCTGAAAAAATTCCAAAATATACTCCAATTATTGAAAACATTTATCTATTTTTTCATTAGATTTCAACTGAAGAATACTGCCTAGGCGTGGTAACCAGCTATTGACAACATCATTCACGAGAACTACCAGAGATAAACAAGTCGGCTCATGATGAGACCTCTTGTCCCTTGATCTTATGATTAAGATCCATCATCCTGGTGATCATAAATGATGTTATCCCTGACAGGGATGACGATCATGATTAGTTCGGCTAGTAATGAGACCTCCTATTCTTCAATCAAAATTTACATATATCATAGAGACTTATGCATGGAACAGACCTAGAAACCTCTTAGATGGTAAATAAAATTTAAGGATGATAGCCAATGTAGACTGATAAAGATCTTTCCAAGTACAAGGCTTTGAAAAGGAAATTAATGAGCTATCTTAAATATAAAGAAATATATAATTGAGGACTAATCCTACTCATAAATACAAACATTATCAGTCTATTATAGGTTCTTATTAGATTTGAGAAGGTTTGATTAATCTAAGCAAATTTTGAAAGACTAAATTTCATCGCAACTGATCAAGATAAATGAACAAACTGCAATTAAGCCGCGGGGATTTATTTATTTACAAATACCCTCTCTGATAGGAATATATACACTTTTCATTTTTTTTTTTTTTTTTTTTTTTTTTTTTGAGAAAAAGACAAATAAAACTTAAAGGGGATTTATTTATTTACAAATATCCCGTTTGATAAAAGTATGTTCATAATGTATCAAAAAATGATGATGATTTATAATAATAGAAATCAATTTCACAGAAAATCAATTCTGAAACCTTGTAAATATTTACATAAAGATAAATTTAAAACCAAAGTAAGAAAATATATAACTGTACATGCAAGCAGTTTTGAAATCATTTAAAAAAGAAAATATTGTAAAATTATTTACAGAATGAACAAATTATATACAAATTAAAAAGTCTGATGAAAATAGTGAAAAAACTTCTTAAGAATCGGCCCATTTACAGGAAAAGTTTCGGACTGACCTTCCAAGGTTTGTAATCGAAAAGTGCTTGGTCCCAATTTCTCAGAAATGATCAAAGGACCTAACCAAAGATGCTAGAACTTTGTATGTTCACCTTTATCTTCGTGGAATTTATCCCACTTTAGCACCAAATCACTGACCTGTAACTCTCTGTTAGAACTTGAGGACTGATCAAACAAGGACTTTACAATTTGTTGATGTTGTACAAAATGTTGTTTATCCCTTTCTTTATCTTCTTCTAGTTTTATCAGAGTGTTGATCCTATTTTCCATAATTGGGCAGTTTTCATCTTGAATAGATTGAGCTAGTTGTAGAGAAGGTAAAACCAAATTAGGTGGTAAGATGGCTTCTGTGCCATAAACCAGAAAGAAAGGTAAATTTCCAGTTGAGGATTCTGGGGTAACCCTATCTGCCCAAAGGGCATTATACAATACTGTATGCCAGACACGATGATGCGTAACAATGTTTTTCTTAAGAATCTTTAACAAGTTCTTATTGGTTGATTTTGCTAGACCATTACTCTGAGGGTAATAACTGGCAGAATACCTGACTCTTATACCCTTCTCCAAAGCAAACTGAGTTAATTCAACTAAATAAAAATATGAGGCATTATCAAAGACAAGTGAATCAGGGACACCAAATTGCGAAATGATAGAATATTTTAAGAATAAGATAACTTGATTGGTGTTCACTACTCGCAAAGGTGCAGCCTCTGCCCATCGAGTAAAATAATCAGTTGTAGTGATGAGATATTTGTGTTGCAAGGAGGAAGCTGTATTAATTGGACCTACGATGTTAAGACCCCATTGTTGAAATGCTCTTTCTACTGTAAAGGAAAGGCAGGATTCTTAACTCTCCCTGCAGCAGTTTGGAAATATTGACACTTTATAATGAATGCATAAGAATCTCGAAATAATGTGGGCCAATAATAACCTGCTCTAAGAATCTTATGAGTAGTAGTCTCTCCTCCGAAATGGCCACATGAAGAATCAAAATATAACTCTTTTAGAACTGTCTCAGTTTCATCTATGTCTAGGAAATGTAGTAACACACCATCTGAATTCCTTCTAAAAAGGGTGTTATCTATCAGCTGGTAAGCAGCTGATTTTAACCTAAGCACTCTCCTTTTTCTTGGTTCTAGGTGATCTAGAGATATTCCTGTTTTAAGAAAATTCCTTAAATCTAAATACTAATAATCCCGAGGCGGAGGATAAAAATATATTTCCCTTCCAAGTAAGGATTCATCAATGTTAGTTTCAGAATCATTGTTCAGCAAGTGAGTTGCTTCAGCAGCAAGTTTACATAGTCCTTGTCCTTTTACTACTATTGAAGGCCTAATCTCAAGATCGTACTCCTAGAGGGTATTCATCCATGGGGCCCTTTTTTCACCTAAATATTTTTGTACCAATAAGTTCCTTACCGCAGGGAATGGAACAATAACTTCTGTTATGGATTTTAAAAGATAAGGGCAAAAATAATTTACAACTTTGAAAATAGAAAATGCATGTTTATTGACCTCATGGTAATTTAATTCAGCACCCTTAAAATTCGAACTCATAAATGATATTGGCACTTCATAATCTTGTTGATTACGCTAAGTCAAGAAAACCTCATAAGATATGTCAGAAGCAAATGTGTACAGTCTAAAATCTTTGCTGAAATCTTGACTCAAAAGACTAGGGGCTTCAGAAATAACTTATAATATTCTTTTAAATGATTATTTCTCAGTGTTTCCCCAATTGAAAATGACATCCTTTTTAATCATGTTCTATAAAGGATGTACGATTTCCGAAAAACTAGGGACAAATATCCTAACAAAATTTATTTTACCCAGGAAAGATTGCATAGCTTTTTTACTATAAGGATAATAAATTAAATTTATAGTGGTATATTACAACATAATAAGACAAAACATTTAATAAAAACAAACTTTGTAGACTAATAGAGAATATATACATAGATACATTGATTATTAATGAATACTTACATAAACACATTAATTAATAATAGATATATACACCGAGATATATTAATTAATTAAAGTCGTCTCTCTAATAAAGAACTTTAAAATAACATAACAATATAAATAATGTAAAATTCGTGTAGCTTTCATTTGAGATACCTTTTCTCCTGAAGATGGACTCAACTATGGAGTCCGAAACACGTCGAGAACAAAAACTCTATATAGGTGTCCAATCCTCTTTGAAGATAACTGCAACCTGTGAAAGCCTAAACGAAACCATCAAATCCCTACATGGAAGGGAAACGTTGGGTGGAATTCAGCAACTGGAGAAGAAGAGAATTGGTATTTCGAAGGGAATTGCACGACTCATGTTTTTAAAAGGATGTAGAGATAGTGGAGTCATATCTAAATTCGCCAGAATTAAACATAACCTTGCAAAAAATAATGAAGCAATTTTCAAACGCGTAAGTATGGATTTGATAAGAAAAGAGATAAAACAAGTGAGGAAGCACCTCAATGAATTATCCAAAGACTGCCTACGTCTCCACTTAACATTAGCTTCTAATATTAATGAGAACATATGGACCCGGTTTCACTCTTGCCTAGTTATAAGAGCGGAATGAACAGCCGAAAACCTGAGGATAACACACCTGAAGAAGTTCAAACTACTTGCAGAACAGAAGCGACCATCCTGTGCTGATAATATCGTTGATAAAGAAAGTGCAGATAACACAGTTAATGTTGGAAATATGAACTTAGTAGGTATTAACAAAATAGATCGGTTAGAAAACAACGCTGATAATGTACAGATGCGAAGGTTAACAGATAAGGAGAGAGGAGACCTAGAAGATAGCAATGTAAACATAGATATTAACACCGAACAAAAGCATGACCAGGCTGATGTTAATAACAACACGGATCAGGTATCTACATCTAGTTTTAACCTAACTACAAAACAAATGCTATTGTGTGCAAAACAGATGCAAGCCCAGACTGAGTTAATTAATAACAAACCAAACATGGCTGAACAACCTCCAGAAGAACTTAATAAGAGAAAGAAGATAAGCGTAATTAATTTATCAAACCAACAATTGAATAATGATGCATTGAATGTTTTAGGGAAAGGTTTAAGTTTCTCGATTTCACCCAATACAATTCCGGTTGAAGACATTATTTGCGCCATTGAAGATTTGGTAATGACACTCCCTGAAGACACCGCAGAGGAAATAAGGCAGGATTGTGCAGTGATATTAAGAAAAGAAAAACCACCTAAACACAATTTGACTAAGAATGAGATAGCAGCCATTAAAAACTTAAAAGTCAATAAGGAGATTATGATCATGAAGGCGGACCAAGGAAATGCAATAGTAGTGATGAACACCATTGATTATGAAGCTAAAATGAAAGAACATCTCATAACAACAGGATTCTATAAAAAACTGAAGAAAGACCCAAGCACTAGGATCATTAGAGAGGTTAAAAAAGTCATAAATGAGTCTTGTTTAGATAATAAACTAAAAAGGAGACTAGCCCCGAAGAACCCTATCATCCCAAGAATTTATGGACTCCCTAAGATTCATAAAAATGGTGTGCCACTAAGACCAATTGTGAACACCATTGGGTCACCAACTTATAATCTAGCAAAATACCTAGCAAAAACCCTACAACCATTAGTTGGCCACACATTTTCATACATTAAAGATTCAACACATTTTGTGGAAAACATTAAGGATCTTAAAGTTGAGGATAATGATATGCTAGTAAGATTTGATGTAACACAACTCTACACAAAAATCCCTGTGGAAGAAGCAATCAATGTGGTGGAAGAGATAACCAGTAAAGAGATAACCAACCTAGTAAGAATTTGTTTAAAATCTACCTATTTTACCTTTCGTGGAGAAATGTATGAGAAAACTAGTGGGGTTGCAATGGGTTCCCCCCTTTCCCCAGTGATAGCCAACCTGTACATGGAATATTTTGAGAAAAAAGCGTTAGTTTCTTACCCACTAAAACCAAAAGAATGGAAATGATTTGTGGATGATACCAATTTCTTTTGGCCACATGGCAGGGAGAAATTAGATGACTTCCTAAGGCACATGAACAATCAATCTCAACACATAAAATTTACCATAGAGATCCAAGAAAACAACTCCCTTCCTTTTCTTGACATACTGATCACTAAGAAAGAAGACGGTTCCTTAGCCCACCAGGTGTATCATACGAAAACCCATACAGACACATACTTACATGCCAACTCACACCATCACCCTTCACAAAAACTAGGAATATTACACACACTTGCTACATGAGCTGTCAGAATCTCTGATAAGGAACACCTTGATGACGAACTAAAACACCTTGAGGAAACCCTCCAAAACAATGGTTACAAAAGAAAAGATATCAACAAAGCTTTTAGAAGAGTGAAAGGCATTGAAACTAAAAATCATAATAATGAACAAGAAGACCTAGGTAGAACTTTTCTCCCATATATCCAAGGTACAACAGATAAAATTGCCAAAGTTTTGAAGAAGAAGAAGATCAAGACAATATTTTTCACTCCTAACTCCCTAAGAAATTTGTTAGACAAAGCTAAAGACCCCATCAACCCAAAACTAAGAAAAGGTGTTTACTTGTTTCTGTGCTCATGCAAGGACGTATACATAGGTGAGACACGACGCTCAATTCAGACAAGGTTAAAGGAGCATTGTGCAGACATTATTCATGGAAGAATTAAGAAATCAGTAGTAGTTGAGCACTCATCAAAGACTAACCACCATGTTTGCATTGAAGAAGAAAGAGTCTTAGAACTTGAGGAGAACTACAACAAAAGATGCATACATGAAGCAATAGAAATTGAGAAACACCTGAGAAACTTCAATAGGGATGACGACCTTATCCTATGTGACTCATGGAAACCAATCATTTACTCCCTGCAAGACAAAAAGGAGAATAAAATTTAAAAAAAAAAAAATTAAACCTTTTTTAGAAATTTTCTTAAAAAAAAAAAACTTTAATAAAAAAACTTAATACTAAAGTATTTTAATCTAAAAATTTTCTTTAATAATTAAACTTAATACTAAATAAAATTTTAATTTTATTTTGTTGTAAGAATAACTATAGTTTATGATTAATAACAACATTTAAATATTTAACTAGAATATTTTAATAATATAATTAAATTATAATGATATAGTGCGACATAGTAATACATAACATTTAAAGCAAAATTTGTAGAATAATAATAAACAACATTTAAATATTTAAATAGAATATTTTAATAATAATAACATAGTTAAATTTATAATGGTATATTACAACATAATAAGACAAAACATTTAATAAAAATAAACTTTGTAGAGTAATAAAGAATAGATACATAGATACATTGATTATTAATGAATACTTACATAAACACATTAATTAATAATAGATATATACACCGAGATATATTAATTAATTAAAGTCGGCTCTCTAATAAAGAAATTTAAAATAACATAACAATATAAATAATGTAAAATTCGTGTAGATTTCATTTGAGATACCTTTTCTCCTGAAGATGGACTCAACTATGGAGTCTGAAATGCGTCGAGAACAAAAACTCTACACAGGTATCCAATCCCCTTTGAAGATGCCTGAGTTCTTTCTGGATTTATCATGATTCTGTCCTTAGAAACCACACAGCCAAATAAAACTCCTTGGGTTTCAATGAATATCATTTTCTTTGGATTAAGAGAAACCCCATATCTTCTACATCGCTCAAAAACTTTCCTAAGATGAAACATATGATCAAAATGATGTTTGGAAAATACTATGACGTCATCCCGATAAACAACTACTGAATGGTTGATCAGTCCTTTAAAAGAAATATTCATTGCTCTTTGGAAAGTGGCCCCAGCATTAACCAAATCGAAGGGAATTTTTCGATAAGCATATGTTCCCCATGGAGTTATAAATGTTGTTTTAAGTTGGTCATCCGGAGAAACCAGAATCTGGTTATATACCGAGAAACCATCAAGAAGTTATAGCATCTTAGAACCGAAACGTTTTTGAAGGATGTGTTCCTTGGGAGGAACTGGAGAGTTGTCCTTTTCTGATGATTTATTAAAGTTTTTGAAATCAACACAAAGTCAAATATCCCCATTTTTCTTCCTAACTGAAACCAAATTTTCTACCCATTGAGTATGTCTAATAGGAAAAAAAAATTGGCAAGTAAACTTTTATTTAATTCTTTTTTAACCGTTGGTTCAAGTGTTGGATGCACCTTTTTAAGTTTTTGCTGGAATGGTTTCGAAGCTTGCTTCATCGGGATTATGTGCTGCTTGAACTGAGGATTAAAATTTTTGAGGTCATCATACGACCATGCAAACACAATTTTAAATTCCTTAAACAATTTAGTGAAAGTTGATTTTTCGGAAGGAGTGCATTATGTTCCTAGATTGACAGTTTGAGGATCTGAATCAGTCCCTAAATTTATAGTTTCGTACTTTAAACATGAACTATTGGTCATGCAATTTGGAACAACCTTGAATTTCTCCTAGAGATCATAAAAAATTTCTAATCTCAAAACAGAGTTAGGAATAGATTTTACCTCACCAAGAGCTTTCTCTACCGAAAAATGATCATGTATTACCGTGAAATTTTGCAAGTCTTCGTCATGAGTTATTTCATCAATTGTTGAGTCCTTGAAAGTGTCTTCATTTGTTAAGAAATTCAATATCTATACAACGTCATCAAAAACATGCCAGTTAATAATATTATCAGGAATACATGGCCTAAAAATTAATTCAACCGAAAAAAAGTTAGGTGAAAATTTTTCAGGTGGAATCAACTTAGAAGCTACATTCACTAACATATCTGCTTCTTGATTTTGGAATCTAGGAATGTAATTTATATTAAATGCTTCAAAATTCAAAATGAGATTCCATACCTCTCTTTGATAATTTTGCAAATGTTCTGAAATACAGTGTATTGAATTACGTACCTATCAGACAATAATTTCAAAATCCCCGAAAGCCACCAGCACTTTGATGTCTAAATATATTGCCTTCTTCAAACCTTGGATTAAGGCTTCATATTCTACAATGTTGTTTGTACAATCAAATTCTAGTCTAGACACGATATACAAATTTTATTTCCTTTTGGATCAATTAGTAGGTAGCCAACTCCAACTCCCTCTTTGGATTTTGACCCATCGAAATAAAAAGTCCAAGTTGAACTATCTGCAATAAATTTACTTTCTATAATATGTACATGATCATGATTATCTACATTATTTACAACATCTTTAGAAAATGAATCATGTTGAATATGAGTTGCATCCAAAATTTCTGATTGTTGTTTTTAACCTGAAAAAAGGTGAATCTTCAGCTTTAAAATTTCCAAATTCAATTTCATACATATAATTTCCCATAATTGAATCAAAAAAAAGTATTGGTTCTTTGGGATCCATGCATTTCAGTCACTGTATGCTTTAAATATCTCTCTCTCCCTATCTTAACCTATTTGGCCTTACCATTTTTGGGCAACCATAAGGTTGACCAATCTGTTGTGAAATAGCCATTCAGGTTTTGAGACCAATCCCTGCTCAAAAACATCCCATATGCATCAAGGATGTCTGTAACCACAATATCTGTGATTTGAAAAATTGACGGATTGTTGGCAAGCCTAATTAAGACATCTTTCATCTCTCCCAAAACCCTCACATTTGATCGATCTAGTTGAGTAATATGTGATTCAGATGGAGTATAGTTAGCATTCATCCTTCAGAAAACAGATAAAGGAATCACGTTGGTGGAAGCTCCAGAATCGACCATATAGTTATGGACATTTCTAATAAAAATTTCAAATGTAAGGAGAAATAGAGGAATCGTGGATTTTCAGTTTTTTCCTATTAATGAGGTTTTTTCAACTGTTGATTTTCCTTTATCATTAAATACCAATTCATTGTTTGAATTATTAGAAACAACATTATTTTAAACAATAGGAGCTATGGAACTCATTGTAGGAGTTAAAATGGGACCATTGGGCATTGGATAGGTTTGAAGTAGATCGTACATACTAATGTTTGTGCATAATTTTTTTAAATCTTCAATTAAGTCATATTTCAGATCTATCTTAGGAGGATTCTGAACAGGTTGAGTTTGCTTGACAAGCTGAGGAACATTATTTCCTTCATTTGGACTTGAACTTGATGCTCCAGGAGTACTCATTGATTCTATGCTTCGTGTGTTATAAGCATGCTGACCTGAAGGAGGGTTTTTATTTTCAGCATCCTTTATCGAACTATCCCAAAAGTGACCGTTTAACTGTTGTGGTTCTTGAAATGCCTCTTCATTTTCAAAATGTTCCACTTCTTCATGATCTACAATTTCTTGATTTGAAGAGGATTCAGACAAAGACAAGATTGAACGGATAGTGTTAATGATATCCTCATTGACTACTACATCAGGAGGAGAACATGGTTTATTATTGGTGGCAGGATTTTGTCTAAATTGATTCCTAAAATACCAACTAGAAGAAGAACCTTATGAATTAGTTTTCTTCAATCCTACTACTTTATTAGTTAATTCCCTGATATCGTTTTGAAGTTGCTCAACATCAAATGCCTTATCTTTATCTGAAATTGATCTTTCAATTTTTTTTCGAGGAAAGGTATCAACTTTCCTGCTTCTTTTAGGTTCATATGTCATGGAGTTTTTCTCGACTTTAATAGCCTCCTCAAAAGTTTCAACAAGTGTCACCTTGTTAGCTTGTCTAACAAACATGCCTAGTTATTTCGGCAAGGCCGAATCATAATTTTCTATAATGATATCCTTGGTTGGTTGAGAAGCAATAGGAATTTTGTTTTTCAAAGTGAGAAATCTCTGATTAAATTCTTTAATTCGTTCTTTATTTTCTATCTTAATTCGAGATAACTCAAGAGCCAAAGCAGCAGGTGTTTTATCTTCCCCGAACATGTCGAGGAAAGCTTTGTTAAGATCGGCCCAATTTGTGATTGAACCTTGGACTAAAGAAAAGTACCAAGTTGATTCTCTTCCTTCAAACATCAAAGGGACAAAACAACAAACTACTTTCTCATGTTGTGCATTCAAGGTTTGGACAACTAAAATGAACTTATCCACATTAACCTCAGTTGGTTCCTTGTTATCTGGATTAAACTTCAGAAGAAGTTTGTCTGGATTTTTTTGCAATGGATGTTGTACGCCGGGTACTACCACATCATTTGTTCTTAGCCACGGAAGAGGTGGGTTTGGCAATGGATTAGTTGGAGGATTAGGAGGAGGGTTACCTCCTCCACCAAGTACATTTCCAGCCATATTGTCTTCTTCAGAATCCGAATAACTATCTTGATTAAAAGGCCTTGGAGTATCGGGTGGGGAATCTAGAGGTGCAGGTGGCTGACCAAAACCGCCTAGGTTAATAAAACCTCATGAAGTGTTGGTTCGAGTGGTTCCCCTAAGATGAATTCTAGTTTGGTGACTTGGATTTCCTTATTGTAAAATATCAGTTTCTGATCATTCTTGATCTATTGTGGTTAACTGAGTATTATGTCGATGTTGTCGAGGCAGTCTGTAATCTAAAGGTGACAGACCAGTTTGATGAGCATAACCTCTTGTGAGTATACGTCGTGATTCTTCTAAGACACGAATATTTTTTTCAGGGGTGTAAGGGGATTTATTATGGTCTCGTTCTAGAATACTCCTTATATTATAGCTAAACGGAGAACTGTTGAATTCAATTTGTGAAGTAATCACCAAACCGAGTAGTGGTGTCTTATGAATCATTTTGTAACGGAGGGAATTGACTGGTTGAAGGATTATCGTTAGTTCTTCCATCCCTTAATCATTTGTAGGCCCTCCTTCTAGCGCCATTTTTTGGCCCGATTTTCTGAATGAGGCCAACTGAGGAGATTCATCCCACACAAGTCGCTTACTGCAACTTCCGGTGTGTTTGGACTAGCTGATTCTCGCAGGTTTTGGTCCTGCTACCATCCAAGTTTTCACCCTTTTAGGAAGAGTACAACCACATAAAATTAGAGAAAGTAGATCCTAAACTAACTCCTAATTAAAATTTGAACTAACCTATTTATCTGCAAACTGTAAGATTTCCTATAGAAAAACTACTAGCTGAAACCTAGCTGTTTATACCTAATTTATGTGTTTCTCTCTGAAGGAGAGTCTCTCGTTTGTTTTTTTATTTTTTTCAGAAAAGAAAAGTATTTCAAAGTATAAACAGTTAACTAAAAAAAAACCCTTTTAACATCTGCTAAATTAAACTAGAAAATTTAATCTAAAAATTTAAATCTAAGCTAATCTACTTTTTACCTATCTCAGCTGAGAGAGGATCTATTAATTATATTAACAATCTATAGAGTTTTATAAGTAACAAAGAAGATGAATAATATAACTTAAGATAGATAACTAGCAGAGTTATATTATTAACAAACTTTGTGTTTAATAAAAAAAATTATGATTAAAGAAGAATTATTATTTTATTATTCTTTAACATAATAACCAAGAGACAGTTAATGTTAAACACTTTAGCATCTGAATGTAAAGTTTATCAACCAATTAAGCAAAAGACCTGTGAAAAACAGATATGATTAATCAACAAGTTAATTATTATAATACTACACAATCAAACTCATTAATGAAAATTAAATGAAATGATATCCACAGTATTTGCATCAAACATAAAAATGTTATGTGATTAGAGTATTTAAAATAGTATTCATACAAATATACCACAGCATAAGTATACTCGGATTAATTTGGGAAAGTCTTATATCGAAATATATAGATGTGTATCAAAAACTGAAAAACAAAGTGATACCAGTTTTGAAATACATGCTTGACAATATCCAGGAAGGAAACTTCAAGAAAATGATTGCAACAAAATAGTGAATCTTTACTTCAATAAAACATTTTCTCAGTCATACTCTCATTGACCCTTTTACAATGATATATTAGTGTCTTATATACATGAAAAATATCAAGCGTTTTGAGATTTTCCAGGATTGATTTACAAAAATAGAGAAATCAGTTCCTAAACAGCTAGCCGAGATATTTCCTATATTCTTTCGATCAACGAGAAATTCTAACTAATACCCAATTAAACAGGACACCTAGAAAATGTGACCATCAATTGAGTTGAATTGGTTATCCAAATGACTCCTGTATGTCCCAGCTACTTCAATGAACCAAAACGCATCTAGTAATCGCACACGCCATCTGTCAACAAAAACCATGTTTGTCCAACCCAACGCATCCAGAGATATATAATTGCAAACAACCAGTTACGAATACATTAATCTCTCATTAAAAATTGTAGCAACCGAATATAACATGAAATAAATAATTTTTAAGCATGCCTACAGAATCTTCAATTCTGTAGGTATGCTAATTAAATTACACACTTACATGTCAAAACGAAAACATATTAAGAGTAACTGAAATAGAACAGGTGTTAGCTCGTGATCTATAAATTAACAGCTCTTCTTGCCTCAAATAACTTGGCTTTAAATTCCAATATCTTAACCCTTTGTCGTTATGTTTTCTCAAGCAATTGTTCATTGGTTATTACCATAGATTTCCTGGAATATTTATATTTATCTTTCTTTAACTTCAATTCTCGCCATCTATTAACCCAATCTAACATATCTACTTTGAGTGTTTTCATTTCCTCTTCTTTTACTGATGCATTTGCTAGACAATCCTTTACTTTTTCTTTTAATTGAGTGATTTTACCTTCATAAATTCTGTTAAGAGCCTGTTGTAAACTCTCTTCATTCTTATCATGGGACGAGTCACCATATTGTGTAGAGTCGACTTTATCCAGATTATTATCAAATGAAGAAATACCAATGGATGAAGGTTCAGCTCAGATTTGTTAATTAAAGAATTATCAAAGAATTCTTTTGCATAAGATGTCTTAGGATTATCCATTACCATATCCTGTTCATCATCATCAGGAAATATTTCACGAATCAGAGAAAATATATCATTATCGCTTTCTATCTATATTAAAGGAGACTCCTTTTGTTGGTGCATGGTAACAGGCATTGAAACAGTGACCATACTACGGGTAAATCGTCGGGTAACTTATGAGGCCGACTTCTTGTGTTCTACCTTAGCTTCGATACAACACATAGTCTCTAACTCTTCAAGTTTTTGCGTAGGAGGATCCTGAATGTTCTTAGGCTGGGAGACAAGAGCTTCAAGAACGAATTCACCTCTCATCAGCTCACTTCCCAAATTATGTACTGGAACTGGAATACTAACCCCTTCTTCTTCTTGTTTTGTATTTGATTTTAATGCAAGGGTTTCAAGAACAATGGATTTCTTCCTCTTACCCCAAGACTTAGATCTGATAGGAGGCCATATTTCATATTGACCAAATTCATTTCTAGCTTAGAACTAATCCCAATTTTAGACATTCAATGACAGTTGATATTGAACCAATACTTTGATTAAACCATGATGAAAAATACTATGATCCTGATTTTCAACAACGTTTTGGACCGCAGAAGCCATTTTTTCTAAACTATTGAGTAGAAAACAAGGTAAATTTAATTTAGACCCTTTCAATGCCATTAGCAACCTAAGATGATAAATATGCACAAAGGAGTAGCGGCCATCACAAGTTATGTAACTGATTATTAACCGAAACAACAACGTCCATTGGAGTTTCATAAATTTTACAGGGAAGCCAAATTTGTCATCAAAATCCTTAGGGAGAGTTAATAAAAATTACTTCCATTTGGCCTTATTCATCTACTGTCTCTTAAACCATTTCTCACCAGTATGCGGCAGCTTGGTTGCTTTGGGTACGAAATATTCAGAGAGAACCAACTACAAATCTCCAATCTGTGCAACTTTTCCTTTAATGGAAAGAGAAAACCTACGAGTGACCTCAATATTGTGATAACTGAAACTGTCGAAAAATTCTCCCTACCTGGATTTATCAATAAACCGAGCAGCCTCTAGTTCACTGACAAGCAACTCAGAACCTTCTGATTCAAACCTACATGAGGGCGCCATTTGTTCCACCATTGGCCTCTCTTTCGAATGAGAATCGTTGGGCGTTGTGAAAATAGAAGGATTGGGGATGCATGATGAAACCCTTACCTGCTTCAATCGAAACTAAGACCAAAACCCTAAGTTCATAAGCCACCATCATAGTTCGACTATCAAAAATGTGTGAAATATCCAAAACCATAATGATATGACAAATGAAATCATGACTTGGTACATAAATCATAAATGGTAGTGATTTTGAAAAACCATATTAACAAATCAAAATGACACGATCATATACAGGTGTTTAATAATAATTAACATGTCCAATCCATTTGAGAATAATCACTAGATTTCGATTTTGTAAAGCTGTCAGCATAATCAAAGTTTAATTCGAGAATGCGTTGGGTTATTGTTTTAATCATGAGTTTTAAATACTCGATCAACATAGATGATTACAAACATAATCTCACCTGCATATTTGTTATATCTGTTCAGATATCCACATCATCTTTTTCAGGATCTTGCATGCAATTAGGGTTTGCATGCATCCCAGTCACTAGGTTGATGCCTCCAGCACCTTAGCCACCTTATTCTAGCACCCGGGAGCCACTTACTTCAGATTTGTATCCCTCCTAGTCAAGAAGGCGCCCACTTCTCACCTACTGCCAGAGAAGGGCGCACTTCTTCACCTACCACTACAGTTCCACTTCAGTTACACTCAGTTAGCTCCGATTCTCCCTGATTTGAGGCTAGTTTCACTCCCGACTGACTGTTTCACTTCCGTTGGACCTCCAGATTGACTAGATGACTTGTTATGACTTCAGTTAGCCTCCCATGCGCCCTCCACTGAGCTCACTTCCGTATATCAGTGCTACACACTTCAGTTACACATGTTACACTCAGTTAGACTGAGATTGACACCTGGATGGCTGGTTCTTGTGCATTGATGACCACTACTGATTGATGATGAGGACTCCTAGTTGGAGTCAAGCTACTCCATTCAGTGATTCGAATGACCTCCTTAGGCAATTCGAATTGCTCAGTCATTGTTACTGTATTCTATTGTAATCATTCACCCTTACTGGGATATTGAGCACTGATGCATGTTTTGCACAGTTTTACACCATATTTTCTATTTTCATCTGTTGTGATTGATTTACTTGTTCATTAGATTTGTTGTGACTAATTTTACATGGTATCAGAGCCATTTCAGGGACAAGATCTCTTTTCTACAGGTGTTTCTACAAGAAGATTTGAGTGAATTGCTCAAAAATTGCAAAAAGTTTTGGCATGAAAGATCTCAAGGGCATTCACTCCTGTGCATGCAAAGCTTGAAAATACATCCAATACCACTCCAGAAGCTTGAGTTTCCACATAATTCCTAGATCTGATACATTGGACCCATTCAACATTGTTTGATCTCCAATCCCAGGTGTGATGCAACTCTAAAAGGGTGGATTGTTCGACCTCATTGTTCTTGGTTTATTGTGATTTGCAGGTTATTGTCTCCATCATTTGCATTCACTACTCTGCCCTTGCAAGCTTCTCTACATCAGTGTGCACTCGCTCCTAGCAATGGAATACTCTTCTTCAAAACCTATCCTCACCCCATTCAATTATTTTGATTGGAAAGATGATATGGAGATCATATTACGTTCAAAAGGTTACTACTGAGTCACTCTTAGTCTTGAATTGGAGCCAAACAACTTGTCAGATAGAACCAAACACTACAACAAACTTGATGAAGCTTATGGTCTTCTTTGTCTCTCCATCTCCAAATATCTTCACTTCCATCTCAGCGGATTGAAGACTCCAAAATCTATATGGGAGCAACTGGAAACACTATTTGGCAAGTAGTACGAGCTTAGGGCTTTTCAATTAGAGAATGAATCGATTGCCCTTAGTCCTGAGAATTTCGAGACCATTAATGAATTCTTCACAAAATTCAAGAACTTGAACTTGGAGTTGAAGAACAGTGGAGTTATCAAAGAGGACAAACAATTGATCCTCTCCATTCTCAACAAGCTTGGTAAAGATTATTTGGTATTTGTCTCTACTTTCAATTCCGGTCGGCTAACTACCCCGAATTGGAAGATGCCTACCTTGAATGCCTTCATTGAGTCCGTCACAAAAGAGCATGACAAGTTGATTCAAATGGGGTCCATAAGCTCCAAAGATTCATCCCTATATGTTCAAGGACCCAAGATCTTGAATGGTAAAGGAAAGCAAAAGAAGGAGAAGCCCAAATTCGGGCCTCACAAGCAAAGAGAGAAAGGCAAACAAACGGATGCACCATCCAGTTCAAAGTTCAAGCAAAAGGCCAAAGAAGGTAACCAAAAATCTAAATGTACTTATTGCAACCGTGGCTTTCATCCCGAAATTTCATGTATGAATAAGACTATAGATCAAATGGCCCTCCTTTTGGAAAAGAACAACATAACTCTTCCTGACAGTGCAAGGAAGAAGGATAGGAATGATGATCATGAAAGAGGACAAGCACTCATGGCAAATGTTTCGAATCCCACTACTCTCTTGATAGATTCGGGTGCATCAAATCATATGGTTGCAAATACTGATTCTTTTTCTTCATTCGATCCAAACAGCTCCATCCCCATCCATTTGGGAGATGACTCAAAAATTTCTTCAAAGGGAAAAGGTACGATTCATGTAGATCATGGAAGCTTTCAAAATGTTCTTTATGTGCCTTCCTTGGCTTCAAATCTTCTTTCTGTGTATCAAATGACACACACTGGTGAATGGAAGCAAGTTACATTCAGCCCTAATACAGTTGAAATTTCTGATATCAAAAGTGGAAGACTTGTTGCAGTCGGAAAGGCAAACCACACTGCAAAATGCTATGAGTTTTCACACTTTATTCCGCTTGCAAAGCCCACTGCTCTTCGCACACATGGTAATGAGGTTAGTAGGCTTTGGCATGAAATATTTGGACATCTTAATTATAAGTATTTGCTGCTTCTATCAAACAAATCCATGGTAGATGGTCTTCCACAACTCCGTTCCTTGAAGGGAATATGCACTGGTTGCATTATTGGGAAGCACCCTGAGCACAGATTCGACCGCGGAAAAGCTAGCAGAGATTCTACATTTTTGGGGTTGATACATTCTAATATCATTGGTCCGCTGCCCCATACGTCATTAAATGGTTCAAGGTATGTTTTGACATTTATTGATGATTTTTCCCGCTTTACATGGGTATTCTTTCTCAAAAACAAGTCAAAAGTGCTTGGAAAATTCAAGGATTTTAAGGCTTCTGTTGAGACCGCCACTGAGAGCAAGATCAAAGCTCTTAGATCTAATAATGGTGGAGAATATATCAATTCCGAGTTGCTGCAACTTTGTGCCCAAAGCGGAATTCAGATCCAACATACAGTTCCCTACACACCCCAGCAGAACGGTGTAGCGGAAAGGAAAAATCGGTCACTGAAAGAGATGGCTACATGCATGATTGAATCAAAAGGTTTGGCTGCAAATATTTGGGCTGAAGCAATCAATGTTGCTGCATACATACAAAACTGTGTTCCACATTCATCCGTGAAAGGTATGACTCTTTTCAAAGCATTCTTTGGTCACAAACCGGATGTGTCAAATTTGAGAGTTTTTGGTTCTACTGCATGGGCTAGAATTCCTTCCAAGAAGAGACGAGCTTTGGATCCACAAAGTATTGAGTGCATACTGATAGGATATGGGGAAGAATAAAAAGCATATAAACTCATGGATATCATATATAAAAATATATTCATAGAGCGCAGTGTGCAATTTGAAGAACCGCTTCAAGAACTGCAACTAGTCGAGGAAGAGACTGCCGATTCACCGCCTTCACCAGAAGAAGATCCGTGCAGCGATAATGAAGGTATGAGTTCTGATATTTCTGATATTTTAGCAGCATATGATGATCATGACATATCAGGTTCGGAATCCAACCATTATGATCCTCCTCAGTTACCAAAGTGGGCCCAAAACACTCTTCAATCTACTGGTTCGAACCTTGGAAATCCTGCTGATCCGAGACGAACAAGAGCAGACTTTCAAACAGCAGGTATGGCTCTTTCTATTTTTGATCCATTACTTCTTGAGATTTTTTATTTGATGGCTATTTCAGATCCCACATCATACTATTCTTCCCACCAAGATCCGAGATGGCAAAGTGCCATGGATGAAGGGTATAGTTCTCTTCAAAAGAAAAACACATGGGAGCTAGTTTCTCTTCCACCTGGAAGAAAATTAGTGAAGTGTAAATGGGTATACCGCACGAAAGTTGTTGCTGATGGCTCTATCAACAAATACAAAGCAAGTTTGGTGGCAAAAGGTTTCTCCCAAGTCCAAGGAGTGGACTACACTGAGACCTTTTCACCGGTTGCAAAGATGGATTCCATCCGCCTTGTTTTGGCTATTTCCGCATCCAAGCACTGGGAAGTGCACCACATGGATGTGAAGAGTGCATTTCTACATGGAGACCTTGTTGAAGAGGTATATATGCAGCATCCAGAGGGCTACACATCAGATCCATCATTAGTTTGCAGATTGAAGAAATCTTTGTATGGGTTAAAACAGGCCCCAAAAGCTTGGTACGCAAAGATGGACTCCTTCCTTCTTTCTCAGAATTTCCAAAGATGAAAATCTGATCCAAATGTGTATCTTCAGCGAGTTAAAGGTAATTTTTTGGTTATTGTACTTTATGTTGATGATCTTGTCATTACTGGTAGCACTCTTACTTCAATAAACAAGCTAAAAACTGCCTTAAATCTAGCTTTTGACATGAGCGATTTGGGCTTGCTGAGTCACTTTTTGGGCTTGGAGATAGCTCAAAATTTTGATGGGATCACTATATATCAGTAAAAATATGCTTCCGACCTGTTATTGAAGTTTAATATGGCTGAATGTAAGGCAGCCCCATTCCCATTCCTCTCAGGAATCAGTCTTGAGGAGGGAGATTCTACACCACTTGCAGATTGCAGTATGTATCGACAGTTGATTGGTTCACTACTTTATTTGACACACTCAAGGCCTGATATTTCATATGCCGTGAGTGCCGTGTCAAGGTATATGCAACAGCCACATGAGCTTCATTGGCGAGTAGCCAAGCGGATCTTGCAGTATGTGCAAGGTGTGAGACAGTTTGGCATACATTATGCTGCAGATTCTGAGCTTGATTTCATTGGTTTTACTGATTCAGATTGGGCAGGTGATAGCATTGATCGGAAGTCCACTTCCGGTTATGTTTTCATGATTGGTCATGGTGCTATTTTCTGGTCCAGCAAAAAGCAGGCATCCATTGCACTTTCTTCAGCAGAGGCAGAGTATCGAGGGGCAGTCAATGCCTTCATTCAGGCAGTTTGGTTGCAGGGTATTCTTTCCGAGTTTGGTTTTGGTGGCACTACTTCGACTGTCCTATTTTGTGACAATCAAAGTGCTATCAAGATCTCCACATATCCAGTTCAGCAGTAGAGGACCAAACACATTGAGATTCATATGCATTACATTCGACAGTTGGTGCATGACCGCACCATCATTCTGTAATATTGCCCTACTGATGAGAAAATTGCAGACATCTTCACCAAGAGCTTCACTGAGAAGAAGTTATCTTACCTCCGTTCACTGTTGGGGGTGAGTTCCATCATGGTGGAAACAGATTGATCCATCATTATGCTTTAGCTTGAGGGGGGGCTTTCTTCCCACTAGGTTTTCCCTCTTTCCTCACTTAGTTTATTTTTAGCATTTTTTGGATTATTGTCTTGGGGTGACCTTTGGTCTTGGTTACCAGGGCCCCACATTATTTTTTGCACATCATAGTCTATATTGAGGGGGGGTGTTTGGATATCCACATCATATTTTTCAAGATCTTGCATGCAATTAGGGTTTGCATGCACTTTGCATGCATCCCAGTCACCAAGTTGATGCCTCCAGCACCTTATCCACCTTATTCTAGCACCCGGGAGCCACTTACTTCATATTTTTAGCCCTCCTAGTCAAGAAGGCGCCCACTTCTCACCTACTGCCAGAGAAGGGCGCACTTCTTCACCTACCACTGCAGTTCCACTTTAGTTACACTCAGTTAGCTCCGATTCTCCCTGATTTGAGGCTAGTTTCACTCCCGACTAACTGTTTCACTTCCGTTGGACCTCCAGATTGACTAGATGACTTGTTCTAACTTCAGTTAGCCTCCCATGCGCCCTCCACTGAGCCCACTTCCCTATATCAGTGCTACACACTTCAATTACACATGTTACACTCAGTTAGACTCAGATTAACACCTGGATGACTCGTTCTTGTGCATTAATGACCACTACTGATTGATGATGAGGACTCCTAGTTGGAGTCAAGCTACTCCGTTCAGTGATTCGAATGACCTCCTTAGGCAATTCGAATTGTTCAGTCATTGTTACTGTATTCTATTGTAATCATTCACCCTTACTGGGATATTGAGCACTGATGCATGTTTTGCACAGTTTTACACCATATTTTCTATTTTCATCTATTGTGATTGATTTACTTGTTCATTAGATCTGTTGTGACTAATTTTACAATATCAATTAGGGTTAAATGATATTCATCATAAGGTTCAAATGTCTAATGTTTAGGCACAAGTTTAAATAATTTCATGTTTTAATTAATAGCAAATTAACATTCATATCTAAAACACGAAGTAGGTCACAAATATTTTGCCCAATCATTATAAATTAAAATAATAAAACCGTATAAAATTTAAAATATCATGTAAATGAGTCATAGAAACCAATCCAATTCGATTTGTAAGAAAATATTAGCCAGCTAGACTTCGAAAAATCAACCATTATAAACAATATATAATCATAAAGATATTAATGAAAAATTGATTATATATATATATATTCAATTTAACATCTACTAAATGAATTAACTGTATCAATGATGCCCTAACCAACTCAAATAAAAAATGATTTCCAAGATTCCAACCTGATCAATAAATCTTCCCTAATTGAGAGTACCTTCAGAATCAGAGATTATGAAGGAACTGTTTAATAATTTTTTAGAATTAATTAAAGAAGAAGACTGATCAATTTTATTAAGTAAAACGGAATAAACTTGAGAAGGTTGTTGTCTTCCAACAAACAGTTACTTGTTACATGATTTATGTGATTTCAGTAGTTGGGGGTTACAGGAAATTTTTGTTCGGATAGTCATAGATTATAGGAATCTATGGTTCCGATAGTCATATATTACATCCAAACACTTTTTGAACTGCATGGAAAGTTTCTCCCGAACATTCAATATTTCATTTCACTGGGAAATCTCATTTAACATCAATGACAACTAATCTATTTGTCATTTCTCAATCCAATTACCATAGGAAAGAGATGCACTTGAGGATTCACTAGGAAACCTACTAGGGCACACTTTTCCAGTGGAGCGCAATTCCTAAAGTTACGATAGCTTTTGATTTATGGATTTTCTATGTTTTCCAGGTTTGTACAAATATTGTACATTTTTGTATTTTGTAATATATAACAAAAAATTGGAAAATTTGAAGAAGAGAAGGGGGTAAAACCTTAGTTCTCAACCCCTTAGGGGGGAAGAAAAGTGGATTACTCGTCGGACTCCATTCTCATAACCCCTTTTTCACAAAGCAGCATTTTAATCCACAGTTTCAAGGATTTTAGGTACTTACCTCACAATCCTTAAAAGAACTCATTTTCAGTAGTGGCATAGGATTTAATGGTGTCTACAACAAACTCTGTAATATACCCTTCTAATATGCTATCTAACCAGAAATCAACAACGTGAGATATTTTATTATCAACACCTTTAAGGGTTCATATTAGCTTAGGAATCCAAACCATAGGCTCACCACCTTGAAAACACCACTTTTGTAACGTTAACCCTACCAACCATTTAGTGAATATAATAGGAAATTCTCCAAAGAACACTTCATGAATTTCTGAGAAATCATAGTCATCTAACCACATTTCTACATCAATGCGCGGTTCTCTGTTCTGGATTTCAACAAACTCTCTTTTCTTCTTATCTACCCAATCTTGGATCTCAAGCTTAGTAGGATGCCACATACCCCTTTGAAACATATCCTTGTACTGACAACGAAATCATTTGTTGGTGCAGATATACTTCGACTAGGGTTCACTCAATTAAACACCAATATACCCCATGACATTGGCCCTTTTGGAATCACCTAAAGAGTAAGTGAATTCTCACTCAAGTTATTTGTGGCAGCTATAGGAACCAATTTTATGCAGTAGAGAAGGGGTGCAACATGAAACTAACATCCATAATATTATGAACTTCGACAAAAAACATTACTTAAAAACTTGCCGATTTGCATATATATTTCATTTAACTACTGTGAAATATATTCATTGATATGTCATTCATACACATTGATCCACATTTATTCAACAATATTCAAATAGATAAAAACATACACATCACGTCATCACAATAAACACACACAATGAACACCAAATGTAATGTGGAAACCCAACGGGATAAAACAACGGAAGCACTTTCCTTATTCATGGGTCACAGTCAAAATAAGCACTTGATGTTTTACAATGACTTACAAATTTTCTCTTTCTTTTACATGGGACCTAAGAACACAACCTAGAGATCATGTGACTCTTCTCCTCATATCATTCAATGTCTTTGTCATACAAAACAAGGATTACAAAAGATTGAACATCGAATCGATAAAGACTTACCACATAATGGATAACTAATTCACTAACAGCCTCAAAAATCCCAACCCTTTACATATTTATAAGGCACACACAACCTTCCCCACTCCCACTACTTTACTACTCAATTGCTCGACTCATAAATGTATGTGGATAAAACTCCTAACTACCTTGCTCAAATCCACCCTTGACATAGTCAAAATGCCCAACTTCCTGGATTCTTTGTCGCTACATCAGAGTTGTCTCCTCTTCGTCGGACCACTTTTCCATGGCCCTGTTGTTACACAAAAATCTTCCACGCTGTGAGCATCAGCATTCTTTGGCATGTAGGATCCATTTCAGTGACTCAGATCCATTTTCATCCTTCAGTGATACCAGTCTACCCTATTTTTGTTCCTACCCGTATGTTGCATCACTATAGCATGCGTACCCGTGAGTTGCATCCCTATAGCCCGCGGGTATCAAGTAAAATGGTAAAAACCACTATTTTATTACTTTTTACTCCCAAAAAGCGGTCATTGGGTGACCTTTGGCTCTCCATCTGCCCAAGTAACGTCTCGATGAGTCCTTTCACCTACCTTTGAGAGGACTATATATTGAGCACATATGGATTATGAACGGGAGGAAGAAGAGAATAGTAAAGGCACTCTAGTGGATTTTTTCCCTATATTGAGTCTGCACTCATTGATCCTTGTAGTTGTGAACCAGTTATGTTCACCTTCCAAACTCCTTGCTAGTTTGAGTTTGCCTTTCATGGAGGATTGAAGTGGTGGAGCCACAAGTGGATTGATCTAGATCTTGGTTCATATTGGTTGCCAGCAAAAGGTCGTATCACTTTGTACTTCTTCTTGTTCATTAATAGAAATACTCATATTCTCGTCCATTCATGGTGTGAATGTCATTTATTATACATTGGGTTCCATTTTCTTATGATATTATGGACCATTGTTATTAATAATGTTAATTTCATTTATATATCACATCTACTTGTTAGATATTGGTTGTCAAGCCTAATTTTCATATTACAAGTGCTTGGATGTGCACGGATTGAAAGCTCCAACGGGGATCTACATCAAACGTTGGATCAAGGTTGGTTACATTTCTCCATTATTTTAACATTGTCATTTATAATAGCATTGTTTTGAGAATTGAGTAGATTTCTGGTAGTCATCTATTTGTTGTGGTATTCCCAAGCCATAGTGAGTTTTCTCCAATACAGAAATGGCGACTCCGCTGGGGAAAACATCCATGTTTGGGAAAAAATTTGAGCATTAGTCCATAATTAGAGTTGGTTTTTATCGAAGCTCTGTGTCACTGATTGGCCATTAAGATACACTGTAGAAAACTTGATTTTTCTGAGCCTCTAGACTCTTTATTTGACCATTTTCTTTTCCTCACCCGCGGGTTGGATTAGTTCTACCCACGTATACCCGCCTCTGTTTACACTATTGCTCGTGGGTACCCACAGGTATTCCTTTGACAATAGCGTGTAACTCCAGCTTTTGTTGGTTTATGGATATTGGTTGTTGCTAGGTGAGTTTGGTCGGTTCCTGAGTCTTTGTTGGCCTCTTTCTTGACTATTTCATGCCTTAGTTGTGACCAGATCTCTTCGTTTCTCTTGGTTGAGCCTTCTTGGTTTTTTACCAATCTTTGGTTTTATCCTCTTGGTTTCTTCCTTTTGAGCTCTTTCTTTTGGCTGAGTATTGTTGTTTAGGATCTGCTGGGTTGTCTTAGTGATCTTCTCGGCACTTCAGTGACTGAATAGTAGGATTTTGCTTGCATTTTTTCATTCCATATATATTGAAAAAATACAAAAATATTCATTTAGTTTTTTGCGTTTTCCTTTTTGTTTATAAGAGAAAATACAAAAAAAAATTATTTCCATGTACTGCATTTTGCATTGAGTACTTGTTGCCTTCATTTTAGGTTCTGCTTGTGCATTGAAAAGTTAAAAGTTTGCATATTTATTTCGGAATTGTTGGTTGCTTTTGCATATTAGTGACATTGTTTTATTGGATAGATGAGTCTAGGATTGGACGATGTTGCATACTATTGAGTCTACACATCACTAGTTTCATGACCATATCCCTTGAGTAATCACAGCCACTAAAATTAATGCTTAATCATAAAATTGATTAGACTTATTTTATTTATAGGGTACATCAACTAGCATAGGTTTGGAGTCTTGGAATAGATCGTTGTGAGTTAACAATCCAATACTACTGAATGAAACATTAGGTGTCTGACCAGGGAGTGGAGGAATCCATGGAATAGATCGGTGTTCTCATGAAAGATCTACTCAATCCAGAGTTAAGCTCGAGGTCACGAGAGGTTGGTTGACGAGATATCCCTCTGATACCGGCTGAACGTGGGAGATATATCCAGGATTTGTTCGTATCTGGGGGTACCGGAGGTTTGTCTTCTTGTGCTTCGGGCTTAGCTACCCTGCCCATACGACGGGTCCCACCTGCGACTGTCCCCCTGAGCATTGGTTATATTGAGATAGACATAGTTTCCTTACCTAGGTATCGCACAGGGTACTTGCAGTGGTTATGTTGTTTGTGTCCTGAGTCAGATAGGGATTGGATAGCACAGTTGTGTTCGTGCAGTGGACTTGACCCTGTCGACACAATGAAGCCTGGGTGTCTCTATAACTGATTTTGTTACCTCCGACTATAGTTTGGGAGTCTCAAGCCTCTCCTAAGTGAGACATACCGGCTCTAGTGTCGGGAGCACATTTAGCCACTCTGTTTATCTGCTCTTGGCTATACTTTCTCTAGGTGTGTGCTTTTGATTTACTTTTTTTGATCGATAGTTGACCTTTAGGAGACGTTGTGTCTCTCTCCAGAGAGAACGTGGCGCGAAGCCCTACTCTCTGTCGGTCCCGTCATTTGGCTAGTTTAAAGCCAGCTTTGGTTACACAATGTATTGCTAGAGGATGTTGGAGGGATCCCTCTTAGTCTTCGGATTCTTATGAGACTTACATTGAGGACTACATGGCTGCACATCCTGATATCGGGCAAGACCTTTCTACTCCTTCGGATAGAGTTGAACATACTTCCGATCCCCAGACTCCTCGTGAGGATTGGGGAGGTGATCCACCTGAGACTCAACCTGGTTTTATTTGGCCTAATCCACTTGACTGGGATCCATTTGATCCTTCGAATCCGGATAATTATCTTTACGGGATGCCCGACTTACCCGAGGAGGAAGAATAGGACGAGCCTTTCATTCCTTTGTTTCCACGTGATTTTAGATATAGGAGGCCTGAGACTCATGATGATTCTGGCCCTATGGTCAACCCCGCCACACTCTCTTTTGGTATGCCTAGTCACAATACTGTCGAACCTTCCACTATGGTTGGTACTCATGCTGGCACTAGTCAAAGTGTTAGCCATACTATACCCACTGGGGGCACTACCCTAGCTGGGGGCACTACGTTGTCCACCCACTCACATAGTATGGGGACTGGTAAGATTCCTAACCATGCTAATGTTGGAACACGACCACCTCCTAGGAATACCCAACCTAGTCGGAATGTTGTTCGAAACAAGACTCACCATCCACCACCTAATACACATGTCGCTACTCGTCAACCCAGGACTGCTTTTGCACATGATATCGTTCCTCCCAACCACGGGGGTGGACACATACCGCATACTTTTGCGTCCAGTGCCGCTGCTAGTAATAGTAATGTAGGGGGTGGGAATATTTCCTATCCACATGGACATGACACCACCAACCTTGCTACTGGTCACACCCATATTGGACCTGGGAATACTTCTCATGCTTATGGTCATCACACGACTGCTCAAGCTAATCCTAATATTGGGGGTGGGAACATACCATACCATTACAGTCAATACAACACAGTTCCCACTATGAATAGTACATACATGCCCCATACCCATGGTGGAAACCCTTACTACAACATAGTCGGTGCTGGCCACCAGTATCACCCACCACCCCAATATGGTGCTCAAAACGCACATATACCTGCTTACTCTCAAATGGGTCAGGCAGGGGGAGGTTATCCATCTTATGGCCATGGGCAAGCTTACGGGCCGTCAGGTCATCATTATCAGCAGTTTAAACCTCATGGTCAAGCTTTCGGTCCATCTTACAACACAGTTTCGTTTAACCAACCTTTTATGGGGGCTTATAATCAAGCTTTCCAGCTGCAACTCCCGTTCCTTGCATGATTGAATCTCTCGTATCTTTCGAAGCTCACGAATGATCTGGTGTGTCACGACCCTACTTGGCCCCCGGTCCCTACCAAGCTCCCTTCATACATTCTAAAGTTTGAAGGGAAAGGTGGTGAGGACCCGGGAGATCATGTCACGACATTTCACCTTTGGTGCTCCTCCAACTCTTTGAATCATGATTCCATTCGATTACGACTATTTCAACGCACCCTCATGGGGGCAGCCGCGAAATGGTATGTAGAGTTTCCCAGAAACACCTATAGGGGATTCAACGAGATTGCTTTGGTTTTCTTAGACCATTTCCAGTTGCTAGTTCGTTATGATACTGGTACTGAGTTGCTGTCCACCTTCCGTCAGAATAAGGCCACACATATTTCTGACCACGTTCAAGAGTGGCATCGGCAGAAGAGATTAGTGAAAGCCAACATTCCTCCAGAGTTCCTGTTGGAATGGTTCCTCAATTCTTTACTTCCATATATTGCTAAGGATGTTTCGATGTCCGACATTATGACTGAGGAACAAGCTATCTTGAAATTCCATTAGTTAGATCTACTTTATTCTCAATCTGGCATTTTGTATGACATTATTCCTGACAAACCGAGAACAAGACATGAGCCCACGTTAGTTCCTGGTGTTGATGTATATGTAACTTCGGAATGTATTTCATCTGTGTATTTTATATATATTTATTGTACCCTTATAAGAGATGTGTTATTCCTCTATAAGGAAGTGTCGTCATGTGGATTGACAAGTGTCGCAAGTGTGTGTACTTGTCGATGGGTTATTAGACCACCATGTGTGGGGTCGGCCTTGAAATATATATTATAATGTGGATGTACCTAGCTAGACAAGTCGGCCCCATAAGGTCACTGGGCAAACAAGTTAGTATAAATAGAGATCAGGTGATCTCTATTTAGATCATTCGAAAAAGTACATCTCTCTCACTCAGAAAGTGGCGCACTAGTGAGGAGGAGGATCATCTACTACTAGGAGACTATCTCAGTGTATTTTGGTTGTACTTTGGTTGAGCCATTGCTCTCTCTATCTCTGAGGAAGTTGTGGGGTTTTTCACCTTAGGGTTTTCTCCACGGAAACTCTGTGTCTCTTGTCTCTTATGCTTTTGATTCTTGTGATGCTTGTCATACTTATTGTGATTGTTATGCATTGATATACTGTATATGTTATTCTCTCAGTAAAGATCCTAGAGTATTGTCAATTAATGCTCAAAATTTAACATGGTATCAGAGCTAACCTGAGAAGAAGACATTTTGCATTGACGGAAACTTGAGTTTCTTGTTTATTGGGTTTCTCTCCACAGATTTTGGAAAAGAAGTATAGTAAATTGACTCTACTCATCAAGGCACATCTATCTGTCCAATCATAATTCAATTCCAATCATTTTTAGGTTTGGCCCTAGAAATTAGGGTTTCCACAAAAATAGGAATTTCTGAAATCTGAAGACATAGCTGGAAGCTCCTTGCAAAATCGAAGTTTAGAGCTTTGGATCGAGATTTTAGGCTGAGTAGATCTCCGGGAAACTCAAACCCTAATTTAGGGCTCTCCCCAGTGAACCGGGGAGGACAAAAAGACAAATCTGAGGGGTAAAGCTTTGTTGATCTCAAATTCTGAATGCACCAAGCTGATCAGCTCATCAAGGCGTATCTTTCTATCCTTTCAGAAATTTGAAATTCACATTTTGAATCTTTAGGGTTTTTTCGACAAACCCTAATCCAGGACCAGATCCAGTTTTCATCATTTCAAGTGGTAAGACCTAAATCTTTTCTATTTCCATTTTAAGTACTCTTTAAGATGTCTCACCACACCAAGCTTGAGGATAATCTTGAAGGGGCTGATAAATTCCGAGCTTGGAAGTATAGGATTGGGTTAATCCTGGAAGAGAATGAATTGGACTCATATATAAAAGAAGGAATCCCTATCCCAGAGGATGAAGAGGCTAAAGTATTGCATAAGAAGAACTTGGTCAAGGAAAAGAGAATCATTGCTGATTCTATCAAAGACCATCTCATACCCCATATGTCTTCTCTAAAGACACCCAAAGAGATGTTTGACTCTTTGACCAAGCTATTTGAAGGGAAGAACATAAATCGGAAGATGACCCTGCAGAACCAATTGAAAGGAGTAAAGTTTCAGAATGGAGAAACCATTCAATCTTATATTTCAAGAGTCTCCCAGATCAAGGAACAACTAGAAGCAGTGGATGAAATGGTAGAGAATGGTGAAGTTGTCATGACCACTCTGAATGGCTTACCTAGGTCATGGGACTCTTTCATTCAAGGAATATGTGCAAGAAAGAAGTTGATTTCCTTCAGTAGACTACGGGAAGAATGATCACAAGAAGAAGCATGCCTTGTGGCACGAGAAGAAAAGATGGGGAATGAAGATCAAGCTCTCACAGCTCACACCAAGAAAGGGAAGTCCAAGAGAGAGCCATCTCACTCCAAGAAATCTTCACATCACTTCAAAGAAAGAAGAATATGCTTCACCTGTAATGAGAAAGGACATATTGCCATAAATTGTCCCAAGAACAAGAAGGACAACAACAACTCCAACAAGAAGAAGAAGGGCAGCAAAAGAAGGTTTCATGCTCATGCTATCGAGGATGATGAACCACCCAAGAAGAAGGCTAGGGCAGAAAGTGATGATAACTCATCAAGTGAAGAAGAGTATGTTCTAATCTCTGCTCTCACAGGTACCATCTCCCATGGTTGTAATGATTGTTTGATTGATAGTGGGGCTTCCAAACACATGACTGGGTTTAAGGAATCTTTTGTGAATCTATCTGAACATGAATCACCCCATAAGGTGAAACTTGGGGATGATTATCAATACCCAATTAAAGGAAGTGGTGAAGCCTCCTACAACCTAGATTCTGGAAAATATTTGAAGATGAAAGAAGTTCTTTATGTATCTGGGCTCAAGAAGAACTTACTCTCCATCTCTGCATTGGATGCAAAAGTTATGAGGGTTGCACTTGTGGATGGCCAAGTCCTAATGTGGCCAAAGGGAAAGAACATAGATGATGCAGTAGTGATTGGAGAGTAAGAGGGAGGTTTGTATAAATTGAAGGGACAACCTGAACATGCCACGGTACATGAATCCATGGAGCCAAGTGAACTTTGGCATAGAAGACTTGCTCATATGCACTATAGGGCACTTCCAATTGCAAGCAAGGTTGTAGAGGGTCTTCCTGAAATCAAGACCAAACATGAAGGTGTTTGCAAAGGATGTGCAAAAGGTAAGAACATTAAGAAGGCTTTCCCAAGCAGTGAAAGCAAGGAAAAAGACATCCTGGAAATCATCCACTCAGATGTATGTGGTCCTATGTCATCCAGTTCTCTAAGTGGGTATGTTTGTCTCATTTATTGATGACTTCTCCAGGAAGACTTGGGTATACTTCTTGAAGAACAAAGATGAGGTGTTTTATAAGTTTAAGGAATTCAAAACCCTGATGGAGAATCAAACTGACAAGAAGGTCAAAACATTCAGATCCGACAATGGTGGAGAATTCACTTCAGGTGACTTCAAGAAGCTTTGCAGTGATTCGGGGATTAAGAGGGAGTTGACTGCTCCTTACAATCCACATCAGAATGGAGTTGCAGAAAGGAAGAATAGAACAATCATGGAAGCAGCAAGAGAAATGATCCATGACCAGGATCTACCTATGCATCTATGGGCAGAAGCAGCTAGAACAGCTGTATATGTGAAGAACATAACACCCCACAAGATATTGGACAACAAGACACCAGAAGAGGTCTTTTCTGGTAAGAAACCTGAAGTCAGCCATCTCAGAATATTTGGTTGTCCAGTATTCACTCATGTCCCAAAGGAAAAGAGGACCAAACTAGATCCTTCAGGAAAGAAGGGTATCTTTGTGGGTTACAGTGAAAGCTCGAAGGCTTACAGAATATACTTTCCAGGGTTCAAGAAGATTGATGTCAGCAGGGATGTGACATTTGATGAAAACTCAGCATTCATCAAATCAAGCAAGGCACCGATCGAAGTTTATGAAGAACCTAAGGAAACTAGATTTCAAGACACTACCATGACTGAAGCAGTTCCAGAAGTTGTTCATGAGTTTGAAGATCCGCAAGAACCTGTAGATCCACCCCGTGAGGATAACTCTCACAAGAGGAAACATGCATGGGCTAGAGAGCTCATTCAAGATGCAGAAATATTTGGCATTCCAGAAGAGGAACACAGAGCAAAGAAGAGAAGCAGATCACATACTAGCTATGTTGCTTTACTCTGTGACATTATGAACAAAGAGACTTCCAGTTATGAAGAAGCAACGGAAAAGAAATAATGGAAGGATGCCATGGTTGAGGAATATCAATCAATAATGAAGAATGATGTTTGGGATGTTGTTCCAAGACCTAAAAGGAAGTCTGTTGTGACTTCCAAATGGATTTACAAAATCAAGCATGCTGCAGATGGCAGTGTGGATAAATACAAGGAAAGATTCGTAGCTCGTGGCTTCTCTCAGAAAGAGGGAATAGATTATGAAGAAACTTTTGCACCTGTATCTAGGTATACTTCCATCAGAACAGTACTTGCCCTGGCTACAGCGATGAAATGGAAAATACACCAGATGGATGTCAAGACTGCTTTCTTGAATGGTGTAGTTGAAGAGGAAGTATATGTGGAGCAGCCACTCGGTTTCGAAATACATGACAGGGAGTCATATGTGTGCAGATTAAAGAAAGCCTTGTATGGCTTGAAACAAGCTCCCAGAACCTGGTATGGTAGGATGGACAGTTTCCTATCTAGTTTGGGCTTTACCAAGAGTAAAGCGGATTCCAACCTTTACTACAATATTGAAGAAGGGAATCCTGTGGTTCTACTCCTGTATGTGGATGACTTATTTGTAACAGGAGATGACAGATTGATTGGAGATACTAAGAGGAAGCTTGCTGCTGAGTTCGATATGAAAGATTTGGCAATGATGCATTATTTCCTAGGTATGGAGGTGTGGCAGAGTGCAGGTGGGATCTTCCTTGGTCAAGGGAAGTACACAGTAGATATCCTGAAGAGATTCGGGATGATGGATTGCAAGGCCATGGCCACACCTATGGCATCGAATCTGAAGCTTCTATGCGATGCTTCATCTGAGCCAGTTGATGTCTCTATGTATCGTCAGATGATTGGGTCCTTGATGTACCTGACGAACACAAGACCAGAAATTTGTTTTGCTGTGAACACATTGAGCCAGTTCCTGACGGATCCGAGGAGTGTTCACCTGGTTGCTGTAAAGCATGTTCTGAGGTACCTGAAGGGTACAGTGGATTATGGGCTCAATTATAAAGCGAATCAAAAGTATAACCTGCAGGGTTATGTTGATTCAAATTGGGCTGACAGTGCTGCAGATAGGAAGAGCACATCTGGGTGCTGCTTCAATATGGAATCAAGTGTGATCTCTTGGTTTAGCAGGAAGCAGTCCTGCGTAGCACTGAGTACAGCTGAGGCAGAGTATGTTGCATCCTGTTCAACTAGTTGTGAGGCAGTATGGCTACAGAAGCTACTATCTGAGTTATTTGATCTCCCGTTGGATGCTACTCGTATCTTCTGTGATAACCAGAGTTGTGTGAAGCTGTCCGAGAATCCAGTGTTTCATGACAGGTCGATCATGTATGTTGATGGATACATTGTGTGGATCATGTATCTATGTATCAGATGGATACACTGTGTATGATGATATGTATCAGGTAGATACTTGGTGTGCATCAGATGGATGCATTGCATGATCAGGGTGATCGTGGATGACGAGCTTCTCCAGATGACATGCAGCAGGATGTTACAGTGATGATGATCAGGATGATCATGTGTACATCAGGATGATGTATGATGAGTATCAGATGATACTTTGTGGCCATGGATCAGGTTGTGCAGATGAGCATGTTTGGGAGATCCTATAGGTCAAAGTTGTGTACCCATAACAGCCTGGGATGCTCTTTCAGGACATTGCTCTGGGAGGACATGTAATTTGTGCCCTGGGAGATCTTCAGGTCAGAGTTGTGTACCCGTAACATCCTGAGATGCTCTTGCGAGGTTTTGTCCTATGGCATGTAATTTGCTCCTGGGAGATCTGGACAGGATGAAAAAGGCCTCAGATGCTTCAGCCAGGTTTTGCCATGACCACATGTAATTTGCTCCTGGGAGATCTGGATAGGATGAAAAAGGCCTCAGATGCTTCAGCCAGGTTTTGTGGTGGACCACATGTAATGTGCTCCTAGGAGATCCAACAGGTAGAGTTGTGTGCTCGTAACAACCTGGGATGCTTCAGCCAGGTTTTGTGGTGAGATCACATGTAATGTGCTCCTGGGAGATCTGACAGGTAGAGCTGTGTGCTCGTAACAGCCTGGGATTCTTCAGCCAGGTTTTGTGATGAGTCACATGTAATGTGCTCCTGGGAGATCCTACAGGTAGAGCTGTGTGCTCGTAATAGCCTGGGATGCTGCATCCAGGTTTTGTGACGCACGTAATAAGTCCCGAGAATTCCACAGTATGGCCAGTGATGATGAAGACCTGCAGGTGGTGGGCCTACATCCAGTATGAAAAAGGACTATCTCTATAAAACTTCCTATGATGAGTACATTCAGAGATTGGTTGAGATAGCAGCAGTAGTGACAATGACGATGACGATACATCGATGACGATGATCCCGAGAAAAAGACTTGTCTATCATATCTGTGTCGAGAAATACCTTCCTAGTTAAGAGGGAGTGTTGATGTATATGTAACTTCGGAATGTATTTCATCTGTGTATTTTATATATATTTATTGTACCCTTATAAGAGATGTGTTATTCCTCTATAAGGAAGTGTCGTCATGTGTATTGACAAGTGTTGCAAGTGTGTGTACTTGCCGATGGGTTATTAGACCACCATGTGTGGGGTCGGCCCTTAAATATATATTATAATGTGGATGTACCTAACTAGACAAGTCAGCCCCATAAGGTCACTGGGAAAACAGGTTAGTATAAATAGAGATCAGGTGATCTCTATTTAGATCATTTGGAAAAGTACATCTCTCTCACTCAAAAAGTGGCGCACTAGTCAGGAGGAGGATCATCTGCTACTAGGAGACTATCTCAGTGTATTTTGGTTGTACTTTGGTTGAGCCATTTCTCTCTCTATCTCTGAGGAAGTTGTGGGTTTTTTCACCTTAGGGTTTTCCCCACGGAAGCTCTGTGTCTCTTGTCTCTTATGCTTTTGATTCTTGTGATGCTTGTCATACTTATTGTGATTGTCATGCATTGATATACTGTATATGTTATTCTCTCAGTAAAGATCCTAGAGTATTGTGAATTAATGCTCAAAATTTAACACCTGGACCACATGCCGATGGCATTGTGGGGTCCACATGCACTCGCCCTGTAGACTTGGTAGCTAATCAAATGCAAAATTTGTCGCTAAACCAGTCTGCTCCCGGACAGGTTCACACCTTGTCCACTTCCACTTCGTCGTCTGATGTACACAATGTGCAATCAATGAAACCGTCAGGTAACCAGCAGCCTGGTGGTAAGAAAAATGGGATAAATAATCGTAGGGGTGGAAACAATGGAAGTAACAACAATAGGAATCGTAATACTCCTCGTAAAGAGAATGCCAACCCTCCTCGGGAAGGCGGTAATGCTAGAGAGGATCATAAACCTAGGCGTAAGGTGAAATTCCCTTGCAAGCTTTGTGGGGAGGATCATCTTACTCACTTATGTCCTCGTATTGAAGAAGCATCGAAGCATTTGGCACAGATCCCAGCTGTGTTGAAGGATCCCCTACCTCATCACCAGAACATGGCTTCGCATGATCCCACCACTGGTTATGGTACTAATGAAACGACAATGTCTTCTTCCAATACTAGTGGTTATGGATGTGTGAATATGGTTCAGTTGGAGATTTGTGTTGCTACTCGTCAACATGATTATGGTGCACCACAACCGAATTTGGGGAATGCCCCTCCCCCTCCTCCTGATAATTTCTTACATATCGAGAAGCCTTCTATTATGCCACGGATACCGAAAGGTGTTCTCAAGCGCTCCACGCATAATCCTAATGCTCGAGCCACCCAGAACTACTCCATCGTAGAAGATTTGGGCCAAAATCTGTGTGCCATGTTGGCTCTTGAAGTTTTGCAAGCTTGTCCTTCTCAGAAGCGTGCCCTTTTGAGTGCGTTAGGAGTTCAGGATTGGGGAAGTCCTAGTGTTATCAAGTTCGATACTACTGATGTCCAACCTCGCTTGCCTTACCACGCGGCTTTTCAAATCCAGGTGGTTTTCCTTAAGAGCTTCGTCAAATGTACTATGGTTGATGAAGGTGCTTCTGCGTCAGTAATGTCGTTAACTTGTTGGAAAGCTCTTGGCTCTCTCCCTCTACTCGCGTCTAGAACTACACTCACTGCATTCGATGGTATATCTTTTACGCCGCATGGAATTATCCCTTCCCTTGTTGTCTCCTTGGGAGGTAAGTCCGTGCCTATTGAAGTCGAAGTGGTTGATGCACCCATCGACTACAACCTTTTAGTGGGTCGGAAATGGATGTATGCTATGAAGGCTGTCGCGTCTACTGTATTTCGAGTTATTTGCTTTCCCCATGAAGGAAAGATTGTGACGATCGATCAGCTGGATTATGTTGGCACTCCTTCCACAGCATCCACGGGATCAGTAGTCCCGCAAGTTTCTGATTCTCAGTCGGCAACTGGGAACATAGGTGTTGGAATTTACCCCTCATTGATGGGAACTTTTAACCATTATGCACCTGTGAATTTTATTGGAACCATCTCCGATGATGCTCTTTCCTCGTTGAATCATGTACTTTTCCAGACATCATACTTTAGTGATCCGTGGGATCCACCTTCCACAAGTTCCCTGTCTGGAGACGTTTCACACATTGAGATGGATATGCCCTCTTCTGCAGTCAAGATTGCTCATCATGTTCAACCAGCCACTGCAGATCCGGATCTCTCTTCTTCATGGACAGTTGAAGAAGATCCCGTTACGCTGCCAGTTTTGGTAGCCAACCTATCTTGTTCACATGATTTCCTCGATGGTATTCTACCTTCAGATGAAGTTTTTTTTGAGGCCATGGGTGGTGATGACAAGTCGTGGGGGGATCTTTATCATAGATCTCATTCCCATCCTCCCCTTGATATTATTGAACAAGATGGGCCTATAATACAACCTGCCATTCATTTGAATTTGGATCCATTCACCGTCTCGTCCAACCCTGATTTGACGTTTGAGTCTAATGAGTCTTTGAGCTCTCCTATAGATCCGCAAATCGGTGATCCTGATGAGTTCGATTCTACTTCTAGAATTTCCAACTCCTGTGATGATGAATTTGCCACTGTAGATTCCTTCACATCCTTCAGTTTTGCTCTTCATTTTGAAGATGATCATTTTGATCCCTCAGGTATTGGTACTATGGCACCTTCAGTGGTTATCTCTACCTACGTTATGTCTGAGGTTAACAATAGTGAAGTTGAAAATGTTTCTACCGCAATGAATTGTATCATATTTTTCTTTACGTACGTTTTAGAAATGATATTGGTACTTATGTTTCTTGGAGACAGGATTCTTAGCTAGACATATACTTGTTTACTGGTCCTTTTCGACATTTGCTTCGGCCATGGTAGGAATATTCGGAACCTTGCATATAGGTTTAGGCCTCCCCATTGTTATGATGCATTCGAACCTATTACTATCCGAATTCGTAGACACCCCCTGAGTGTCCTTATCTTGCTCATGTTCCTTACATTATGCATAGGTTTGTCCCATGCGCTTGGAACTAGTCTCGCATATCCCTGACACTCATCTGCTCTCATTATGAGCATTCTTCCATATCTCCTTTGAGCTCATTAAAAATAGTAAGGAGGTCACGAGTTTACTTTTTTGGGCTCGTTAAACCTTTACGAAAAAGATTTTTATAAAGTCTTTTTTAAGCCCTTGTTAGACTTTTTCAAAATCAAACAAGATTGCCGAGTATACTTGTCATTTCAGACTCGTTAAAGGATTTTAAGCGACATTCACTTAGGTATAAGTTTACCCCTTTTCCGGACCTTTGTGTATTAATTACGAAAAAGGTATACTCTAGTCATACGTGACTAGAAGAGTTATTCTCTCATTGTTTTACACTTTTTTGGGTGAGGATACTAACTTTACGAAAAAAGACTTCTCAGTTATATCATGTTGTGATTGCATTGCATCATCCTACTTGCTGCTTGAGCCTTGTGCCAGCTCCTGCTTACTCAGTTGATAGCCTGGTGCCTTATCACTTTCCATGTCGAGCCCTGCAGAGCTTATATATTTTCCCTTCACAATTTGATGACCCTTTGACCCTAAGGGAACACACCCCCGAGTGTCCACATCCTGCGTGCATCTCCTTGCATTGAGCATAGGTATGTTCCACTGCTTGGGACTAGTCTGCTAGCTATTTGACACTCGTTCCCTCACTTGTTGTACTATAAGCAATTTTATTCTTTTTCAAGCTTTTCCCAAATATGAAAAAGACAAAAAAAACCAAATATTCCAAAAATCCGGACAGGATTATGGTCACTATTTTTTGTTGGAAGCTGTTGTGTCGCCTTTGAACAGAGCATTCATTCCACTCCATACATTATGAGTAGGGACTAGAGTTGGGCCTTAGGAGATGTACTTGTTTCTCAGTTTTCTCCACCGATTAGTTAAGCTTCCAGTCATTATGGAGCCCTCTGTAATGCCTCCTGCATTGCACAGTTTATGTCAATTCGATGATGCCTGAGTCTATCCATCTGCTCATGCTCTTGTTCAAAGGAAGTCCTGAAACCAGTGTCAGCCACTCCTCAGATATCTTTACTATTGCATGTCGGCCATCCTTATTGAGTCAGTTCGTTTCACCTGAGATCTTCCAAATCTTTCAGCATTGCTGGTACCTCGTGCTGGTTGATGGGGGATGCCTTAATGCCCTCCTTCCAGCGAGTCTCATTCCGTCGACTTCAACTCATTTATTCTGGGACTTGAGGCTTAGAGTTCGGTTGAGTACCTCGAGGCTTGAAGTCATTAGTGGCAGGTTCTCTCGCCATCAACAGTTTTGGGAATACATCAATGTCCCCTGATCGATGGATTCATCCTAGTGTTCGACTTCAACCCATTTATTCACACTCTGATGATTGTGCTCTGTGCCTTGATGCCCATTTTCATTATTGGTGGTTCATCTCGCGTCTGTTAACGGTATACATCAATGACCGGTAATCAGACAATGTCTCATCAGGTTCGACCCCAACTCCTTTATTCACTTAATGAGACTTGCACTGTCGAAGACTTGTGTAGAAGACCCCAGGTGATTGTGGCATTCAGTATGCTACATATGACTTTGACTTTACATCTGAGATATCACCTCTCAGATTTCAGCAGTTTGTACCTCCAGTTTTGCACCAGTTGTCTTCTTTTCAGCAGAAGACCATATCTTACTGTAGAGGGATCATGGCTATGATCACTTGTGACATATATTTACTTATGTACTACCTATTCATGGCCATTGTATCAAATTGTTGTACTATACCGACATGTATTCAGAGATACTATTGTACTATGACGAGTGAGCCGTTCTTTCCACTTGTGTCTCCATCACTCCACTTCTGAGTTTTATAATGTATTTCAGCCATTGTAGCACATTTCAGTCTCTAACCTCACACATTAGGGGGCATCTGTTACACATAAATCTTCCACCTTGTGAGCATCAGCATTCTTTGGCCTGTAGGATCCATTTTAGTGACTCAAATCCATTTTCATCCTTCAATGATACCAGTCTACCCTATTTTTGTTCCTACTTGCATGTTGCATCACTATAGCATGCGTACCCGCGAGTTGCATCCCTATAGCCCGCGGGTATCAAGTAAAATGGTAAAAACCACTGTTTTATTACTTTTTACTCCCAAAAAGCGGTCATTGGGTGACCTTTGGCTCTCCATCTGCCCAAGTAACGTCTCGATGAGTCCTTTCACCTACCTTTGAGAGGACTATATATTGAGCACATATGGCTTTTGGACGGGAGGAAGAAGAGAATAGTACAGGCACTCTAGTGGATTTTTTCCCTATCTTGAGTCTGCACTCATTGATCCTTGTAGTTGTGAACCAGTTATGTTCACCTTCCAAACTCCTTGCTAGTTTGAGTTTGCCTTTCATGGAGGATTGAAGTGGTGGAGGCACAAGTGGATTGATCTAGATCTTGGTTCAGATTGGTTGCCGGCAAGAGGTCATATCACTTTGTACTTCTTCTTGTTCATTAATAGAAATACTCATATTCTCATCCATCATGGTGTGAACGTAATTTATTATACATTGGGTTACATTTGCTTATTATATTATGGACCATTGTTATTGATAATGTTAATGTCATTTATATATCACATGTACTTGTTAGATATTGGTTGTCAAGACTAATTTGCATATTACAAGTGCTTGGATGTGCGCGAATTGAAAGCTCCAATGGGGATCTACATCAAACGTTGGATAGAGGTTGGTTACATTTCTCCATTATTTTAACATTGTCATTTATAATAGCATTGTTTTGAGAATTGAGTAGATTTCTGGTAGTCATCTATCTATTGTGGTATTCCCAAGCCATAGTGAGTTTTCTCCAATACACCTGTTCACACCAAAACTACGCAAAATTTTACCAAAAAAATTTACCTGGCCCAACAAGTTTTTCACAAAATCTCCCAAGGCTTTTCCTATATCAGTCAAAATCTATGGATCCTAGTACTTCGTTGGTGGTGAATAAAGTCAAATCCAAACTAGTGTTATTGCAAGATATTCCTTATCCAAACTAATTAGTTCCTTCCATGGACACAAGAACATCAAAGTAGAGTAAAACAAGTATGGCCCTCCCTCAAATATCCAATTCTGATCTTCCAGGTTAAACAAATCAATCATAAAAAAACCTTTAGACCTTAACTACTAGTCATAATGGCCCCTTTTCTTCCATGTAGTGTTGATCCACTAAATGAGTGCCTTATTCATAGGAGATATCCCTAAAAACTTACCAATCAGTACATGATCCTTGATGTATTCGTTCTCTTCCTCGTTTTATCCAATTTCACTTGCATAAAAGGAATTTGCACTATCTTTGGGATGCATTGTTCCAACCTTCTCCATTCACACCTCCATAATGTGTTGTCATTGCAGGGATCATCCCTTCTCTTCCCATCCCTTCTGTTGAACTATTTCTACCCACTCCCATCTCATGTAATACCCCTATTTTGACCCTTATGGTTTATTAGCTTCAATGTAAAAATTGTATAAATGTAGTGTATATTTTCCCTAGTGTGGATCTCAAGGCCATGGAATCACTAGTGGATGTTTAGGTTTTATTTGCATAGGAAAGTATTTGAAAGTTTGGTTACCCATGTGTTGTTAATCCATGAATATTTCTAAATGATGTTATTATTAATTATTGCAATAAAATACCCAAGAAGTTGGTTGAGGAGGCAACCAATGAGAAGGGGCCATGTGTATCCACTAGGGAGAGGTGAGGGGGTTATGGGACTGGTACACATGATGCCACAAGTCCAATTGTGAACCTAATTGACTTCCCATGCTGACATTAATGCAACTATAAGAGGGTGGTTGAGGAAACCAGACCCATGAATTCAATGGAGTATGGGGAAGCCTACAAATCCGTATGGAAGGGTATGGCCCAGTGTTTTGCTTGTTCCTTTACACACTCCACACCTAGGTATTCTCCCATCTAATAGCTAACCCATTTCTGGACAACAACCCAATTCATTCACACACACGCAGAGCCTAATCGGGAAGAAAACAAGAGAAAATCGTTATTTCTGTGTGATCCGTATGTACAAATCCAAATGTGCAAAGAAAACCATGTGTAAGAATGGAAATGTTTGGGTACATCCATAGATCTGTTCGTGTGATGAACTGAAGAGCTTGAACGGATGAGAGAACCCATGAGAACACTTAGATCTGCTCTGCACAAGACCGAGTCACCGGGAAGAGCTTAGGTCACGGCCCTGTGAAGAATTAGCTTGTATAACAGTGAAAAGGGTCAACTTAGGGTTCGATCTTCTTGATAAACCTAGTGAAGGATGAAATCTCATGAAGAACAGCAGTTGGATCTTTCTATTCCCACCTTGAATAGAATTAGAGGGAAGGGTCCTTCACAGACTGTGCAACAAAGAAGAGGGCCTTCCTTGTGTTGGGTGAGGTAGGTAATGTGATTTCCATGCTTGTTGAGTGATCTGATATGCCTGTAGCTTTGTGGTTGAGTTCACTAGCTTAGCAGCATCCTCCTTATTCTCTAGAATTCTTGATAAACCCAACTGTATGTTGTCTTAGCATTGGGATGAGACCTTGACATTGTGAGAGAGCCCATTATCCCTCCTTAGTGGATACGCAGCCTAGCTCGAGAGTGTTCTCTCACCTTAAACAGTATAGGATGGAAAAAGACCTAAGGTTGGGTGGAAAGTTGTCCTCACTTAGCCAGTTTCTTGGGGAAGCTTCAGTTATAAAGATAAGTGCTTATGTGGACCTGTTAAATGATGTTAATTCATGTGTTATATCTACTTGTTATGTTATTCTTTCCATGCACTAGGATAATGATTGAATGATTACATGGAATGGGTCAATAGGAAGCTATGTATGAGCATGAAGATAAAGTTGAATGCATGTTTGAATACTTCATTATTTACATGAATGATATGCATGGCTAACCCCTACAGGTTGTTGATATGTTAACAATATTAGTTCATTATATGAGTTTATTATGCATTGTATTCACCCTTCAAAGGGATGCCTTGACTTCACCTGGTCTTGGGGAAGGAAGGGGATAACCCCCTGATGTGTTTCAGAACCCCTCTATGGGTTAGGTGAAGGGATAATTCATGGCAGGAAGAAGGCATAGTCCCTTATAGAAGGATAAAGTCACAGAGGTGGTGTTATGAAAACAATTTCAGTTGGAACATTGGGATGGTTAAAGTTCTCAGATAGATTGGGGATTGCAACATTGGATAGATCTTTCCAACAACTTTCCAACGGTACCGAACTTGTCCAATTTGGACCAAGGATGAGGGATTTATGACCCTCAGAATTTTTCCTTAGTAGCTTTATGGAGTAAGGGTCTGTGGTCATGATCCTTCTGCATCCGCAAGGACCTTTCCACATCCGCAATGTAGATCATGGATTGTGGAGGTCGGGGACCAACCATTGGTGGCACGTCGAATTCTGACTTTCTGCACCCGTAAAGTGGATTACGGGAATCAGAAGAGGATTTCCACGATGGTTGGCACGTTGGCCATCCGCATTCTGCATCCGCAACGCGGGTTGCAGATTGCATATTGTTGGAGATAATTTTTCCTAGGATACAGAATATGGTTTCCGCAATTCCGACATTCGCAACGCGGGTTGCCAATTGCAAAATTGTGGAGGAGAAAATTCTCCGGAATGGCACTTTGCGGATTCTGAATTCTACCTTCCGCAAGCGGGTTACGAAACTGCGAAGGGCGGATGGGAAAACTTTGAATTCAATGAATTGGCTTATGGCATATGACTTCCGCACTGCAGATTGTGGAATTTGGGAGCACTAATTCATCAGGGAGGTGGATTTGAAAACCTGAATTCTGAATCCCGGCTGCGGATTGCAGGAATGAGGTTGCGGGTTGCAGATAGCAGGCTGAGGGTTACGGAACCGAGCCCATTGCAGCTATGTGTGAAATGGGAAGAATTTGGAGAAAAAAAATGTACATAAGGTCTCCCATGGCCTCTGAAGGCCACCAGGGAGGTCATGGAATGTTACATCTCGTCATCCATTGGGAGGGGTTTGACCCCCCTACTTCCATAACCATGGTGACATTACATCTGAAGCGACCTACTAAAACCCCTAAACCTTCTCCTAAAGCCACTCTTGGACAAATTTTGTTTACAAAAAACCATAGAACCTTTATTCTCTAATCGGAGAGCCTCTTGAAACATGACAATATCAAAATCATCTTGGAAAGGAATTTTGAAATTTCAGCCATGTTGTTCATAAACCTATGTACCTCTTTTTTGTCATAAACAAATTGTCAATATTTGAAGTTATCTAGAACCGATGATCTGAATAATACTATCTTTTTTATGATTCCAAATTGGTCTTCTTGGGGCAGTGATTGGAAGTAGAGACTTCTAAGGAATTGACCAGCAGGTTTCGAGATCTGGGAACCACTTGTAAGATAAGGCATTGAAATTTTCCATGACTAATCGTACTGCATCGTTGTAACTTTTTGAACTTTGATCTTTACATGCAAACATCCCATTTACTTGCATGAAAATCAAATCATAGTCACCAATAATATCTAAAAGATTAATACCATAGTCTTCATCCAATTTAAGTCCATGCAAGAGAGATTCATATTTATGCACATTGTTAGTACCTTCAAATCCTAAGCAGAGAAAGAGACAATGAGTATTAGTACATGGAGAAGTTTTAATACAATACTTGCACTCGTACTTGGCTGAGATTTGGCCCCATCGAAGTTCATCATCCAAAAATTATCAGTATAATCTTGGGGAGCGATATCGGTGCCAAAAACTATATATGACCCATTATCATTTTTGAAGAAGAAAATTTGAAAACTTGTCTTGTTTACAAATGAGATCTAGGAGCCTCTATTTATATGAGGTATCGTAGTTTTTTTTAGATTTTAGAGCCAACCTTAATAAAACATTAAATCATCTAAAATTAAGATTTTTTACCCACAAGACAGGGACTAAACCACATAAGACTAAATATAATTATAAACTAATGCAAATGGCTTCAAACTTGTGAAGGGTTGAGATGAAGGAGGATGACATGCCCCAACTAACCCCAATGATGTATATTTTCCCTCAACATCCTCTTTAGCAAGGTAATGCCTTCTTCTAAAGGATGACACCATCATGTATTTTGAACATGGAAACCAAGAGGAGGGGTGATACATCAAAAGAAAGGTAGAAGTGGGAATAAATGAGGTGTGCTAAAGCAGGTATGAGGACCCTTACAAGAAAAATCACCTTCCACCTAGAATAAACATAAGTGTGGTTAGGATCCAACCCTACACCATGTCTCCTCATGGTTCCATCTTAAGAAGCACTAGAACACCAATGTAGGGCACAAATGCGCAACATGATGGGGGAATTTCACCCATCAAGGGGAAGTCAACAAAGCCACGAATCTAATACTTCTTGAAATGAAAAACAAGATGACCTACCTCGCTAATACCAAGGGGATTGAGCCCCACTAGACAAACATGTTTCCATAAAAAATACCATATTTAGTTTTATGGAAAAATACCCCTTCACTCAGGTACATCCTGAAGGGAAGGTTGTATACAATTTAGGGTGTAGCAAGGCTCATGGATGAATTGCCTTTGAGGCATGATTTTTGGAGTGCCTGTCTACCTAGCAAGGGAATTATCCTACATTTAGAAGCACAATGCATGAATGAATATGTAATCAAATATACAAGTGTTCCTAGCAAGTAATATACCTCTTGCAATTATCAAAGGAAGTGCTTTAAACTCTCTAACATGTGGTTTCTTCTTCATTTGAGTAAAACATTCGACAATTGACTCAACATGGCATCGTCCTCTTATATCTCTTAAGATTTCCATTATAACCACAAGAAGTGTACATATGAATTATGTTTTCCACTCATTCTTAACACAAAACACAACTACCATGCCATGTCTCTTCCACTTTTGTAAAGTCTCCAAGGTTAGAAATTATGCTAATATGCTCTATTATATATATGCATTATATATTAATGCTATAATATGTTATGGTTACATAGTTTAATGGTAAAAGTATCAAACTAAATATTCTCTATTGTATGTTTATATTATATAAATATACTCTACTATATTAAATGGTTACACATTGTAATAGTAAAAATGTTAACTAACCTTAGTTGCAGTGGTGAAGGTCTTAATTTTAATTAAAATTTATGATTTCATATATGCAATGAGTGATGTCCCAATAGTTAACTAAGTTGTAATTTATTCTCACCATCGGGAATTTTACATAAATAAAACAATCTTATACCCCATATAATGGCTTCTCCAAATGCTCACCAAGTGGGTAAAACTACACTCACTACTATTAGATACGGTCCAAAATAATTTAATCGATTTTATAAAAAGAAATACGAGGTCCCAACAATTATTTTAATTATTATTATAAAAGACAAAAGCCCACTACTTCACCCTTGGAGTGCGCCCTTAGGGAAGCCAACTAAAACATGATACAATCAATCTTTTCAACATTTATATATATTATACACGTAAACAATTTAGACAAATTGTAATTGAACTGATCAATTCAGAGTTGACTGAGAATTTACTGTTACTCGTTTATTTTTCTTTCGATCAAATACTTTGGCTGAGAAGATGACTCTTTCTTTTGAAATTGAAATACCCATCTTTCATGATTTTATGATCGACCAAGGTCGTTATGTTTTTGTAAATGAATTGGGAGAAGGATATCATGGATCCGTTTGGAAAGCAGTGGACAACATGAGAGACTAAGTTTGTGCCATCAAGAGAGTCAATGGATGTTTCTCTAAATATGAAAATTGTTGTAATAATGCAGAGGAATTGGGCTCTCATCCAAACATACTTAACATACTTTGCATGCATACCAAATAACATCTAAAGTTCATGAGTAAATTGTTTAATGAATTAGTATAGGATTGTAATTAAATAATTAATTTTATGTTTGTAATGTATTTGGCATTATCTTTTTAGTTCTTTAATTTACTAGCAACTCAAATTTATGGGAAAATTGTTTAATGATTTAGCATAAGATTGTAGTGAAGAAATTATTTTCATGTTCCTATGCATTTTTCATTAAAATGTTGTTGCATATATTTAAATTCCACATAAGTTTGTATGAGAAATTGTTGGTAGTTATTGGTAGTTGGATTTTGATCATTGTAATTAAATCTAAGAAAAAAATAAGTTTAATGTTCTTTTCTGAGATGACCAAGGGAAACATCTAAGAATGTGACAAAATGGTGTTAGAGCCATGTTTGAGTGATAAGGCATTTGGGTAGAGTAATAAGTAGGTTGTATCTTTCTCAGGAGGTTCAACCATCAAATTTTATATAGTACATAAACTTGTAACATTATGATTAAGGTCTAAGACTTAAGAACTCAATGGGATGCAATTAAATTGTTCCTATAGTTGCATGAAAGCTTAAAGGTTTTCTATTAATGATTTTCACATTATTCCAAACCATCTGAACTTCTTCTCTATATATTTGGGGACAAATTGTATGGTGTCCATCATTGTTATTCCTATAATTAGCTTATAACCATGTGAGCACAAAGACAATGAGAGCATTACCAATTAGATTGAGGTATTTGTTGTTAGTGAGAGGGGAAATGAGTTGCAATTATAACCATGTGAGCACAAAGACAATGAGAGTATTAGCAATTAGATTGAGGTATTTGTTGTTAATGAGAGGGGAAATGGGTTGATTTTGAGAGGATGAACCATGGCTACAATATCTGCAATATCTGCATAGAATGCAAGAAAGTATATTAAACTTTCAACCATATCTAGTTTAAATTTGTATAAATATGTATATGTTGCATTACTTGTGTTAATTACATGAATTCAATTTATATGTGAATCCTATAATGGAATGGGGTTTGAAGGTAAAGAATGTATATTTGCATACACATATATTTTCATGGGTATTGTTGTTATGGTGAGGTGTTAATTCTTTATGGCAATGAAATTGTTCCTATAGTTGCATGAGATTTTTAAGATGAAAATGTGGTACCATATAAGATAAGAGAAAATTAAGATACTATAATGACATCATTACTCAATTTTGAAGATCAACAATATCTTTATGGATAACCCTAATCTTGACAATCAACAATCAACAATATCTTGCTCTTTTATATTCACAGTGAAGCTTGTCATTGGACAATTTCTAAAATACATTGGGCTAATAGAATTTGCTATCTTTGTAACATTCATACCACATTAAATCTCAATTTCAAAATATTTGTTACAATAATAACCATCATAGCCTTTTAACTAGACAACACTATAATGATTCAGAAATGATTCTTCTTAAGTTTTTCCAACATAGAAAAAAAAAATTAGAGCAATATGAAAAATATATCTCTTCCAAAAATATGAAATATAAAAATTAATAAAATATAAAATTAATAAGTAAATAGCTATTAAATATATTTAGATTTCAATTTCAAAATATTTGTTTCAATGGTCATAGCTTAGTGCAAAAAACCTAATAACTTAACTTAATTACTTAGAAATGCTTTTGAACGATAGAAATAAAATTATATATTGAATAGCCCAAGAACACAAGCTCTAATTGTGGATTGCTTTGAGAGTCTTTGTCATGGTTCATGCGTGGGGCGCTCTGATTCCTGTTTCCAGGTTGCTCCCGGAATTCTTGCTTGCATTTTCAATTGCGGATGTGAGGGCGCACTGGTATGCTATTCGCATCTTCTTGATTACCATAATCTTGTTTCCAGGTTGCTCCCGGAATTCTTGCTTGCATTTTCAATTGCGGATGTGAGGGCGCACTGGTATGCTATTCGCATCTTCTTGATTACCATAATCTTCTTGATGGAAGGTTTGCAATCGAGAGAGATTCGGAAGTGGGTCTGCTGTTCCCATCTACTTGAATGTCATGATGATCAAATAACATCTGTTGCTCTACTATGTTGTTCCCATCTACTTGAATGTAATGATGATCAAATAACATCTGTTGCTCTACTCCTACTCTTACCATTGGATTAATCTGCAACGTACTGCCCGTTCCCGGAAATGGTTTCTCTATAATTGATTCTGAGGCATATTCAGACTCGATCTGCTCACTGTTGTGTGCAAGGGATTCCGAATAATATGAGAACTGATCATATGGCGAGAGAGGAGGTCCAGGAATATTGTAACACGAATAAAAGAATGGATGTTGCAGTGCTTCTGTTGCTCCCGGTCTTCTCTTCTCTCTGATCCCACGATAAGAAACAATTTATGAGATCAATGGCACTGGGTAGAAGAGAAGACAATTGTTTAGTAGAATCACCATTCTTAAACTCTTCTGGAAAGCTGAAATCCATAGAGGCAGCAAAACCTGTTCGGTTATCAGGAGAACCAATTATTGAGGAAATCTTATTCATCTGATGTTAGAGCCTGAAAATAGAGGGTAGCAAGTGAAGAGCTCCACCATGATAACACCCATCAACCAGATATCGATGGCGAAGCCATAACACCCATCGGCAAGAAAGAGTTCTGGTGCTCGATATGAGTGTGTCCCAAGATATCGTAATGGTTTCCCAACATACGATTTTAGTGGCTCAACATACGATTCTAGTGGTACTGCAAGCCCAAAATCAGCATTTTTAATAGTATCTCCCCTCACTAACAAGTTTTCTGGCTTCAAGTCGCGGTGACAATATTCTTTATTGTGCATGTGCATCAACCCTGTCAAAATCTGGAAGCAATAGTTGCGCACCTCCTGCTCTGAGAATGGACGGCCTCCATCTCTTCTCATTGCCAGATTGCAGTCCATGAACTCAAATACCAAATACAATGCGGTGCCCTTCGATATGACATCATGCAAGGAAAGTATGTTTGGATGAGATCCCAATTCACTAAGCATTTCACCTCTGCAAGATTCGGCCGACCAAGGTCGTTATGTTTTTGTAAAGGAGTTGGGAGAAGGAGGTGATGGAACCGTTTGGAAGGCAGTGGATAACATGAGGGGCGAAGTTTGTGCCATCAAGAGAGTCAATGGAAGTTTCTCTAAATATGAAAATTGCTGTAATAATGCAGAGGTGAAATGCTTAGTGAAATTGGGCCCTCATCCAAACATACTTTGCATGCATGATGTCATATTGGAGGGCATCACATTGTATTTGGTATTTGATTTAGGACTGCAATCTGGCAAAGTTCATCAGAATGAGAAGAGATGGAGGCCGTCCAATCTCAGAGCAAGAGGTGCGCAACTTTTGCTTCCAGATTTTGACAGGGCTGATGCACATGCATAACAAAGTGAGGGGAGATACTATTAAAATTGTTGATTTCGGGCTTGCGGTACCACCAGAATCGTATGTTGGGAAACGATTACGCTATCTTGGGACACACCCATATCGAGCACCAGAACTCTTTCTTCGCGATGGGTGTTATGGCTTCGCCATCGATATCTGGGTGATGGGTGTTATCATTGTGGAACTCTTCACTGGCTACCCTCTATTATCAGGCTCTAACATGGTAGATCAGATGAATAAGATTTGCTCAGTAATTGGTTCTCCTGGCTGATAACCGAACAGGTTTTGCTGCCTCTAAGGATTTCCAGAAGAGTTTAAGAATGTTGATTCTACTAAGCAATTGTCTTCTCTTCTACCGAGTGCAAGTGCCCAGGCCGTTGATCTCATAAATTGTTTCTTATCGTGGGATCCGAAGAGCAGACCGGGAGCAACAGAAGCACTGAAGCATCCATTCTCTTATTCGTGTTACAATATACCTGGACCTCCTCTCTCGCCATATCAGTCCTCATATTATTCGGAACCCCTTGCACACAACGGTGAGCAGAAGTCTGAATATGTACGTTCCAGATTAATCCAAGAGTTGGAGGAGAGCAACATATCTTATTTGATAATGACATTCACGTACATGGGAACAACAAACCCACTTCTGAATATTCAATCTTGTAAAAGGAAAGTTTGAAGAACAGCTTCCCAGATTATCCACGGTATCCCGTATCCATTTAAAGTTCATGTTTCGAATCCTAAGCTGGCTTCATCTATCGGGACAGAAAGATGAGGGAAGAGTTGCACTCCAGGTGAGTAAATAAAGAGATGTGGATTTAGCTAGGTATGTTTATTCAGCTTCATTCAAGACCATTCAGCTGGTTATAACGGTTCAGCTAGGTATGTCCGTTGAGCTTCGGTTTCGGTTGATTATTCAAAACCATTCAGCTGGTTATAACCGTTCAGCTAGGTAAGTCAGTTCAGCTTCATTCAAAACCATTCAGCTGGTTATAACCGTTCAGCTAAGTATGTCCGTTGAGCTTCATTCAAGACCATTCAGCTTCATTCAAGACCATTCAGCTGGTTATAACCGTTCAGCTTCATTCAAGACCATTCACCTGGTTTTAACCGTTCAGCTAGATATGTCGGTTCAGCTTCATTCAAGACCATTCAGCTGATTATAACCCTTCAAACCCTTCCGCTTAATTCTCAACGAATCCGTTCAAACAAAAAGTTAAATAATAACATTATCATAAATGTCAATAATATTATTTGCTAATGATGTTAAACTATGGTTTATTTCTTTAATATTAAGAATAAGTATAATTCTTTAAAATATTAATACGAAGAGATAAGTTTAATTAACAATAATAAGTATTAATACTAATATTAATATGTGATAATTAATATTAATATTAATATGTGAGACCTTTATTAACATTAATATTAATACTAATGGTAATTGAGAGCTTTATTAACATTAATAAGTATTAATATTAATATGTTCCCCATTAGAGAGGCGGAAGCTGGCTGGGGTTGCTTTATCTGTTTTGGTTCAAATCCAGACGTCTCTGTTTTGTGATTTTAACGCTTCACATGAAGAGAGCAACAATGGTTTTAACGCTTCAAATGAAAAGAGCAACAATAGTTTTTTTATATACTTAATAATTCATCTCCCCTGCCCCTAAGCTTGTTCGGAGAAACTGTTTAAGACTTGTTCGACGTAGGAGGACAAGGGGAGTTTATTAAAGAATTTAATAGATAACTCCAAAAGGCTTGCTTGACATTGGGAAAGCAAGGAGTGCTCATATCCTGGCAATAATCCCATGCCTTCTCTCTTTTGAAAGGTTATCAAAATAGCCTGTGCAAACAAGTAGTTCTTTTGTTGAATTCAGTTTGTGTTAATTAATAAGTATTAATATTAATATGAACATGAGAGCTTTGGAATAACTTATATTTATCTATCTTTATTAATTAATAAGAAGTATTAACATTAATCATCACATAAAAATATTCATATTAATAGTATTAATATTTATTAATGTTAATAAAGCTTTCAGTTATTAATATTAGTACTTATTAATGTTAATAAAGCTTTCAATTACCATTAATATTAATATTAATAAAGCTCTCACATATTAATATTAATATTAATAAATCTCACATATTAATATCAATATTGATTATCACATATTAATATTAGTGTTAATACTTTTAATTGTTAATTAAGCTTATCTCTTCTATTAATATTTTTAAGAATTATGCTTATTCCTCAGCATACTAATATTAAAGAAATAAACTATAGATTAACATCATTAACACATAATTGCAGTGTTACATCTAATAAAACGTAAAAAGTAATTTTTTTAATTAAAAAAATTCATGTCCCCTAAAATATTATGAAAAGTAATTAAAAAATAAATGTTCGTTTATAAAATAAAAACTTAAAACTTAAACTGGGATCTATAAATCAAAAGAGATCAAATTTCTTGAGTTTAAATTTTAAAAAAAAAAAATACACCTCAAGAAATTGGATCCCTCTCAGTGCTTGATAGATACAGGTTTAAGATGGATCTATGCTGGTATTATCAACATTTGTCATAATGTTATTATTTAACTTTTTGTTTGAACGTATTGGTTGAGAATTAAACTCAGCGGTCATAACCAGCTGAATGGTCTTGAATGAAGCTGAACAGACATACCTAGCTTCTTCTACATCTCTTTATTTACTCATCTCGAGTGCAACTCTTCCCTCATCTTTCTGTCCTTATGATGAATCCAGCTTAGGATTTGAAAGATCCACTTTAACTGAATATCGTGGATAATCCTGAAACCTATTCTTCAAACACCACCCACCACGGAAATCGTAAATCTGTAAAAGGAAAGTTATCTGGGATCATATCAAATTCCTGAATCTCTCTCAATCCCAAACCTGCCATCCTCCCCATTTCCAAGGTTGGGCCCGAAGTTGTTCAAGCAAACGCCTGAAAACGCATCTGATTATGATAATCAAGAAGATGCAAATCTGCCATCATCCGCATTTCCATGTATGGGCTCGAAGTTGTATCTATCTGATTATGGTAATCAAGAAGATGCGAATAGCAGACTAGTGCGCCCTCACATCCTCAATTGAAAATACAAGCAAGAATTCCGAGAGCAACCTGGAAACAGGAATGAGAGCGCCCCACACATGAACCAGGACAAAGACTCTCAAAGCAATCCAGAATTAGAGCGGGGGCTATTCAATATATAATTTTATTTCTCTCTTTCAAAGACATACCTAAGTAATTAAGTTAAGTTATTAGTTTTTTTCACTAAGTTATGATGTTCATTATTGGCTCTCTTCGAATATTTGACGACTCCTTACACTGTAGCTTCATGGTCATGCAAATGGTGGGTAGGAACAGTAACTAAAACCATGGTGGGTAGCCACAGTAACTAAAACAATGGTGGCTCAACCCTTTATGTACACCTTCAATAGGTTGTGTGGATGATTGATCACCTTATTTGATCCTAGCCTCAAATTCATGATCTCATGCTCCGATTCAATCCTCATGATTGCAGATTTAGAGTTTGTGGCACTATCGAGGTTGTTTGTAGATTATTTTCGTGGGTTCCACTCCTTCCAAATCATGGTTGTAGATTGATTAATGATTGGACACTTTTCTTCATAGGTATAAATTTGATATGGATTTGCAAACTGCTCTTACTCACTTAGTCACTCCCTTCCATCCAAATTTTCAATTTCTTTGAAAACCTTGGGAGTTAAAATATTATTGCTCTTATAGTATGATGAGAAAATATGTAAGAGCATATATTTGCTTTATGTTCATCTCTTCCCATATTTATTCTATTTATTAGTAATATGAGAATTTTAAAATAACTAACTACATAAAAAATCAAACACAATTGATATCATATGTACACAAAATTTCATATATGATATTGTGAATCAATAGTGGAACTATGTTATATGATATTGTGCAATGTAAATCTTTAACGACTCCTATTAATAAAATGTGTTCAACTCTTAATTTATAAAATTTAAAAATGTTACATTAATAAGCATTAAACTCTAACACTCTAACCAATAATCATTTCCATCCATCACTACTAAAATTTGATATTTATTATTCACTCAAGTTACCTTTCAATTTAGATTCACATTAATCAAATATATTAATCTATCAACGTAAAAACTAAAACCACATTTAATTAATTTTAGATTGTTAATTATTATTTTAATATATCATTTTTATTATTACATTTTATATTGTTACAAATTATTTAAAAAATACTCAAAATACATGTTTTAGAAAAATATTTTAAATTGAATTAATAGTGTTTGTTAGAAAAAAAGAATATTTAACAACTTTTAGTGAAAAAATATATTAATATGAGAATTAATATAACTATGAAATGGTAGTTTGAACAGAGAACTAAGTCTAGACAAACAAACAAAATGAAAGTTCATTTTAATAGTACAACATTAATTAATTAACGAATGAGATAAGCAATCCTTGGTCTAAGGTGGTGTCATTATTTGGATGCTATAACAACTATCCTTAGTCACTTCCATAGTCGCATCGATGTTGTCCCATGTGGCTCGTAATTGGTTTCCACGTGAGTCTTTGGTGTATGCATGCAAGTGTGCATAGGAGTTTGCATCTCATCGGTATCACAATTGGTGTCGAGCTGAATCTTATAATCTTATAGTTTTGGGAGGGCCCGATTAGTCCATTTTGGGGTGCCACAATAGACAGTCACAAATGGTGGAGCCAGTTTCACTTCTCATTTGATATAGGATCTTAGCAATATGTATGGAATTCAGCACATGATTACATTGCCTTACCATTTGTAGGACAATGGTAAAGCGGAGAGCACCAACAAGGTAATAAAAGTTAGTATTATCATAAATACTATAAATATTCACCACTGTGATTGGGATGATCAAATTTCAAATCCCTTTGGGTCTATAGAACCACTTCGTAGGATACTACAATTGTTTCTCCCTGTGAACTTGTGTATGGTCAGAGCCCTATTTTCACAATTGATTTTGAAATAAAGACATTAAGAACTGTTTTCAAGTGAATTTTGATCTTACTGAAGCACAACACTACTACCTATATCATCTAAATGAGCTTGATGAATTTCATCAATCTACAGTAAATCATACTTATGGTGTCCAACAACAAGCCAAGTGGCATGGAAAAATTATCAAGAAGAAAATATTTGATGTGGGTGATTGGGATCTCCTTTGTGATCAATATTTAAAGAATTTAAGTGAAACATGTGCAATATATGGTGGGGGCCTTATGAAGTGGAGGAACTATATGATAATGGTGCTGTCAAAATAAAGACTATAGATTTAGAAAGGACCTCTCCTTTTTATAATGCACATCATCTACAGTTGTACTAGAATCCTCTATCCATGAAGGATTTTGTTTGATAAATTACTGCTACTTTAGTTATGGAGGTTGTCGATGCAATTAGACAGGTGTCATTTGAAAACATATTTTTTTGCGGATGACACTTGAAAAAAATCAATCAATAAATAAAATATTTGCATTTCATTCCCTTTCGATTCATTTCACGTCAGTTCATTTTTTTTAATAAAATTTGGTCAAAGAAAAAGAATATTTATTACGCCTCTAAATTTATTTTGCTCCAACTCCTTGGTTGTTGTAACAACACCTGCTGCAACTCCTTCGTTGTTGTAGAAACACTTGCTATAACAACACTCAGCTAATATAGATTGTTGCACCACTAACTGAACAATATGGATTAGTGCAACCCATCTTTTTTCACCACAAACTAACCAATATGGATTGATGCGACATCGCTATTTACTATATAGCACCACTCGGTGCTACTGCTACACCTGCATCGATACTGTGCATTGCAACACCGATCTTGATTGTTGCAAATCCATGATTTCCTACCAATCTAGCTCGTTATGATCGATCTAGTCAGTGTTTAGGAACTCTAAGGGATAGGAAAAGGAATTTAATTGTAATATAGGAGTCAAGTAATTTTGTCCCCTATCCCCTACCCATTTTAGTATTTATATCGACATGATAGAGGGTTTTTTGGAAGAGGTAGGTTGTGCTGGCATGACTTTGGTTGGTATAGTCATCATCCTTCTTCTTTATGATAATGATATTGTTCTTATGGAAAGGAGTCCCTATGATCTTGAAAAGCAACTAAAAATTATCAAGGACTTTTGCTTAGGTATGGGTATGATTGTTAATGTTGACAAAGAAAAGGTTCTGATATAGTCAAATCCCAAAATATCACATATGATAATTTCATGTATGACAACAATATCTTGGAGGAAGTGACTTTAGATAAATATCTCAGAATCCATCTTTATCATAAGCTTAAATAATGCAAATAGCATTGGGAAAAGGATTAAGGGAGGATGAAAACTTATTATGTACTTGCAAATAGTTTTAAATAGGCATACCTCTCGCTTTGGGATGGGAAGAAAATCCTATGTGAAACTCTCGTCACTCATGTTATATTATATGGTTGTGAAGTTTGGGGATCCATTTGGAAATGAAAATTATTCTTTTGAAATAAAAATTTGCACTTTTCAAATTCAAAGTTTGCACCTTTTGAAATGAAAAATGTACTTTTTAAATAAAAATTTAAATTTTTTAAATTGAAATTCACACTTTCCTAATCAAAATGTCTACCTTTAAAATAAAAAATTGCACTTGTGGAATCAAAAAGTGCACTTTTAGGGCTCAAAATTAGTGAAAAAATAACAAACTTTTGGAATAAAAAAACACACTTTTGAAATCAAATACTCCCACTTTCATAAACCAATTTTGCACATTAGAAGGGTTAATATTGACACTTTGAAATGCTAAATTCACACTTTTTTAGTGCATATTTTGTCTAAAAAGTACAAATTTAATGAAATATCCATTATTCATTCATTAATTTAGAGGTGATCAATCACATTATCGAAAGCAGAAAGAGAATTTGCCAAATTTATGTTGTTTTGGGTCCTTTGTGAATGGATCTCATGTAAGATGGAGTTAAAATGGGGAAAATTAAAATTCAATCAAGTACTAGACTACAATAATATTTTGTTAACTTGTCAAAGTTTTCATCCAATTGGGATTTTCTAAATAATGCATGTTGATGAAAAGGAAGATGGAATGGAGAAAAATTGAGGGCTTAAGGGTTTAATGACATATCTTCTCAATGAATAAAGGTGAGGTGTCTAAGAAAGGTCAAAGATCTCAAAGAGAGGTCATATGTACTAGTTTGAGGCTCATTTATGTCCTTCAAGCCTTAGAATCTATCTTTAGGGCCTAAAGCTATAGTTTCCTCTCTTAATCATGGAAAGAAATTAAGAACCCTACTTAGTGCTCAAAATCTAAAAATGCTTCCCATATCTCAATTTCCAACAAGTAAGAGAAGGATACTCTTGAGAGGTCAAGTGTGATGGCTTATGATGGCCCGAGGAATTTTTCTTAAAGTTGCTTCAAGAATATTACTTAGATGGTAACTCTTACATTCATCGCTTAATCATATCTAGGGCCTCATGACCCATCCTTGGTGCTGAAATCCTTATATAAATGTGGTTGGTAGCGACTCAAAGGTTTAATATCCAATGGAAAGGTCACATGTTGCATAGGACAAGGCATTGTTCAAGGACCATGATATTTAGAAGCTAAATTTTAGACCCGATTCCCACATTTCACCACCTAACCTTTGTATAGACATCAAGATGAATACCTATTTCTAAAAAAAAAATATTATGGTGTCAATATTCCCACTCGGAGGTGAAGGATCCCCATGGGATGTCATTTGTGTTGGTTTAAGGAATTGTTATTGGTCCTAGATGAAAAAAATATTCCTTTAGGGCCTAAGTCTCTACATTCCTCTCCCATTCATGTTGAGTTCCCTACAAACCACACCTTGTTCTCAAAAAGTCAAAATGGTGGCCATTGTTTCATTTTTCAAAATATCAGTTTCAAGTATCAATGGTAATGTATCTAACCTATTTCGAACCACAAAGGATGGGTGTTAATCCCTGAATTAGGATGAATTAAGGGCCATGAAAATTGTATCAAATCACCCTACATACCTCCCTATGGTATATTTGTCCTTCAATTGATGATATGGGTACAATTGGGAGATTTATATCATGTATGGTTGTTGGGTCGTTGAACATGATTAGGGGAGAAAAGTGGGTCCTTATGCCAGAAATAAATATTCAAAATCTTAACGAAGATAAATGAGGCATCAAATCAACACAAAAAAAAACCCATATAGTGGTTTCTTTTGCTCCAAATGCAGTTATGGGTTCCATTAGGAAGTTTTCAACAGAAAGGATGGGTTGTTGGGGCTTGATAAGGGGTGAAATTAGGACATTAGGGTCTAAAGGAATATTTTATTGCACACCATTAAAACAAAGCCTCAAACTACCACACATAATCTCTATAACTTATTTTTAACCTTTAAGTGGAAATATCAGCACAATCAAAAGGTTTTGAACACTAATGGAGGGTCACATCGATTATCCATAGTTGCTAGAGAAAACTCATATCTTGCTGTCGAAATGAAGCCTAGATGATTCAACTACCTTTAAAAATTCCCCATACCACCACACATGGCCATTAGAATATCTTTGGTATCCAATTGGGGATTTTAGTGCCATTATGAGGTTTTTATAATGATGAATGATTTTTTAGGACTTTGCAATCATGAAGGAAGGAAACCAAGACCCTAGGCTCTATAAATAATCCTTCTATGGATCAAGTACCATGATAAAAGCCTCAAACAATCATATAACTTAAACTATTGAGGATATATTAGGTGCACAATTTTGGGTATCAATGCCATTTAGAGGTTTCAAGCACCAAGGATGGGTCAAGGGGTCTTAACCATGTTTAGTGGAAGAAACACATGCCATGGTACTTAAAGTAATAACTTATAAATCTTAAGGGCAATCAAAAAGGCATCAAACCAGCAAATAAGACCACTCTAAGGGGTATTTGGACAATTAATTGGGATATGGGTGCCATATGAAATTTTTGAGAACTAGGGATGGTATTTGAGGACTAAACCAAGGTTGGATGAAGAACCTAAGGCCTTTCACTCTAATGTAAACTTCTATGGATTAAGATCCCTGATGAGAACTAAGAGAAACATGCATGACCTCTTTAGAGGATTGTTATTATCTAATCTAAGATATGCATTCTATTAGGAGGGTTTTGGTTAGACAAATATGGGTCTTTGGACCTTGATCATGATTTAAGGAGGAAATTTACACCATGTATACCATAAGGGAAGCTTCTAGGGATCATGTCCTATGAATCAAGCCTCTAACTATCACACATGAATTCGATAAGGGGTCTGTATTCCTATAGTGAGGATGGTTTCCATGAGAATATTTTGAGCATAATGGATGTTTCTCAGGTCCATGGCCATGGTTAAAAGAGGAAACCTGGGACTTATGACCTAAAGGAAGCTTCATGGATCCATAATGATGACCAAGCATCAAACCAACACAAGATATGTATTTATGGGATATTTTGCCTCTAATTAGGGATATGGGTTCCACTAGGAGGTTTTGAGTACCCAATGATGGGTATAAAGGCCATTGGCATGGTTTGTAGCATCCCCTTCTATCATCAAATGCAGGGAAGGAAACGTTAACAATACACCGGGCTTTTCGATAGACTTAGCCCCAATATTTTTCCTCATAAAATTCATAACAATTAAAACTTCTGTGTGCATGTTCGAACTTCAATAAAACACAGCGAAATTAAACATAACAACACACATAAGCACAAACAGAAGACGATTCCATATGCAGGGATTCAATCCCAATCTTATGCTATGCACAGACTTCATTTCAATTTCAACCTCATGAATAAATAACATTCAGATTTAGAACATTGCAGAACACAGAATATATATATAATTAAAATCACAAGAATACTTATCTTGCAACACAAATGTCCAACAACTGGCTACGTGAGAGCAACGTTCCACCCAACCATAGATCTCTGTCCAGCCTGTATTCTTTCAGCTGAGAGATCACCCCCGAGCTGGGCTATGTATCCACTAAGGAGGAACTAGATGGCTCACTCACAGTCAGGGTTTCACTCAAACAGCCATGCTAAGCCAACACACAGTTTCAAGCATGCAATAGGAGATGGAGGAGGATGCTAGTCCACTGAGCTTAATCCCAGAGCCACATACACTTCAAGCTGGACTCAGCAATCCCATCCTCTGTTCATACATCCACACTTGGATTTCTCACAACTCTGTCACAAGTAACCCCAAATCCGTCACTGATTTTCTGGGCTGTTAAAACTGGGTTTTTCCATGGATTTTGGGGTTGCTATTGCTCTCAAATTCGCCCCAAGTTTCATACCAACGGATCCCCCACTGGATTTCACTGTCCAATACCCATTCTGGGCGTTTTTGGCTTCCCAAAACGTGGGTTCATTCCAAGTTGCGATTTCTGGTTTTCTCACTCTTGGGAGCTCGTTTTTGGATGGATCCTGATGCTGGGTTCTTCCACCCTGGAATGGAGATGAGGAAGAAGCAACTTTCAGGAGGTAGAGTGACTTGTGGCACAAGTAAACAGAGTCCATACCTACCCATACGAATTTCAGGGCTGCCCATGCTCCATTGAAGCCATGGGCTGAAATCTCAACCACTTCCTTACAACAGGCATAAATGTCATCTAGGGAAGTCAATGGGTTCTCATAATGACATATGGCAGCCCAGGGTTTAGTCCCATAGCCCCCTCACCACTCCCTAGTGGATACACGTGGCCCCTTCTCATTTGTTGCCTCCATAGCCAGTCTTGGAAATTTTATTGCATGATGTTTATTTATATCCTATTACAATTTCCATGGCTTAAGAGCACATGGGCATCAAATATCAATGCTTGCCCTTTTAAATCAAATTCGGGCTTTCACTAGCGGGGCCTTGGCCTTGAGCTCCACGCTAGGAAAACATACATTACACGTACACATTATTTACATTAAATGCTAATACATCCTAAGAGTCAGAATGGGGTATTACAATCCCCTCCGCCTTAGAATAACACCGTCCTCAGTGTTCCAAGACTTAGGCATACATATACAATTTACACATGTCCAAAACTTCAAAAACTTTGCAGATCTGCCCTGCATTCTGTTCTATACTTTGAACTTTCAGGACCAAATCCTTTGATTTTCACGAGCTGCTCCTGCTGATTCAGATCTTCCAGCTCATCCATAAGTCTAAAAACTTTATGGCTGCTACCTTCTTGAGGTTCTCTTGTTGGGCAGTTGCGGAGGCAATGATCCCCTCCACATTTCCAACACTTCACTGGTTGCTTCATCTTTACCTGCTCAATTTCCTTTGAGTCTTCCCACCTGGAGCGTTTTTTATTCGGACGATTGGATGAATGCTTCTTCATTGATCCACTTTTCTTTCCCTTGTTGATTTCCCTCATAATGCTTTTTACCTCTTTCTGCAGACGAATAGAGTCCTGCAAGACCTTGTGGTTCATCTCGTTCTGCTGCTTTTGCATCTTGAGCATCTCTCCAAGATTTTCTTGGGTCTTGGCAATTGTTTGAAGAAGACTTCCAACCAATTCTAATAGCCCTTGGTCTGCCACCATGGTCAATGGAAACAACTGACCACACTTTGCTCACTAGCAACACTTGCCTGCACCGACTGCAACCAATTGATTCAATTTCCACCTTTGAAATCCATCATTACAATTCTCGTTAGGCCAAGCATAACCCAAACATTCAAAAATCATTCGATGGTTTTTCCCCAGTTGACATGGATAGTCCATGCTTTACTTATGAGACTTCCACACTTTTTATGCTTGCCCAACATACACATGAATTCCTTCATGTTCATCCATGCATAGGAAATTCATTAATTAGCATTCACAATTCACTTTAATCAAATAAACACACTTTTACTTTCAGTCATGCATGCATTCAGCAATTTTCTAATTCTATAAATACATCAATAAAAAGGAAAGAGAAAGAGCAGTAAGAGTTTTCTCCTCTTAGTCTTGTTCCATTCTGGAACCCACACCACCACTGTGGTTTTCATGCTCCTGTCCTCTTTCACTTCAACGTGAATGCTCGACCTGCCCTTCTTGGCTATGACACGTAGTGTCTATGGTCTATTCCAGACCTCTCAACCATGGAGTTCCTCCACTTGGTTGGTCTAACTCTTGGCTGCTAGGACTCACACAGTTCCACTAGCCCCATCTTTCATTACTGCTCATGCTGAGCTCTTTAGGGTGGTTACATGTCCACATGCATCCTTAAGATGCTTCAAGGTTCTTGCTTCCAACAATACCTACACTCAAACATTGAATTAATTCACATGTTTAGTTTATTTTCATAGGAAATCATATACACATGTATATTCATAAGCAAGAAATTACAAGATAACCAAATACTTATCTGCACTAGATGTCTTCACTTTATTCCATAGGGTCCTTCTTTGCTTTACAAGCCTTGGATCTCCTATGGGTATAATAACGAATGTTGGGATAGCACACAGGCTACTCCTCCACCATTCATATAGGCAATGCTCAGTCAGTACGCCGACTGGTTTTTTTTTTTTTTTATCAGGCATCCCATTTAGCAATTTGCTAAGCCAGTACTCCGACTGTGTATTATCAAGTATTTGAGGAATGCTTGGCCAGCACGCGGGCTGCTCCAAATCATTCAATATCCCTGGGATGTTCGGCCAGCACGCGGGCTGCTCCACAACATCAAATAGTCTTGCATGTTTGGCCAGCGCGCAGGCTGCTCCACAACATCAAATAGTCTTGCATGTTTGGCCAGCGCGCAGGCTGCTCCACAACATCAATAATCAATGCTCAATCAGTCACTTCTAGATTTAGGAAGCAGCTTTTAGTTCTTTCAGGGTCCTTGCTTCCTGCATTGACCAAGGTTTCCAACAAAGAAACAATAATGCATCAGCTCACTGTTACAAGCTTTATGCTTGAAACCTTCATTATTTCAAATAAGAAATGAATGAAATTGAATACTTATTTGTATTGTGCATTTCCTCTCTGGTCCACAGGGTTCTGCTTTTACTTTATAAGCCTTGGGATCCTCCTGCGAACTAGGATGTTTGGCCAGCACGCAGGCTGCTCCAAATCATCAAATAATTAATGCCCTACCAGTACACCTTCACGCCGACTGGGTTTACCAAGCATTTGGTGGTGCCCAACTAGTCCCATACCTAGTTGGCCCTCTCCATTTCCGAGCCAGCACATACGTCTGGGTCATCGACCAATGGAAGGTAACTGTGCCACCGACCATTACAGGTCAAGGCTCCACTACTCTGCCTTAGGCTTGCATCAGCCTTTCACATGTATCACAATCCCTCAATGCGCATAACAATTCTTCACCCACACAAGGGTGGCACTTCTTCTCTTGTGTAAGCCGGCGGTTCCATTTAGGAATTCTTTAGGTGACTTTCTTAACTGCAGGCTATCATGGACCCATGATACCCACTCACCCTACACAAGGGTTACCACTGCTCATACAGTCCTCTTGAGTATTCTTTTCTTCACTTTTCCCTTTAATGTGCAGCACTGAATTTCATATGTATAATCTGTCAACACAAAATGGATAGCAAACTCATTAGTATTGCTGCTCTAGAACTGTAAACATATTTCATAACATTCACTATCCAACCTTGAAACACCAGGAATGCGTCCATTCCCTTAAGGCGTAGTCAATATTGGCATCCCTAACATAACTCAGCACCAGAAAGGCGTGCACTCCTTACTGATGTGAACTATGAAGGTCCTAATCATACTTCAAGCAGTCCGCCATAATGGAAATAAAATCAAAACATGCTCTACATATTAACTCTAATAATTAGACATGCATGTATGTATATATATATATATATATATATATATATATATATCATTCAGGGTTTATGGAACACTTATCCATTTTGCAGATGTTATTTTTCTTCTTTAATGAGGAATGGAGGCTCCTTCTCTGAGTTGACAGTCCCTCGGTTTGCCATCCCAATTCCTTTTGATGTTACATAACCTTCACGTGTCTTACTGACATAATCTTCACCATCCCACTCATATTGTTTACCAATCATGTAGTGCAGATGAGACATTAATAATGTCTTATGGCATTTCGCTTGAAACCCATTTTCAAATCATGGAATCTCTTCCCATGAAATTTGGCTTCTGCAGGCCCACTCTCATGGTCTTACTACAATGTGTCTTCCTGGCACACTTATTGAACAGCCAAACAGTTAGCAACATTTAACAATACAATTCAAATCCGATTGTTTCATAACCAATCCATGGCACTAATAATTAAATTCAATATGAATTTGCAACTCTGTCTACTACAGAAATTGGTTTTCTTATCCATGAGGCTATCCTCATATTGTTTGGCTCCTGTAAGTGACATCACTCTGCCCGTTATGGTCTTATTCCCGCTGCCATACATGAGCATCCACTTACAGCATGTCCTCCTGACACATTTTCATATAAGCCAAACAGTCATTAGCAATTATTAGCAAAATTTCAAATCCAAAACATTTACAAATCTGAGATTACAACTGTTCTTACTAACCGAACTTAGAGCTCTAAACCATGAGATTCCTTCTCATAAGCTCTAAATCAAATTTTCAAATCCGTTTCTCACAGAAATTTGATTTGCAATTGTGATATTATTCTCATGAGAATATTTTCAGATTTGTTTCACGCATACTTTACAACCATAAGAATCTTCTCATAACCTTTGGCTTCGGCATGTGGTAGATCCCGGTCTCTACTATGGACTTATCCTCATCGCCATATGTAAGACCTTCCTACCTGAAATTGAAACTTCAATCAGCCAAACACTTCATAAGTCTCTATGCATATAATGTTTCATTACTACAACAGTTACTGAAACATTTTCAGAATTATAACATTCCATAATTCAAAATTTTCAACTGTTAATATATCAATATCACCAAAATTTATTTACTTCACGTGCATCTTTAGCATACTCAGTTGCAAGGTACAGTCACATCATTTATGCAATAACATATGCATCATCCCTATGCATTCATACAATGCATCACAAGATTTATAAAATCTCTTAATGCACATCTACTCAATGCTACCTTGCATTGTTTCATGAGTACTATGCATTCAAGCATATTATGATCGAAGCATGACTATCTCATATAACTTGCATTACCATAATCAGGACCACCAATCCTCACTTGCTTTGGTTATTAAGCACATAACCAACATATACATGGCATGATATAAATTCATATGAATGCATTGAGATTTCTAAACAGTCATAGGGTGTAAGGATCATTTCCTTCACTTACCCACACCTCACCAAGCTTGGTAGGTTAACAGTCCCAATCGGTATTCAATATCACATGCAAACTAACTCAACATAGCTCAAACATAGTTGAAGAGGTCTTACCAAATCCTCTTTCAACATTCATGCAATTTTGGCACCAATAATCATTACCTGCATGGTTACCATTAACATCGTATGATGTTACCTGATCAGTTGGCCTCTTACCAAGGCTGCTCAGTCCTTTTGCCAAATTTATGATCATAGATTTGTTGCACCATCCTTTCTGCATAAGGTTGTTGGCTTCATGCAACAACATCCTCAGCACATTTAGCCATGCTCTCTGTTATCTTTGGTCCTACAACCAATACCAACATCAATAGTGATTATCAACCACAATATTCTCCATTAGTGGTTCATTGAATATGTAGACTTCATTATTTTACCAATATGAAATATCCCATTTATGCACAAGCATTTCCATATGCACTATGCAATGTTTGTTAAGATGCCATCTAGTGCATATACATCTATGTAATCCCTTACATTTTTAACATTTTTATGCCATATGACAATTTCATAATTATAAGTATGATAACAAACAGGGGTTTAAGGAATTCTTCCATTTTCGATCCCTCATCGTAACATGGAATTCCTCTTCCATATCATGCAATTGTAGAAATTGCCCATATTGACAACAAAATTTGTTTGTCAAAACAACCGCTGGCACTCTTCTGCACTAAATATCTATGATATATGTAGACCTCATTCAAACTCTGGTCATGCATCATTGTTCCCTGCTGGACAAACTTTCCAATTCCTGTCTTCATGCTCCATTCCGACATCGGGTGCGGGAACTGCATCTCTCAAAAATGACAACTTTCACTCCAATTCTGCACATTTTACACAGTTGCATTTTGGTCCAGAATGCCAACTTTAGCCACCTACGGGAGAAAATCTATGAGGAATCACAAAAACTTATCTATCCGACGAAGTTAGTCCATATAACAAGGAACACTCAGCAATTCACGGATTTCAATTCCGATGCACCATTCATCTTCTATGAATTTCTGGGTTTTACTACTTCTCACTTTTCACATTTTTCCAAAATTCCAAAATTTGGGCCAAAAATGGCTATCTCCCAAACGGTGCATTTCTGGGAAATCTTTGTCTAATGGAAACTGTCCGTCTTAATGAGAATATGAAATGTCTAGTTCAGTAATTTTTTTGATTCTCATATCTAGGGTCACTTTTACTACCCACAAGCTTTTCAAAATCCCAAAAAAGTGGCCCGGAATAGTGCTTTTTGGCCTTCTTGCTCACCCCGACTCCACATCCTTTGGATTTTGGCTCCAAGATTCTGAATTTAACACTGTGCCTGCTTCATGGCCGCGCCTGATCAATTTCAGCTCAAACCGACCTTCTGTCAAGCCTCAGGACTCCAACCTTCAAAAGTCACTATTCCCCTTTTTCTGTCAAATCGGAGTGTAATGGGCTCGGGGCCTTCACTGGTTCTTTCATGGCCTTCGTCAATGGCCTCCGAGAACCATAGGAATTATTCCATTTTGAGCCCGGATGCTCCTTCTATCCAAAAATCAAGTCTTGGTCACTTTACTCTTTTTTTGGGGGGGGGGGGAAATCTCTCCGCAGCTGCGGGGCGGTTCGCCGAACGCTTCCGCAATTGCGGGGCGATTCGCAGAATGCTCCCGCAGTTGCGGAGCAATTCGCTGAATGCTCCCGCAGTTGCGGAGCAATTCGCCGAACGCTTCCGCAATTGCGGAGCAATTCACCGAATGCTCCCGCGGTTTCGAGGCGGTTTGCTGAAGCCTTCCGTAATTGCGGGGCGTTTTGCGGAATGCTTCCACAATTGCGGAATGACTTGCGGAACGACTTGCGAAATGTTCCGCAATTGCAGAACGATTCACCGAAGTCTTCTGCAGTTGCGGAACGATTCGCCGAAGTCTTCCGCAGTTGCGGAACGATTCGTCGAAGTCTTCCGCTGTTGCCGAACGATTCGTCGAAGTCTTCCGCAGTTGCGAAATGATTCACCGAAATCTTCCACCGTTGCGGAACGATTCGCCGAAGTCTTCCGCAGTTACGGAACGATTCGCGGAACTCTTCCGCATTTTCGGAACGACTCGTCGAACTCTTCCGTGTTGTGGAACGATTCGCGGAATCCTTCCGCAATTTCGGAAGAGAATTCCTTCCGCAATTTCGGAAGAGAATTCCTTCCGAAATTTTCCTTTCAACGCCGATCACTTAGAAAAATTTTCCGCGTTGCGGAACAACTCGCGGAATCCTTCTGCAGTTTCGGAAGAGAATTCCTTCCGCGATTTCAGGGCGGTTCGCGGAACTCTTCCACAAATTTCGGAACGATTTGCGGAATCTTTCCGCAGTTTCAGGACGACTTCCCGAATTCTTCCCGAAACAGACTTAAACAAAAATTTTCAAAAACACTTGAAACAATTTTCGAGTTCCTTCTTTTCTTCTTCCTGTGATGACTACTGCCCAGCAGAAGGTAACCTTACCTGTGCAACTATCCAACTGAGCCAGCTGGTCTTGATGCTAGTACCTGTGGTGATTAGGAAGGGATATTCCCTTGTAACTGTAATTGGATTTGGCCCATAGAGGCCCAATGCTGCAACCAGCAGCTCTGATACCACTCTGTAGCGTCCCCTTCCATCATCAAATGCAGGGAAGGAAACATTAACAATACACCGGGCTTTTGGATAGACTTAGCCCCAATATTTTTCCTCATAAAATTCATAACAATTAAAACTTCTGTGTGCATGTTCGAACTTCAATAAAATACAGTGGAATTAAACATAACAACACACATAAGCACAAACAGAATATGATTCCATATGCAGGGATTCAATCCTAATCTTATGCTATGCACAGACTTCATTTCAATTTCAACCTCATGAATAAATAACATTCAGATTTAGAACATTGCAGAACACATAATATATATATAATTAAAATCACAAGAATACTTATCTTGCAACACAAATGTCCAACGACTGGCTACGTGAGAGCAACGTTCCACCCAACCATAGATCTCTGTCCAGCCTGTATTCTTTCAGCTGAGAGTTCACCCCCGAGCTGGGCTATGTATCCACTAAGGAGGAACTAGATGGCTCACTCACAGTCAGCGTTTCACTCAAACAGCCATGCTAAGCCAACACACAGTTGCGTTTTTCAAGCATGCAATAGGAGATGGAGGAGGATGCTAGTCCACTGAGCTTAATCCCAGAGCCACATACACTTCAAGCTGGAATCAGCAATCCCATCCTCTGTTCATACATCCACACTTGGATTTCTCACAACTCTGTCACAAGTAACCCCAAATCCGTCACTGATTTTCTGGGCTGTTAAAACTGGGTTTTTCCATGGATTTTGGGGTTGCTATTGCTCCCAAATTCGCCCCAAGGTTCATACCAACGGATCCCCCACTGGATTTCACTGTCCAATACCCATTCTGGGCATTTTTGGCTTCCCAAAACGTGGGTTCATTCCAAGTTGCGATTTCTGGTTTTCTCACTCTTGGGAGCTCGTTTTTGGATGGATCCTGATGCTGGGTTCTTCCACCCTGGAATGGAGATGAGGAAGAAGCAACTTTCAGGAGGTAGAGTGACTTGTGGCACAAGTAAACAGATTCCATACCTACCCATACGAATTTCAGGGCTTCCCATGCTCCATTGAATCCATGGGCTGAAATCTCAACCACTTCCTTACAACAGGCATAAATGTCATCTAGGGAAGTCAATGGGTTCTCATAATGACATATGGCAGCCCAGGGTTTAGTCCCATAGCCCCCTCACCACTCCCTAGTGGATACACGTGGCCCCTTCTCATTTGTTGCCTCCATAGCCAGTCTTGGAAATTTTATTGCATGATGTTTATTTATATCCCATTACAATTTCCATGGCTTAAGAGCACATGGGCATCAAATATCAATGCTTGCCCTTTTAAATCAAATTTGGGCTTTCACTAGCGGGGCCTTGGCCTTGAGCTCCACGCTAGGAAAACATACATTACACGTACACATTATTTACATTAAATGCTAATACATCCTAAGAGTCAGAATGGGGTATTACAATCCCCTCCGCCTTAGAATAACACCGTCCTCAGTGTTCCAAGACTTAGGCATACATATACAATTTACCTCTACAACTATCCAACTGAGCCAGCTGGTCTTGATGCTAGTACCTGTGGTTATTAGGAAGGGATCTTCCCTTGTAACTGTAATTGGATTTGGCCCATAGAGGCCCAATGCTGCAACCAGCAGCTCTGATACCACTCTGTAGCGTCCCCTTCCATCATCAAATGCAGGGAAGGAAACATTAACAATACACCGGGCTTTTGGATAGACTTAGCCCCAATATTTTTCCTCATAAAATTCATAACAATTAAAACTTCTGTGTGCATGTTCGAACTTCAATAAAATACAGCGGAATTAAACATAACAACACACATAAGCACAAACAGAATATGATTCCATATGCAGGGATTCAATCCTAATCTTATGCTATGCACAGACTTCATTTCAATTTCAACCTCATGAATAAATAACATTCAGATTTAGAACATTGCAAAACACATAATATATATATAATTAAAATCACAAGAATACTTATCTTGCAACACAAATGTCCAACGACTGGCTACGTGAGAGCAACGTTCCACCCAACCATAGATCTCTGTCCAGCCTGTATTCTTTCAGCTGAGAGATCACCCCCGAGCTGGGCTATGTATCCACTAAGGAGGAACTAGATGGCTTACTCACAGTCAGGGTTTCACTCAAACAGCCATGCTAAGCCAACACACATTTGCGTTTTTCAAGCATGCAATAGGAGATGGAGGAGGATGCTAGTCCACTGAGCTTAATCCCAGAGCCACATACACTTCAAGCTGGACTCAGCAATCCCATCCTCTGTTCATACATCCACACTTGGATTTCTCACAACTCTGTCACAAGTAACCCCAAATCCGTCACTGATTTTCTGGGCTGTTAAAACTGGGTTTTTCCATGGATTTTGGGGTTGCTATTGCTCCCAAATTCGCCCCAAGGTTCATACCAACGGATCCCCCACTGGATTTCACTGTCCAATACCCATTCTGGGCGTTTTTGGCTTCCCAAAACGTGGGTTCATTCCAAGTTGCGATTTCTGGTTTTCTCACTCTTGGGAGCTCGTTTTTGGATGGATCCTGATGCTGGGATCTTCCACCCTGGAATGGAGATGAGGAAGAAGCAACTTTCAGGAGGTAGAGTGACTTGTGGCACAAGTAAATAGAGTCCATACCTACCCATATGAATTTCAGGGTTGCCCATGCTCCATTGAAGCCATGGGTTGAAATTTCAACCACTTCCTTACAACAAGCATAAATGTCATCTAGGGAAGTCAATGGGTTCTCATAATGACATATGGCAGCCTAGGGTTTAGTCTCATATCCCCCTCACCACTCCCTAGTGGATACACGTGGCCCCTTCTCATTCGTTGCCTCCATAGCCAGTCTTGGAAATTTTATTGCATGATGTTTATTTACATCCTATTACAATTTCCATGGCTTAAGAGCACATGGGCATCAAATATCAATGCTTGCCCTTTTAAATCAAATTCGGGCTTTCACTAGCGGGGCCTTGGCCTTGAGCTCCACGCTAGGAAAACATACATTACACGTACACATTATTTACATTAAATGCTAATACATCCTAAGAGTCAGAATGGGGTATTACATGGTTATAATGTGAGGAAACTTGGGCCTTAGTATCATAATATTATAGGGAAAAAGGAACTTAAAGAGACATTCAACGACTACACAAAACCTATCTAGGGTATATTTCCTCTTGGAGTGAGGATATAGGTTCCATTTAGAGGTTTTTAGTACAAGAAATGGGTCTCAAGACCTTGACCATTATTGATAAAGATGAAACTTGGGCCTTAGACATAAATAAAGCTTATAGAGATGAAGGGACATGGACAAAACCTCAAACCACCGCACAACCTACCTTTTAAGAGGATCTTTGGTATCATAATGAGTCTATGGGAACCATTTGGATGTTTTGAGCACTAAGTATGGCTATCATAGCCTTGACTATCACTAGGAAATGAAACATGGGTATTATAACCTACGTAAAGCTTCTAGAACTTAAGCACCATATATGAGGTGTCAAGTGACCACAAATAACCTTTGTAGGTGGTATACTCTTTGAGTGAGAATATGTGTTCATTTATATTATCATGCACCTAAGATATATTAAACATTTTTTTATGTATCTATTATTGCGAATGTGATTTAGTGATCTTCTATTGAACATGTGGTTTTTAAGAGCTTAAATCTATGTGGGAAGGGAAATTTGAATTTAAACGCAGCACACACGTATTATTTAATAGTTGAACCACTCCTCACAAATATGCATGTCACCTCTAATTCTAAGTTTCTACTTTGGATTTATCTTGAGAGTAAACAAGCATGTCATTTGGAATTTGGTTGATCATGGCTAATGTTACTTTTTTCTCTTTTCTCAATATGTTTTTGTTTCGAGACCAACTACAATCTGCTATAGATAATCATGGATGATGAAACTATTGACATATATACAACTCCTTCTCTAGATTAAAAATATGTAATTTAAAAAATTTAGAAAAAAAATAAAATGCCAATGTTAGAAGAAATCAAAATTGAGCTAGTTATGGAAATTTTCAATAAACAAAATCTATACATTCAGAAAGGTGATTCAATTTCCTACATTTCACCTTTTGCAAGATTCATTGTGTAGGTGCCTTAAACTATCTATGTAAGATGAGGAATATTTGTTTTTTCAAATTTTTATTGCATCTAATGCATCAAAAGAGACCATCATTAACTTGCAGTCACCCATTGATCTTTATTTTAATGAAATAAGAAGATAATTTGTAAATCTTTATAGTCTTACAAATATTTTGAATTCAAAACTTAATATCCAAGCTATATTTCAACACTCTAAATAATTTGATCCTCTACTTTCTTAGTATCAGAAAGATTGCTTATTTTAAAAAACAAAATCAAATAAATTATTACACAATTTTTAATCATCATAAGTTAGATATCATGATATCTCATTTGTGTTCTATGTTTATTGTTCATTAAAAATTACATCAACACCAATACTGTAATGTATATATCTATATTAAGGCTTACTCTAATTTCCCGTAGAATTGCAAAAAGTGTTTTCTAGACTACTAGAAAACAAATAAAATTCGTTATGTTTAAGGTGCACCACTTGAGCTTCTAATACATATCTAGAATGCTAAAGATTGAAAATTCATTATAGGGAAGAATAAAATGGATCATTCTTGGTTTGTAAAGCATTAAAATAATGCTGAAAACGAAATTAAAATACAATTGTATTGAGATGAAGTTGAAAATTTTCAATAAATTTATGAGTAATGAGGATAATGTTGAAGTTGGTGACATCAATGTTTCGACATATTTAAAATAAGAATAAAATTAATAAACACAAAATAAGCAACACTAAATGACTGTTAATTAAATTCTAACTATTTGTACTCAATACAATATTAAAAAGTTTACTCTTGGTCGTTCGCCTCTTCATGATTATCCTCAGACGGGTGTATCGACATTGGAATGAACAACTTCAGTCCCACTCCTGGAAAGAGGGATGATGGCAAATTTGGAATTGAGTGACGTGGCAATATTCAAAACTCGACCTTAACGCGGATGCAGTGGGTTTGTTTCACCATTGTATGCAAAGGCTTTTGAATGATATGGGAAGGCTTGATATGGCCCTTAGCAAATTGTTTGGTGGGTGAAGGTCTTGATGGACCACCAAATTCTCAAGGTTATAATCAATGTGGGATTATTACGCACACACAAGGAGAAGAGGGATTATTACAGTGGAACGGAATTTATATAGACAGTTAGTTTTTTTGTTTTTTTTTTTTTGGTCCACGAAAAAAAGTATACTATTGTTATTCAAAAACTGAATGAAATAATACATGATTTCAACAATGCAATGCTGTCCACCTCAAAAAACCAAAAATACATGATTTTCCGCTCATCCCCCAAAAACAAACAACAGATTGAGAACATTTTCCAGGAGCCAAAAAAATAGATCCAAGACAAATAGTACATGATTTCAACAGTGCAATGCTGTCCACCCCAAAAAACCAAAAATACATGATTTCCCGCTCATCCCCCAAAAACAAACAACAGATTGAGAACATTTTCCAGGAGCCAAAAAAATAGATCCAAGAGTCTTTAATCTAGAAAATACATAGAACTAGAGTCTAACAGTAAGTTCTCACAAATTTCTTCCCAAAATAAATAGCCTTCATCACCCTCCAATGCCAGCTTTGACAACTGGTCTGCCTGAGAATTAAAATTTCTATATATATGATCAAGGAATAAAGAGCTAAAGGATCTCAATTCAAGTTGTACTCTGTTACACCAATTGACCAGGTTTAAGACCTTCAGATCAAATTCACCCCTCGCCCATTTGATGGTGACCCACGAATCGCCAAATATTTTAACCTTCGCCAGACCAAAGAGATTTGCCACTCGAGTGACACACCAAAGTGTTAAAAGCTCATCCACAATTTCTACACAAGTTTTCTCACTTGGTATTAATGAGCATTTGGTAGATAAGTATTTGCTAGAAATTAGATATTAGGGTTTCTACTCGAAGGGAATTTGAATTTAGGTGGTGAAAGTGAGAAATTTAATTTTTCATTATTTGAGTAATTGATTCTCAATTTAATATTAACTCTACAAACACTTTTACTTTCAATAATTAGAACATCATGAACATTTTACTTATACAAACATTTTTAATAATCAAGACATCATAAATGTTTTATATTGAATATTTTCATTTGTAACTTAGTTACTTAAGTGAGGGGATCATAAAGAACTTTGGTTAGTGAAATACACTTTCATCATTACATTCAATTATAGTTAATCAAACGCATTTAACCATTTCATCATTCAAGATTTCAAAGTTAATTAAAACTTGTATAATTATGTTTAAAGTAATCTACACCTTTACTACTGTAGCTTGTAATCAGAATATATTATAATATATATGTACACGATAGCATAGGGGTTAACTCAATTTATTGTGTTAGAATTATTTTAAAAAAAACATATTATTCTATGCCAATGAGTTTACTAAAAATGTTAAAGGAAAGAAATTATTCCCTAAATTCCTCATTACATTTTCCCTAAATTGAATAAAACACATTTATATATATCATATTTAAGATAATACAATACACTTGTAAATCTAAAGTCATTTGGAAGTTTGCAACACTAAGTATGATGTCTTAGATCTTTCTTTCATTCCAACAAACTTAGTTTTATTAAGGGGACACCAATAATGGAAAGGAAATATTCACAAACAGAACCAAGGCACAAGGGTCAAACACCACAATCATGGCATCGACACTAGATGTTAGTAAGAGATATAGAGCAAACCTCCACCAAGTGGACCAAGGAGATCTGGAGAAAACCACCCAATTCTCAAGGATACAACCAATGTGTGGGATTATTATGCACACACACAAGGGGAAGAGGGAGTATTAAAGTGGAATGGGATTCATGCTAATGGGAATACGACATTGTTTATTAGGGGGGAAACAATAATGGAAAGGAAAACTTCAGAAAGGGAACCGAGGCATGGGGTTCAAACACCACAATTAAAACATCGACACTAGATGTTGATAGGAGACCTGGAGCAAACCTCCACTAAGTGCCCCAAGGGCTTCCTCTATTGGAAAATTGTTTTTTTGCGTGAAGGTATTGACGGACCACCAAATTCTCAAGGATACAACCAATGTGGGATTATTACACACATACACAAGAAGGAGAGTAATTATTACAGTGGAACTGAATTCACACAGACATTTCCTACACATGTTTTCCCACTTGGTATTAATGAGCATTTGGTAGATAGGTATTTGTTAGAAATTAGATATTAGGGGTTTCTACTGGAAGGGAAGTTAAATATAGGTGGTGAAAATGAGAAATTTAATTTTTCATTATTTGAATAATTGCTTCTCAATTTAGTATTAACTCTACAAACACTTTTACTTTTAATAATTAAGGCATCATGAACATTTTACTTATATAAACAGTTTTAATAATGACATCATGAATGTTTTACTTATGTGAAATATTTTCATTTATAACTTAGTTACTTAAGTGAGGAGATCATAAGGAACTTTGGTTATTGAAACACACTTTCCTCATTACATTCAGTTATAATTAATCAAACACATCTTAACCATTTCATCTTTAAAGATTTCAAAGTTCATCAAAACTTTTATAGTTATGCTTAAAGTAATCTACACCTTTATTATTGTAGTTTGTAATCACAAAGTAATCTACACCTTTATTATTGTAGTTTGTAATCACAATATATTATAATATATATGTACAAGATAGCATAAGGGTTAACTCAATTTATTGTGTTGAATTATTTTTAAAAAAACATATTATTCTATGCCAATGAGTTTACTAAAAGCATTCCCTAAATTCCTCATTACATTTTCCAAAAAAATATAACACATTTATATATATAATATTTAAGATAATACAGTACACGTGTAAAGTTAAAGTCATTTGGAAGTTTGCAACACTAAGCATGATGTCTTAGATCTTTCTTTCATTCCAACAAACTTAGTTTTAGTAACATTTATTTGTATTTTTATGGTTGGCCATAAAAGTTAAATTTTATTTACGTGACTTTACACAAGTAGAAGAGGCATGGGATTGGCCAAGAATGGGAGTAAAACATAACTCATTTGCTAATTTGTTGTGCTTATAATAGGGAGGTCTACAAAGAAATTGAAATATTCATGGGATGAGAGGAGGATGTTAACTTGAGTGAATTGCCAAATGTGTTAGTTAATGGAAGAAGAAGTTAGATCTTAAAGAGTTTAAACCACTTACTTTGATTGTTAAAGGGGTATATGGATTACTAGAAACATTGATATATTTGATCAAATATGCTTTCTTTTCTTTCAATGTGTTTCCCCGTGTAAGATACTTCTTGATATCCATAAGAAAATTGCTAAAATCGTTCCTCAAAGGAACTTCATGCACAAATCCATTAATAAGTTAAGGGCATGGGCCTATTTCAATTGTGAAAATGAAGGTAACCCTCGAAGTTGTGGAGCAAAGGGAATCATCTATATTTTTAATACTCATTTCCATTATGTTCAAAGAAGGAGAGGGTGGTGGTTTGAATGAGTTTGTTAAGCTTCTAACACAAAAACTGTTGATATCCTTGGCTTCAAAGAAAAGTGTTCAAATATTGTTGATTTTGGTGATTCTCTTGAGAGTGGTTATAAATTGGATATGTGGAAAATATAGGATATAAAACATGTTCTTAAGTCCATGCTCAAGGGAGGTTAAAGTGTATTTAGTGAATGAAATTTATTCTTAACACCATTTCCTTCATCATGTATAGAGGGAACTGAACATGGAGGTTGATTCCTTATCCAAAACACTCTAAATGAAAGTCGGGCAATGGATGTTACTTCAATCTAGAGATGGCTCTATTCAAGAATACTTTAAATCAATATTTCAATGCAATCCTAAGTATTGAGATTACAATTGTTCATTTTATTGATATTTATCATATTTTAAAAATTGTAGGGGAGAAGAATTGAGTCTTTAAAACTAAACATAAGTAGATGTCTTTATGAGCGTGTTTTTACAATAATTTAAGATTCAATGTCTTTTTGAGCTTGTTTTTACAATCATTTGAGATTCGATGAGGGGGAAGTAGCTGCGGCTATATGTGAATGTATATTGATTCCACTCCAAGAAGGCATATCAATCTTAGGCGTATTGGATTAATTATTTTCTTGACATGAAGTTCTTCTAAGTTTATTTTAAAATAATACATAACAATTAGATATATTTATTTTATTTACAAGGAAAACTTAGTGAAGAAACTAAGAATGCTTTCCACTTGAGTGTGTGTGTGTATTGAAGAAGGCTAAACAATTTTAACTATTTTTGGTTTGTCATTACTAAAATTTAGTGAAGCAATCCATTCTTTTTAATGCTAACAATTATATTTATAACATAAATGGATTCAATACCCTCAAATATACCTACCATAACCAAATAATGCAATGTTAACATTTTATATCTACAACTCCATCGATCCAAAATGATTTCTACCAAATTTTAGGCCAAAATTTTTAATTTTCCCTCGTGTTATTTTTAATAGTTGTAATATGTTAAGAATATTCCTATTATATTATTCATAATCATGGTTTGAGAATTTTTAAAGGTAACTTAAATGTTTTTTATAATTATAACAATGTAAAACAATAAGTGTGCGTGTTATTTTTGATGGATTTAATTCATGGTTAGAAGGGAGTTGGGGTTTATGCAGGGATGACTAGGGTTTATCGGGGGTGGGTGGGAGAGTGGCGTGATGCAAAGTTGTACTAAAAAACATGTTGTATGAATATTTTATTGGTTACGAAGAGGGAGGTATCATTGAATCTCTCGAAATATTTCGTACGCATGAGGATAGTTTAGATATTTGGCAGTGTACTACAGAGTACAGTGAGGATGTCAGGCACTCACTTTTAGTAAGGGGTCTAGCAACGAGGAAAGCAACGAACAGGTTAGGAAGGAGGTTTATGTGATCCAAGTAGATTGTGGTTATAACTCTATCATTTTGGAAATTGTTTCACCTTGTCCATCTCGGAGTTCAACAAATGAGGGTAAATAGGCTCTAGTAACAAAACCCTCTACTCAAAAGGAGGGTTCTAATAAGGTCTTTGTGAAGAAACCATACAAGCACAAGGTGAAATGTCACAAGGCTAAAGATGAGTGGATCTTGATGGTTTTGGGTCATGATGTGGTCTTCGATTGAGTGGAGGGTCTAGCTCAGGAGTCCCTTGGAGTTAAGTTCATGGGGAAAATGGTATCACAGGCATCTCTTCTTTTATGCTTGGAAAGCGAATCGAATCCGTTACTGGGTTATATCCCTTGTTTTCATAGTCTTGTGAAGGGATGGTGTTGATTCAAATTACAATCCAAGGTGTATTTGGATTTGGGTTTGTTGAAGTCTAATTATGGGGACCTATAACTTTAGTTATGAAATGATGGCATCTAGGTTTTGATTCAAGATATGAACCCTTTTATATCTAGTATATTTGGTTTTGTCCCCCAATTTTGCTTTAGAGTTGTGGTTAAAATACGTTTTAAAGATAAGGCTCTAGTAACGAGACCCTCTACTCAAGGGGAGGGTTCTAATAAGGTCTTGGTAAAGAAACCATCCAAGCACAAGGTGAAATGTCACAAGGCCAAAGATGAGTGGATCTTGATAGTTTTGGGTCATGATGTGGTCGTCGATTGAGTGGATGGTCTAGCTCAAGAGTCCCTTGTAGGTAATTTCATGGGAAAAATGGTATCACAAGCATCTCTTATTTTATGCTTGGAGAGCGAATCGAATCCTTTACTGGGCTATATCCCTTGTTTTCATAGTCTTGTGAATGGATGGTGTTGATTCAAATTACAATCCAAGGTGGATTTGGATTTGGGTTTGTCGAAGTCGTAATTATGGGGACCTATAAGTTTAGTTATGAAATGATGGCATCTAGGTTTTGATTCAAGATCTGAACCCTTTTATATCTAGCATATTTTGGTTTTGTCCCCCAGTTTCCCTTTAGATTTGTGGTTAAAAGAGGTTTTAAAGATAACAATGTATAATTTAGGGCACCTTTTGGTTGTTGAAAAAGGGTTTGGATCCAAATAAAACAAATAGGTCACTAGGGTCATGGTAGAAATGAACTTATCTGGGGGGTTGCGGGAAGATATAGAGATTTAGTGGCATTATGGGAGTTTTATTTGACCTATAGATTATTGGAGGTTCCAGTTCCAATGTCTGGTTTGTAGAGAGGTATGGCATCTATGTTTTGAGTGAAAATTAGAGTGCATGAAGTTTGTTTCTCAAAAATATTTGGTAAGGTCAATGGATACAGTGCTTTGTCAACCCATATGGATGGTGTTGGTACCAGGATTTGCCCCGCCATTTTAGATTCCGGCAGTGCACTTATAGAGAGAGACCTTGTTTTTCATTGCTAGAATAGCCAGAACTTTGAACTCTTTGTGTTAACTTGCTTGGCCTCTTTTCTCCATTAATCAAAGTTTAAATATCAGAGTTCAAATTGTTGGAGCTTTGCGAGATTCGGGTCAGTTCTCAATGAATATTTGTGGGTGTATTCCTTGTTTGGTGAGGAGATCATGTCTTTTAAATAAAATAATAACTTTATTTAAAATTAGAAATTAATAAATAGTAATTTAATTTTTACATAATATTGTTATTTAATAGTTTTTTTTTTTTTTAATTATTACTTTATGGAAAGCATAAAGATTTGTCTTTTTTGGTAAATGTTCTCACGTTGCCATAAAAAGATGATGAGTTAAGTTTTATAAAAAGTTTAAGGAGTTTCATCCGTCTCCAGATCAAGTTCATATCATAAGAGCCAAAGCAAGCACTCTCGTCACGATCCAAGAAGAGTCCACGTGTCTACATCTTTGCCCAACGCGTTGGGTCCCAAGTGCCAATGCGACAGTTTGGTGGCTTATTCAAATATTATAACAAGCAATGGCAACATACAAGTGCTAAAATGTTTTACACAATTAATGCCCAGGTGCCGAGGCTCTGTGTGAAGTTTCAAGATGCATTATTCAGTATCGAGATTATAATATATGCCCGAATTCTTATAGCAAAATGTTGAGAAAGGTTCACACAAGCATTCACGAGAATTGAGAAGTAAGGAGACAAAATCAAAGGGAGAGAGCTCAAACTTCAGCATACAATGCCAGTACGCACTCAGGTTATAGCCACATATAGACTGCCAATGGACATCAACACAAGCGTCCTTTCAAGCATCAAACATTGAGTGCTCAGCTGTCAAACACCATTGCCAACAAACTGCGAAAGTGTTAAGTTATCATGACATGTGTACCCTCGAGTGTCAAAGTCATTGCTCTAGATTAAGACGTGTTCCTTATCAATGGAGTTATTTATCTTATTTGCCAAAGAATCCCCATTTGTTTGAATGCAGCTTCAGCTAAAGATTATTAACAGATATCCAGGCATATGATGTGGAAGTTGTTATTGATATTAATGAGAGAATAAAATGATGGCAGAGTACCTAGCTAACCAACTCAAGATTTCGAAGAGATTGAGTACGAGGTGGCAGAGTACCCTGTTATTTTGAAATTTCGGCACAGAATAGAGCATTTGGCAATCAAGGTGTCAAGCAACTTCATCCTTTGCAGCTAATTCGAAGGTTTTTAGTTTGTTGATAGAATTTCATTCCAAAAGGCCCGTAATAGCTGAATGATGCAATTGTTATAAATTTTATGATTTGTAATGTGAAGATGGGGTTCCAGCCGAGAGGGTTGAGAATGTATTAGGATTTGATATAGATCATACTGCTACCATGAGTTACAGGCATGTATCTTGTTTCCTTTAATATGAAGAATTGCTTTGGAATGATTATAGTCGGGATGAGCCCAAATCTGTTTTTAATATTTGAATTGATAAATAATGTGTGATGTTCATGATTTTGTTCTCTGTATAGTCTCTTTCTATACCAGAATTCTTGTGATTCATATGCATGTTTATTAAGGATCTGGATGGAGTTAACTCACTATGTTAATAAATTCATACTCGTAAATCTTTCTATTACAGTATGTTACACTTATACACCTGCTGTAGCCATTTCCTGTGTGTTAGCCTGATCTCTGTGAGACTTGCCTATCTATAAACTTTCAAGCCTACTTGTCCTTCTCAATAACCTAAGATTCTCTAGACTTTGGGCCTTAGCAGTCAAGGAGTCAAGGTGCAGACTCTAGTGATAACATATGGTGTTTCAGTGGTACATATAAAGAATGCTCGAGGTCCGACTGGAGGGATGCAAAAGATCTCTTAATTAACATGTCCCTCTTTATGTGCAATCGATGAAGACACTAATAAAGGTATTGACTTTTCTTCCATTCCCCACTCCTCCTCTCTTCTCTCTTCTAAAGCTATAGGGGAGCAGTTAGGTGTGTTGGATTCTCAGGCTCCATTAGTGAAAAAATACCTAGCTGAGGGGATACTTTACATCCATTGGATGTAGCTAATAGTGTAGGTATTTCTATGGGTGGGTCCAATCGGGGACATAGGTCTCATTCTTCATTGCTCTCAAATTACAATTTGAGGTCAAGATATTTGCAAAAGTTTGAGGTGACAGATGTAGTGGAAGGTGGCCTAGAACCAATCTGATCCCTCCTTTACAGGTTGGGTATAAATCCTATATTTCCAAGGAACAATTGAAGGACTCTCAAGTAGTGCAAGAAGGGAAGAAACTGACAATTACTACGACCCTTAGAGCACAATTTTCATAGTCTTAGCGAGGAGGGCACATTGACCATCACGCCTCTAATGGAGGAATATTTAGTAGAATTGGCTAGTGATTAGATCTGCAACAGATTGGGAATCCCATGGTGGAGAGTGGGTGCAAGACACCTGCACCCCTTGGTTGAAGACCCATGACGAGCGGGAAGTAGGGACTTAGTGCAAGAATCCAATGAAGCAAAACATGGGCACGAGACAAAGCACACCCAAGTAGCATGAGTTGGGATCCCAAGGGATTTACCATCGGAAAGTTGACTCCTGTGATTGTTGTGTGATCCACATTGCATGGCCAAGTGACCGAAAAAAATTGGTTTTCACGTGAGCTCATTGACATGACGGTTTCTTCAACAAAGTGGGTGGCAAGGAAGTAAGTGGTCACACCAAGGGTGGTGAACTTGGCAAGGTGATGGATGGACCTTTGATGGGAGAATCTTGTATGATATGAAGACTCACTTAAGAGAAGGGTGCAACACTTGAATTGGATTCCTATATATTAGAGGACGTGTGAAGCTCCAATGGAATTAAACTCGAACCAACCAAGTGTGGGAATCACAAATAAGTGTAGTAAGAAGAAACAAGTAATGCACAAATCAAGTGGAGTACACATTGCTTGGTAGAAATAACAAAGTCTCAGCTGTAGCTTTGACTAATAGTGCAGTTGAGTAAAGGGTTATAGTTGTTGCATGAGGCTTACCTGTAGATGCAAAAGGGAAGCAATATTGCGGGAAGAAGATTCTTGGGGTTCCTTTTGTAAATCGAGTAGCATCCAGTTTGGGTGCATTCCTAGAGAGATAGCCAGTGGGTGCTATCCCATATCTCTTTCATTATACTCTTGTAATACATACTTGTTTCCAGGCCAGACTCTCTAGCATCATGAAAAGTGGTATTAGAGCATAACAGGTGTCAAGAAGAAGAGTTTCAAAAGTGCATCAAGAAGAGAAGCACGTTGAAAGGTGAATTTGGCAGTAGTGCACCCGGGTCATTCTAGTAGAAAGGCACTACCAAAACACAGTGGACCCATGAAGGGGGCACCTGACACATAGTGCACTTGGAAAAAGTGTGCCCGATCTGCAGTGAAGTTTCAAGTAAAAACCATCGGGAGCAGTGTTAGTGGCGCATCAGGAGGAAAGTGCACCTATGACAAAACACTTCTTTAGGTTCCCATGAATATGCACTCGGGACATAGAAGAGGTGCAAAAGAAGCAAAATAATTCTGTTGTAGCTAAATACATGAAGCAAAAGTAGTTTGTTATAAAGGAACAGAGAATCAAAACATATAATGAAACAAAACATTTGTAAATATAGATATAAAATACATTCTTTTGTATCAGTCAACAATGACTAGGAGAATTTGTTCATGTACGATTCCTTTTGAAATGTCTCCACAATAAAAACAACACATAGATATAGAATTATTCTTAGAGAATGAATAAGTATAGCGCTCACATAGAAGGAGATGATGGTGCCTTGAGATGAAATCAAATTGGCCACTAGATTATCCCAAAAATCCTTTATCATTTCCTTTGGGAAAACATGCTCTATAAATTGGATTCCCAAATATTTGAAAGTTTGGCAATCAATGAGTAACAAGTCTTCTTCTCCTCCATTTTATTACTCCTCTTCTATGAAGTTTATTTCTTTTGATTGTTCATTTGTTTATAATTTGATTTTGGATTTTCCATTATCTACTCTTACACTACCCTTACATTGGTACTTTCAACAATTTTGTTTAGACCCAAATTATAGCATTTATAATCTTTCTTTGTAAATGAGTAACCAAGGAAGATGCTTTCATAAGTTATAGAGTCAAATTTTCTCAAGTCATCATCATCACTTTTTATGTAACACTTGCTCCCAAAGTCTTTGAAGTGTCTTCCTTTCCATAACTCACTTGGTTTTTTGCACTATTGACTCTTAGTTGTCCTTTGTTTAGAATGTAAACAACTGTATAAATTGCTTATGTCTAAAACGTGTTCGAGAGCTTGGTTTCATTCAACATTGTACTAGCAGATTCTTGTACCAATCTATGTTGAACTTTGGTTGTCATTGATGTCAACTAATGTCAAAGAGGATGTCAAATTGATTCAGTTTGAATCATTGATGTCAACTAGTGTCAAAGTGGATACAACATTCCCATGCCAGCTTAAAGAAGTGTTTGGAAGCCACTTTCATGAAGTATATGTGCAAGATGGTGAAGAATATGGATGCCAATTTGAAGAAGTATATCTAGAAGTTGCATCTAGTCTAAAGATGTGTGTCCAAGGATACATCATGCATGATCATTATGAAGAAGAACCTAAGGAAGGTACATCATGCAGATTCAGTTCAAAGAATTACATAAGTAATGTATCCTACTACATGTGGTACCTACGTAGATATCAAGTCCACCAAGTCATACTCTCTCAAGGTAGCAGCCAAAGAATTGGTCGGAAAAAGGTACATGTGTACAAGAAACCAAGGATTTGGTTAAGCAAAGGTACAAGTGTGCATACATGTCGATAGAAGATTCTAGAATGCACAAGAGACCCTAAGCAATGTATGGTGAAACATCGGGAGTGCGCAAGCAGTTAGAAACAACTTATGGTTAAATAGTCCTGAAAGTGCGCAGGTCTTACCAATAAGAAGATGTTTTCATATAGTAAAGCGTACACAAGTTCCAAGAAGGGTGCAATAGTTGAAGTTTGTTTATGTGCAAATTCCACTACCGATGATACAATAGGTGTGAAAGTTCCACATGTGATGGTACTGCAAGGGTCAAAGTCCCACCAAGTCAAAGATCATGTATGCACAAGTTTCGCAAATCATTAATACATCAGGTGTGCAATACCATCAAATGATGGTACAACAAGGTTCAAAGGTTCACCAAGTCGAAGAGTAAGGATGTGCACATACCACAAAGCAATGATATATCATAAGCGCAATACTCCACCATTAAGGTATAAGTCCCATTAATGCAGGATGTGCAAGACCCACAAAGGATGACACATCAACAGTGCAGAATATGACATGTGGCGAAAGAACAATCCGTGAAGAAAGGAATAAGGGATGCTACAACCAACTTGTGGTCATACAATCTGTGGAGGACACGTATAAATAGATATACAATTTGGATATTTGAAGCAAGATTCATGGCATGATTGTAGAACTTCAAGTGGAAAATATAGATTTATATTCAAGGAATCAAGGGCTCGAGTACAGAACAACATGATCTAGCGAGGAGCCGAGTGCACACATGCAGTAGGATGAAATACTGATGGTGTGTGCAGAATGATGTTGTTGATAAATGATAAATGCGCAAATACTAAAAGGCAGAATCACACAAGTATGCGTAAGTGCATGAGGACTGATTGACAGTATCGTAGATAGCACACAGATAGTCATAGATGTTGTAAGTCAAAAGCACAGAGATAGAACCAAAGTATATCAGAAGATGCGCAGATGTTTGTCTAATGCAAGAAAGTTGAAGTGAAGTGTGTGAAGTAGAAACGTCCATCAGATGCGCAACGACAAAGCAGAAACAAGATCTAGTGCCATGATGACGATGATCTGAGACAAGTACATTAAACTGAAAGGATGAATCACTTGATGCATAGTATGTCATAGATTGTCTAAAATACTATGGCACTTAAACATAGCGGACAACAAGCTATCAATTGAAAGCACGATATCAGTTGGTGAGTGCAGTTGCACAGTAGAAGAAAGACATAGTGAACCTTGGCATAGACTACAGGATCAGCTGCACATAGTACATGAAGTAAGACATCAATAGAAGTGTAGAATTGAGTGAAATGAGAATTCAAGCAATGTATGCAACACACTGATAGAGAATCTTCTGCATACGAAGGTAGCACATAACATAACTAATAACAGAAGATCAGAAATGTTCGGGAGTTGGATGTTCACTAAGCTAGAATCTTATTTTGGATATATGGGTGGCAGGTCGGGGAAGGAGTAGGAGGTTGGAGCCTCCTTCCATTTGGTGTTGGAGAACACAGGGAGTTGGTGCTTCCTTCAAGTCAGTGCCTATAAAACAAGGGGGTCAGTGCCTCCTTCTTGTTGGTGCTAGTAAATACAAGAATTCAATGTTTCCTTGAATGTAATATTTTCATTACAAAAGAACATTCTGTGGTTTTTTCCATTTTGGTTTCCACGTAAAAAATATGTGTGTATTATGTTGTTTATTTTGGTGCATATGTGAACTATGTTTATTTATGATGGATGCATAATTGAATATCAATATTTGAGTTCAGGCAAATATGTTAAAGAAGTAAAAATTTATTCATAACCGTGTTAATACTGATTCACCCCCCTCTCAATACTAAATTGATTCCCACAATTGGTATCAGAGTGGGTGTCTTTAGTAACAGATTAACACCTGGAAGATAGATCTCTGCACAGATATGGAAAATAAGGGAGGCCTTCCCACTAACAGAGCACCAAGGTTTGACGACACCAATTATACCTTCTGGAAGGTTAGAATGGAAGTATAATTGCAATCACTGGGAGCAGATGTTTGGCAATCCATTGATGATGGTTACAATGTTCGAGTGGTCGTACTAGTTAATCCAACACAAAGGAGAATCTATGAAAGCAATGCAAGAGACAGAAACACACTGCTATGTGGTTTGAAAAATTATTAATTCGTCAAGGTTATGCACTACGCTTTAGCCAAGGAGGTTTGGGACAAACTCATAGCTATCCATGAAGGCGATGAAAAGGTAAAGAAAGCAAAGTTGTAGAACTACTATGGGTCACTTGAATCTCTGAGAATGAAAGATGAAGAGAATATTACCTCTTACTTCTTAAGAGTAGATGCGATAGTAAATTCTATCAAAATTCTTGGGGTCACATTGGAAGAAGAATCTGTGGTACATAAAATATTGAGAACTCTTCCCTCAAAGTTTGCTGCAAAAGTGTCTGTATTGGAAGAAAGAGCTAATCTTGAAGATCTGAAAAAGGACGTGCATCAGGGGATTTTTACTACATACGAGATGAGAAATGAGAAAGAGACTCCCATCAGAAAGGAATCCACTTTTAAAGCTAGTGGGAAGGACAAGCTTGATCACGACAAGGGCGATTGCAATGAGTCAGATGATGAGGAATCAAACTTTGTTAGAAATTTGAAAAGAGGAAGAGGTAAGTACAAGAACAAGATTCCCTTCAAATGTTTCAAATGTGGAGGAGTAGTTCATTATGCCTCTAAGTGTCGTTATCGAGAACATGAATACAGTGACAATGAGGAATAATCTAGTTCTCATGAATGTAGAAATGCGTGCACTCAGCACAGACCTAAAAATATAAGGAGAATTCCAAAATAGAAGAAAAGTCTATACACTGAAGAAGATATCAATATATCTTAAGGAAGAAACTATCACGAAGAACCAAAAGTATTACTTTTCATGGACTTTTTGGAAGAAAAAATAAGATATGAAAAGAATAAGAGCAGTTTGAAGAATACTACAATTTGCCAAAGCAAACCAAGATCATTAGATAAATACTTCTTTAATGGATCATTCAAAACACCTCCAAAGCCTACTGCATAGGTCAAGACTGATAATCAATTTGAAGAAGATGAAGACATTGCAGATATTGACTAGGAAGGTTAATTTATTAGTGCCCTGGATGAGTTAAAGAAGTCAAGTAGGAAGAATAAATTCTTGCAAGAAAAATTGTCGAAATATGATGAACGGGAAAATCCATTTCAAGAGTCTCTTGACGCAAATTTCCATGAAAAGTAACCAACTATGAGATTGATGGCACCCCAACAACTCCCCTTGATTTTGCAAATAAAGTGGCCCCCATTAGAATTTTGTAAATACTTAGCTTTTGGTTTTGTTTTTCTAGCTTGATTTGATAGGTGATTTCATGCCTTTCGTCCCTTGATCTTTCACTCTTTGCACTGCTTGTTATCGGGCTTGGTTCTTCATTTCATGAGGATTTGGTGATTTTGGTCATTTGACTCTCTTGGTTTCTTGGGTGCTCAACAACGATTTCATACTCTTATTTGAACTTGTCCAAGTTCATTGCATGTATTCATTCATTTGAATTAGATCATTTTGATTCTTCGACAACCTTACGAAGTTTTGACTTTTAATGCATAAACATAAAATGTGCATTTTGCAAAACCGGCATTAATTATCTAAAAATTGATTTACGTCCACAGAGCATTTCAAAGAAGAAAATCGAGCTATGGTTTTTCATTTTTTAAGTGGAATATCAATTTTATTCGAAAATCTATGCATTATTGTAATTTTTCAAAACATTAAATAAACAAACGTATACTTAAAAATTGGTTTTGGAGAATAAACTAATTGTTCACCAAAATGTTTTTTCTCAATGTGTATTAAGAAAAACATTTTGGAAAACATTTTCATGACATCATCTTTATATTTAAAGGCAATTCATTGACTTTGTCATATATCCTCCCATTACCTTGGTCTAGGAATCAAATTACATTCTTTGAATTCATTTTAGACATTTTAAATTGACTTAATTTGAAAAAGTTATGAGATCAAACTAATTTTTCAAAAAACATCCTTTTTGGATTCCACGTATCAAGAAGTTTTTTTTGTTGTTTTATTAATTTATATTAAAACCATTTTCTTTATGAGTATTTTAAAAGAAAAGTTAGCATAAGTCTAAAAGTTAAATATACTTTTGCCTTGTTTACTTCTCAAGAAACATGAACAAAGAAAGAAGGTTATGATATAATGTACTATAAACAACCTAATTGATATCGTTGACATACCGTAAAGGATTCATTGACAAAAGGAAACGTGAAGAAGCCATTTCATTTCAGAATGAGATAATTGAAGTAAGGTCTTTTGAGTGAATGCTACTTACAGGTTATTATTATTAATATCGGTGATTGCCACGTTAAAGGTAAGGGATTATATTTTTTGTAATTCTCCAAATTAATTATTCTAACAAATTTTTATTCCGTTTCACTTTCATCTACGACTTTGGAGAACACTTATACTTCTTGGTTGCGCGAGGTTCTTTTAGACTATGTTATGTAGACAATTAAAATCAAACTTCTCCAGGCTAAGTTGTTTTGAAAGGTAAACGATGCCACATTTCAAAAGAAAATTAATTTTGAAAACCCACGTGATGCCATGAAAGCACTGAGTTATCTCTATTGGAAGTAAATGAGAATACCGCGAGCTTTAAAAAACAGAGATTATTCTGTCCATAGTTGAAGGAATAAGCCCCAGCTCGTTGAAGACGTGTCACTAAGAAGCCCAGCAAACTTATGCAGTTCCACGTATCCACGGTAGTGGATTTATATAGATAAGTTTGAAGTTAAAGCTCCCAGTATATCACATCATCCATATCGGCGCGCAAGCACCATATTAGGTGGAAGAAAATGAATGCCAATCGACTTCATTAGTTGTATGTTACCATATGTCAATAAAAAGAGAACCAACTGTATATAAGGATTGAGAACACCGAGATTCCTTCATTTTCCATTACCTTACTCAACAGAAAACATTAAATCGTAGGCAGCGAAGGATACTGGTACGAAAAGAGCAATGTTTGTAACAATATACTATACCATGTGTGGCAACGTGGTAGATCAATGGAACCCAATTGAGTTTATAGTTGTTTCCATTTGGTAGGTCGAAGATTCTGTTCAACATTAAGACTATGATTCGATAGGGGGTCCTTAAGTGTTCGCTGTCATATTCCCCGCTACCTTTGGATCTTAGTTGCTTGTCTGGTACCATCATCTTCTTTGCACATTCAAAATTATCTATATTGGCATGCCTTACCCAATCATCAGTAAGCATAACTTTGGAGGAAGGAAGCTTGTATGCGGCTGAAATGTGTCCTAGTTGAAAGGAGGCAAGTCCTTCTCCATTGGTGTTTTAAATGATCCTGGTGGTTGTATCTACATGGGGCAAAATCCACCCAATCACCTTTGAGCAAGGAAACAATTATGGCTGGGTTGCTGCCTTGTGAAGGACTGACCTCTTGATGTTTTGGTAAACCATTGATTCCTCGAGGTTTGCATATGGTATTTTTCCATCTCTGATAACTGTGTACAGGTCACCCCATTTGAATTTTGGAGTGGCCCTTGTGATGGGTTTGGTGTCTTCAAACATTGTTTCAATTGGTATAATCGGAGTTGTTTCTACGTTAGGATCAATCTGCTTGCCCTTCTTCTTGTTGGTTTTTTTAATCATACCTGATGTGAAAACATAAAGAGTGAATAGTGAGGAACTTGACATGTGTATAAGGGATATAATATTGAAGATTGAGCAACTAAGAAGTGGTTAAATAACAATTGAAAGTTTATGTTGTTCGTCATAGGTATGGCGTACAAGGCAAGGCACATGGCCCTTGGTAGGTTCTATTAGTGTTATAGTGTCTATGCTAGAATCTTCTTTACATAACATAGAAAAAACCAGTTGAGAAGATTGAATGCCAAATACAATTTGGACTACACTTAAGTGTTTGCATTGTTGAATTGCCTAAACTTTTGTTGTTCTTCTAACTATTTTTTGCTTGCACTCCTAATCACTCTTATTTATTCAATTGGAATTAATTCAGGTTGTATTGGGAAACCTGAATCACTGTATCGGCACAAAGTTGCCAAAGTGTCGACGCGTCGCTGCGTTTTGGCGAGTTTGTTCTGATCATGATCGGCACAAACGAGAATCAGGAACTCGTAAAGCTTAAATCAATGATCATTAGGATTTATTTTTATTTACTACATAGAGGCATTAATAGCATATCCTCAGCTCGAATTCTACGGCCTCTTATGGGTTTGGAGTAGTTGGTTGTAGTTATATCTCTGGATAGTTACCTATAAATCTCGCAAAATGTCTTTGTTCTGCTTCACTGCAAACTGACACTTTGGTTCACTTAGAATCCTTGCAATGTGTTCTCTTTTGCAGGAAACTACATGTGTCATGCTCGAAGGCAATGTCATAAGATTTGGCATTCAATCTTATGGGTTGTGGCTTGCACTCTTATTTATTCAATGTCTATTAATGCAGGTTACCTATTGGAGAGAAATGCGGTGGCACAACAATTTGCTTGGAAGACATGTATAAAGTGTGTGTTATGTTAAGCAGTTTAAAGTTGAATTTTTGTGTGTTATGTTACAACTTACAACAAAATTGTGTGTTATGCTTCTAGAACTAAAATGCATCTCTACCAATATTAAGTATGTGAAAATGGAGAATTTTCTAACTGCTGCATCTTTTTGGCGAGTTGCAAAATGAGCATGCGTCAAGCATGCTTGATATCTGTCGCATATTTTTTGGCAAGAATGTGATAGGTCTCCAATATTAAATCCAACTCGTGAATATTAAATATATGTGTGTGTTTTGTTGAACACTAACATTATTTTCTTCACATGAGATGAGAATCTCATGTGCAGTTAGTTAACTTAGGCTCATGGTGAAGTTACTTAACTTACCCTCTGGTTTACTGAAGCATGTAAAAGAGATGGACAGTTGGAGTACTCTGTTACTCATGGGAGCTAAAAAGGATACTGAACCAGCATCAAAGAAATATGACCATGCATCATTACCATGGATGATGAACATGAATAGTTGTGGTGAAAATGATCTGCCTAAGTCAGCAGGGAGAATAGATTGGTAAACAGAAGGAAATGAATATATGAAAATGATTGTTTCACAGTATACTAAACATAAATATTCTTTCACAACAAAGCCATTTAATATCTGAGGAAAAGTACAAAGTTATATGAAAACACAAGCATTACAAAATAAAAAGGTAATACTATGGGTATACCAAGATGCTATTGAAACACAACCATTATAGAGGTAGAGGAGCAGCATGGGCCCAGACATATAAATAAGATATCCCCATAACCTACCACAAAATGTTTTTGAAACACATTGAAGTAAATAAGGTAAAGTAGTACAAAAAAAATGTATATATGAAATTGAATATCCAAGAAGGTAATGTTTCTTTGTATTTGCTTGTATCCTGTAGGAAAATATTCAATGACGATAGCAATAGGAATACAAGATCTAAAGAAAAATATACAAGTTGTATTGATTTAAAGGAGGAGGTACTAAAGTAATAGCTATGAAAAGTATAGGTGCTAAGGAGTAGGAATGTAAGTATATGGAACAGGTGGTTGCAAAGATTTTGAAGCAAGTAAGGTCTCCTCTTGTATCCTGCGTTGCACATAGGGGTTGTCTTGCATTCGCGAATATCTAGAAAATGAAAAAGGTAGAGATATGCGGAGGCCTGACAAAGATTTAACTCTGGATATTGCAGTGAATGTAAGGCCTTGTCAGTCAATGTTTCCAATCTATGGTTGCATTTTGCAGGTTCATCCCTTGTGGTTTATGGATTGTTAAGCCCCATGTCATTCCAAGTGGTACTTGCCTTCGTGAAATCCTTGTTATAGGACTGATGGGGACAAAATTTGGATTGGAAGAATCCCATGGGGGGCCTTTGTAGTGGAGAAATTTGATTACAACATAAGATGGCAAGGTAGGTGGTTGATCGTTGGAGTTGTACACAATTGCAATAACTTTTCCAAGTGAGCCATTAACAAGGCCTGACGAGACACATAAGTTGGCTGTCAACATGACCTGTTGACCAACTTCTAGAAGAACCTTGAATGGAAGTTGCTCATCATCGATTGAGGTTTTAAGATGTTGTTTCTTTTTCTCTGCAAGGCAATGTGCAACTGGCATGTTAAGGAGTTTTAGCATTTGTTTGCTGTGTAATGCAACAGAGTTATTAATTGTGTACAAATGGGTACATTTCTCAAATGTATTGTTCTCTTCTTGTGAAAGGGAGGAGGTTGTTCTTGACATGAGAAGGGTCCAATCTTCAAGTGTCGGTGTTGCATTTCGAAGATTGAGTAGGAGTTGACGAAAGGAAACTTGGGAAGGGGTGTTGCTTTGTTGTCGAAAGATGGTTGAAAGAGTGATAAAAGTGTCAAAAGTACGCTAGAGAGCATTACCTCGTGACATCCCAACATACATGGGGATGTCTTTTACAGGGATCAACTGTCCAAAATCACCATGGAAGATGATGGAGCAACCACCAAAGGGGGTTGTACGTTGGGAAGGAAAGGCTTCACGTAAACGGTCATCTATACGGGTTAACATTTTTGGGCCAAGGAAACTCATTTCATCAATGATGATGTATCGGATATGGCGGAATTGTTCCTGGAAGCTTGAAATGCCTTCAAGAGGGTGCATCTCAACAATGGGTATGCGAAGGGTAGAATGTATTGTAAGTGCATCTATGTTAGAGGCAGCAATACCAGTTGGAGCAAGGAGGAGCAAGGGGGAAGGTTTGTCGCCAGAGGCATGTTGGAGTGCAAATTTAAGGCAAGAAATTAAGTAAGACTTTATGGTTCCTGCAGTGCCTTGAATGACCATTTTTATTAGGGGACGGCTTGTAGCATTTGTGGAGTGTACGAGGACAAGATCAAAGGCCATGCGTTGTGTGGGAGACAACGAGGCAGGAGAATAGGAAGATGAAGAGGTGTCTAGCTGTATTTGGGGGGACAATCGAGTGAGGTCAATGAATGATATAGTTGTTGCATGCATGTGTGAAGGAATATGGTTTTCTGTCCAATTGTGTTATTTGTCAAAGTCACGATGCCCAAGCATGTCAAGGTCATCGATGTAGAGGTTGTTTCCAGGGCGGAGTTCCCATTCATCCATGGTAGGGGGTAAGGGAAAGTGGTTTGGAGCAGTAGGAGAGGCATCAGACGGAGCTGTATTGGGGGATTCTGGAAAACGACCAACATGCCATGCAGTGTATGTGTCTTTAATGCGAATCCAATTAGAAGTTATGGCAAATGATGTGGATCCAATGTCATCGGGGAGGGTGCGAAAGGTTTTTTATAGGAGGAGCTTGCTCCAGCATAATGAAACAAAGGAATCTACAGTAAAGGGTGGAATGGTAGTGAAGCGAGAAAAGACACGGACAATTTTGGGAGGGTAGATTGGTTTCCATTGGGAGTGCTTTCTACGAGGAAAGAATGACCAAGAACGTGCAGCTTCAAGAAGGGTAAGGTGCTCGAGTGCAAGGGGTCGCTACATGTATGCAAAAATGAAGGTGGGTGTTGGCGTGGTGTCAGGAGAGTCATTGGAAACATGTCGAAAAATGCTTTGGCTAACATTCAAGGATACAAAGGAGTGACTGCAAAGGGAAAGAGGGATTTTTTGGAGCATGTGGCAAGTTTCTTGTGCACCAATGTCACGATCTGCAACAGTTTCTAACAGGAATCATCTAATTGGTTGAAGGATGGGGCTATCATTTGGAGTTGCATGTGCAAGACGAGAAAGAATTGCATGGTAGATTTCTGATTTGGGCTCTTCCTTTGCTGCATATTTTGAAATGTATTTGAGGACAACATGTCTAGAGAGAACAGGTTGGCAATAAACATTAGCTCTCCAAATTGAGAGCATGGCAGGGTTGTGAATGTTTAGGAGGGCATCGTTCCTTGCAGGGTTATATGTTTTGTGGCCATTTGCATCAATGAACAAACAATAAGTAGGTTGTAGATCAAAGGGGAATCCATAGCGACATTGAAGAGATGATCCTTTTTTCCAGAGGCAAGAAGATTCTGAACATTTTGTGTGCCTTTGAACACAATTAGCAAGGTCTTCATAATTAGCCAAGTGGTTAGCTGCAAGCATGGAATGTGATGCAATGGTGCATGGATAATTTGTAGTAGAGGGTTGGAAGCATGGGGTTGTAGAATGGTTGGGTCGAGGATTCCATGCAGTAACATATTTGTCAAAGTATTTTTTTGCATCTTTGACCTTGGTAGCATCCGCCCAATCTAACGTGTGCATATTGGGTGCATTTTCAAGCCATAAGAATCCATGTATATGCACAAAGCCCCTATGTTTCCATTCACACCTACATGGAAATTATAAATATTAGGAAGGTACATTTGAGGTTCTGATCAATATAGGCAACTTTGATGGGAATATGATTTGTTACCAACTTGCACCAGTAGCCTTTTGTAGAAATCCCTTTTTGAAGAACCTCTTTAAGGAATATTTTGAATCTATTGTGCATGTATTGAGATGCAACATGTGGATTGGAAATAAGGTTGCGAATGCTCCATTGGTGTTGTTGATTTGAAGTGGTTGGAGCTTGTCTAGGCATCAGAGAATGCAAATCCGGCCACTTGGTATCAGCTGCACTGAGAGTGAAGAAGAATGTTGGTGTCCCTTGTTGACTGATCATGTCAGCTAGTTGACCCTGGCGTTTATTCCAATAGGAACATGTCCCACGAATGGTGGATCCAAAGCGCATGACTCATTCAACGATCTTATACAATAAAATATTAATTTTAAATAAAGTTTTGTTTAACTATTTATACAAAGATGGAGTATATATGGGATATTTTATATAATATTTATAAGGTAATGAATAGTAAACATGTTAAGTTATGGGAATATTTTAAGCGTACACCAGGGAAAATTTAAGTAATTAATATTTTAAGCTAAAATACTTGAGGTAAGTTCAAAGTATTATGAAACGTTGTAATCAGCATGCAAGCTAAGTTACAATTTGTAACGTGGACAACAGCATGCAACACAATTTTCATCGCTTGCCACTACGTTAATTATCTGGAATAACAATGATTTTGAGGTAACGTGGATAGCAACATGCAGCCTATACCTTTCTAGTATGGATTGACATATTTTTGGGTTAGATGCCTTGCACATCCATGGGGCTGCATTCCTTCGAAGCAATCCTTTTAGAACCATTGAAGTAGCACTGGGCTAGATGACGTGTGAGAAGTTGCAGGTGTGAGGAAGGCATCTGATATCCTATATTCTTGTTGAAGGAAGCCACCCTCAGCTACAACATGTTCTCAGCCTTGGAGGAGGCCGCATATGTAGATAAGAAGGGATTGAAGCAATTGCAGTCAAAGGGATATTTGTAGGCAGCCTGGAAGATAGGCTGCAGCTACAATCTCAACGCCCATCGTAAGTGCCTCATTCCAGTGCTTTAATGAGGTCGGTGGCCTTGGTTGAAGTTCCTCTTTCTTTGCTAAAACATTTCCACTATTGTGCTCGGTGATAGATATGTTGGATATGGGACTCTCCATGTGGAAAAGCATCCCATGACAAAACAAACACATTTCAGTCCTCACAATGAAGGAGCTTTGCGACTTCCCATAGTGGGAGACCGTTTTTGGAGTTCTATCATACTCTAGATGGCGTGGGAATCATTACCAAAATGAAGAGATATATATGGGAAATGATGGAAACCTAGCGGGAGGGTCAAAGACAGCACCAAGTAAATTTAATTGCACAGGAAGCTTATGGGGAATTTTACAAATCAAAGACTTTATGATTGAATTTGAAGTCCCTCATTGAGAATATATTTTGCTCAGTTAAGAGAGATTTAGAAACAGTTTCCAAAGATTGATCTACTTATCCAAAAGGTTCTTTTTGTTAATTTATCGACAATAAAGCCAGCAGGGCTACGCACAGTGCAGCAGACGCTAACCTCAGAGGCAGAGAGCATCTTGGATCATGCCATAGCAGAAGCTTATGGCCGCAGGCACGACCAAACGATTCCTCTACATGTTGCTGCGACGTTTTTGGCAGCCCCTAGTAGCCATCTGCACCCGGCTTGCTTAGCTGTGACTTTAAAGTTTAGGGGTTGGTTTCTTTTGCTCTTCTTCTTAACCTTTAGAAGGATTTCTTGATAATTTGCGACTTCAAAGTTTAGGGCATAGTGATGTCCCTACCACAATGAAAAGATTGAATTTGTTATATTGATAGTAAACATTAGCATTATAACTAAGCTAAAACATGTCTTTACTACAATGACATCAACGTCGATGTTTCTTTCTAACTTACAGCACGGTAAATAATTGGCGAGAATGGATCTAACACATCCAGATATATTGAATCGATCAAAAGTGTGGCAACTACATGCTCCACCATATAACCAAATGTAGTCCTAGGTAGCAATTAAAAGCATGTAGACATAATGTGAAGAATTTGGTTTACTTTGTGTAATATGTTTTTTGTTTGTTGTACTTGAATTTTAGTATCACAAATAGATGAAAAAATAAATAACCGAATATGCATTGGGATTTGTACAATATATATTAATTTTAATAATAAAAATGGTTTGCTAACAAGAAGAGCTTGTAGTTCAAAGGCATTATATGAGATGGTACTGTAAAAGAGCTCAATATCTTACTCAATAATAGATTGGAGTTACTTAATATCGAATATGTCCTAAGAAAAGGGATCGAACATGCCCTCTAGAAGCTGGTACTCAATAAGCAAGCATTGCATCAGTTATTTTATACATCTCTTACCGGAAGTTAGTAAGCCACTAAAAAATAAGCGTAAAGCATGAACGCTATCCAACACTCAAAGTAAGCCACTAAGAATAGGATTAAAGCATGGACGCTATCCAACACACAAAGTAAGCCACTAAAAAATAGGCTTAAAGCATGAACGCTATCCAACACTCAAAGGCCTTTGGTATCATCAATTTTGCTAGTGGTCAATCCACCCAAAACCTATTGGAAACTGAGAAATAAATCTAAAAAGGAAATTGCAATTTAAGTTGTATCAAATGGAGTTTAAATTACACTGAATTTTGGGCCTTGCAATTTATTTTGTATCAAATGGAGTTTAAATTACACTGAATTTTGGGCCTTGCAATTTATGTTGTATCAAATGGAGTTTAAAGTACACTGAATTTTGGTCCTTTTTAAAGGATGCACAAGCATGCTTGACCAAATGGAGAGGGGAGTTGACTTATATTTATTTGGTGTAAACAAGCACAGACAAGTACAACATGAAGGGGTAATTTCATATCAGAGATCAGTGCATGGAAAAAGGTAGGTAGGATCGCTAGTGTATCTAATCTCAAAACTGGATGGGTATCTAATCTCAAAATTGCCTCCATATATCGTTGAATAATAGCTAGTTAACTATTATGAAAATAGTGTTCCACTTCGTCTGTAGCTTGAATTCGATGCAAATACTCCTCCGAAGTCAGTCCTTAATGCATATGAAATAAATGATGCTCCCAAATTCATTACCCTTGAGTTGTTTTCCTTTTATAACTAAGAAATTGCTTTGTCTCTATTTTAAAAATATATCTAATAAAAAAATTTCCAATTTTAATTGTAAGTTAACTTTTTTAATAAAAAAATTATTCAAAGTGGTTATTTATTATATTGAAGTTTAGATTACCAACAACTAAAATATGTTGATATTATTCAAAGTGGTTATTCATTGTTTTGAAATATTCCTATCTATTCCAAGCCCACGATTAACAAATGAAACTAATGCAGGATGACTTATTCCTTCCATGAAATTCAATGATTCGAATTTTGCAACCTTCTTCCATTTTATTTGGTTAATTATGCATTTTTAAAAAGCTATTGCTTTGCATAATGAGTGTCTTTCCAAACAAGATAATTATCAACCTTCATATAATGGTAAAAATTGAAAAAATAATGAATAGAAATAATAAAACATTTAGATTACACAATGGATGGTTCTTTTTCTTAAAATATACTAAAAATAAAATTATTTATATATATAAAAACACAAACATTTATTATAAAGTATAAACTTTAAAGTAGCAAATTAAAAAAAAAAAAGACAAAATACAAATGGAATATAAATTTGGATTAAGTCCATTCTACCAAGTCTCATCATAGCTCAAATTGAATAACTACGTTTTAAGGTTTATACTCTAACATTCTAGACCCTTCTTCGCTTGACTACGTATTGTATAGATATATTTTCACTTCGCATTGGGTTGCAAATTGTAATTTTAGAATAAAATTTGGATAACCAAATGGATCATTGGGTTGCAAACTGCAAATTTAGAATAAAATTCAGATAACCAAATGAATTTTTAATTAAAATGTGATTTATTGCATTATGCATGTTTGGTAGACTATTGCCATTAATGCAAAAACAAAATCAAGCTAAGGAGCTTCATTCTCACTTTGTTATTGTAGTTGTTGTGAAATATTTCAAAGACAATCTTGAAATGGATTTTTTTTATTTCAATAATATTTATATATATATATTCATATTTATTTGAATTTAAAAATTATATATTTATATATTTATTTATAAAGTATAAACATATAGATAATACCTATATGATATTGCATATCTACTTGCTTTATATATAATGTTGTCATGGATATGTTGCTCCTAGACTCTAGTTCCATTACTATATGATGTAAGCATAGACTTAGTGGAAAGCCTTGGTGAAAGCCAATAGATCTTAATACCTATAATTTGCATCGATACATTTTACCTAAAAGCCAAGAATAACTCAAGAAGTCTCCATTTCGTCCGAACAACAAACAAATAGTAACTCTAGTCTCTATCGTTTTAACCTATGATATCGCTATCTCTAACTAAGCAGCTAAGCATAGCTAGCTCTCTCTAGTACTATAGCAGAATCCTAGCTCTACTCGGTGGTATCCATAGAGCTCTCACCTTGGGTTGAATAATGTGCTGCCAAGGAAGGCCATAGAAAAGTAGTCATTTCCACGTAGCTCCTGACCTAATTCAGCAAGCCATATCCTAAGAACTATGAAACTTAACCTGTAAACCTCACTATAGCAGCAGCTGGATCCACTAATACAAACTATGACTATACTATAAAGGTTAAAGATGAAAAGCTTCTTGAAGACGAAAGGTGAAAGGCACATGGCTTCTTAAAAAAGAAGGGTAAGGGCACATGGATGGCCTAAGGCGGGGGTATACGGTGCTTCTGTCATACACGGAAAATACTATACCGCACATAGCCAGTCAGACCCAGACCCAATAAAAAAGATGCAACAACCGAGGCACTAAATAAAATAGATATTATTATTATTTAGGGTTGCCATTCCAGGATTTATCTCTATGATCAGACAGAAGATAGAAGCAAGCTTTTGCTTTGACGTTCAGCGCCTTCATGTTTGCTGGCTTTCATAATTACCGAGGCAATTTTAAAAGAGTCGAGATTGATAACGAAACATTAAGTAATGTCAAGGCATATTCTTCGAATGGTCGTGTCCTCATTACCGGGACACGTGCATGCCAATGTTGAAATAAGCAATGTTGCGCCATCTTGCATGCATGCAAGGTGGTAAAGCTAAGGTGGAAATAGGACGTTCTACACCGCACCACGTCATGCAGAATGAGAATGAGGAAATAGTTTGGTAAAACAATAGATTGCGATACACCCTAATTATCAAGTGAAAAAGAAGGTTGAACGCTCTCCTCATGGACAAATAACAGAGATTGTATACAAAAGCAATTACAGGACCATCAGGATCAGCATACTTTGCCAAACTTTATGTAATGGTGTTTCACTTATGGCTTTTCAGAGATATATTCTATGGATTTGGCTTTTCATAGATATATTTTATGGCTCATTTCAGACGGGGATCACTGGAAATCCGGATTTCTTCATGCCCAGTCCTCTTGCAATGGGTACAACGCATGCACACAATGGGCAAGTTGATGAAGCCCTGAAGCTCTGTCGGAAAATCCCACGCAGAAAACAGTCTATTGGTTTGCAATGTGAAATTCCGAGAAGAGTCTCTACTTGCTAAACATTTGAATAAGAGGAAATATCTGGGAAGTACCGTATCCGGTTTTCCAGGAGAAATCCACATAAGTACCAAGAAAAAGAAAGTTCTACACCGTAGGGTACTGATGCAGTCGGAGCAGTCTCTCCTAGCTCTGACCCCCCTCGAGTGACAGAAATTTAGGCAGCCCCATATGCTCAATGCAAAACAGGTAAATCTCACAGGCATTAGCATCAATATACTAATTGAATCAAACATAAAGCTCAACAATTTTAATTTCCAACAAGCAATATTTGCTTTGAAAGCATATCTTCATACATGTTTTGAAATATATCCAGATTTACAAATTGTATGGGTATATAAAACTATAAAGAAAATTGAATCAGTAAACGCTGTTTAATACAGTCTTTGCATTATCTTCTTGACATGATGAAGGAGGGATGAAATATGTACTTTGTATGGAAAATGGCAGTTTGTCTGCATATGTTCAAAGTGTTTCATTTAGCCCCACTTTGTATAAGTGACAACCAATGCCCTTCTCTTTTCGCTGGTTTAAGTGAGAATGTCTCTGAAACACGAAAAACATACATTTTCTCAGCTAGCTCCAAACATTACTGAAGGCATCCCTTGTATGTTGGCTTAGCTATTCCAATATGGAAATCAAGTATTATGAGCTTCTCAATCTGTTACCATCCTGCGCTTGTTCAGTTGTATTTATAATATTGGTTTTGCGGGATGTCTATAAAGCGCTCAAGTGGAAGGCACCGTGGATTCCGCCACAAAGTCTGGTTCTCGGCGCCCTTACTATCCAGATGCTCGGTATGAATCATGATTGATTATTCCCATATAAGTTCTATGGCTGACAAAGATGTAAAAGAAGATCACGTGAGACATTTGCTGTATAAAAATCAGTTGGTAATTGATTGCTCAAGGCTCACCGTATGTGTCTTCGTTAGCTATTTGATTCCCCAAATGGTCCGTTCTCGCTGGAGTAGTGTGTGGAGCGATGTTGGAGCACTGGTATTGCCTATAATGTTCTATATGGGTGTTGAGTTTTACTTCGTTTGGAAACTAAAGAAGGCACCTAGCCAATCAATATGGTTCATGGTGTCTTCCATTACCCTATTCATAGCTAGTATTTTGTTGCTTCTGCTCTTGAGATGCGCCGTCTTTGCTGGTAAAAGCATCAGTAAGGTCATCTCTCAAAAGGTTCCTCTACCACTCTCCTGTTGTGAATCAGCTAATACTGAGAATCACATCTTGACATGTTGGAGTGTCACTCGTGCCTCCCAAACCGACTACATTATGACCAGATCAGTTTTAAGTGCATTGGCAGGCCTACTGTCTTAGTTTCGGTTGTGATCTTAGTCATTAAATGGAGATTCATTCATCTTGAATCAGAGCTTGAAATCAAAATCACTGTTGTTATTGAGTTTGCCTTCGTCCTAGTAGGCTCGATGGTATTCTTACTCAGATGGTTCAGATCAGTTATGTATTTTCCAAAAAATGTGAAGGTCTTGTTTTACATGGAAGATTTTTGGACCAGAAGTATTGCTGATCTGAAAGAGGATCTCGATGCACAGTCCACAAGCAATTTGTATATGAAGAAAATAAGTCGTGGAAGAAGGCTAGTACAAAAAGTTATAGTCACTTTTGTCGCAACAATTCAGCTTTATGCCCATGCGGATTTTGCTGCAGAAACTCATGGTGTACCTCAGCAAAGCCTGTTGGTTATTCTCTGAGTTTGTAATTGGAATGATCAGGCATTTGATAATGAGCCGTGAAAATATTCAGTTGTTGTCTGGATCTATAGAAGCAAGAGACGGCCATGATTTTTTGAAATACAAAATATCTTTGGACTTCATACGAATGCCAGGAGAATCGGCATATAGCCTGTGGCTAGCCATCCACGTGGCAGGATTCCATTCGCTCTATGAGCGAGGAATCCGACGTGGATGGTTATTCAACTCCGTGGTGAAACGCCTAGGGCGTAATTAATCACGGGAGATGATCCTAGGGCATTGCTTATATTCATGCATAGAAATTGCCACGTTTCTCAACAGATTTCCAACCACAGAGAGGAATTATACAGGGTCAGATAAGTTCATATTCCAGGAACCTATGGTCGCTCAGGTTTGACAAATCATTACAGCTGGAAAGCATATGGTGAATCAAAGGGGTGAAGAAAAGGGAAGTTTATATTTCTTACCATTCCAGATAATTCTTTCATTCATTCGTTTTCTTTATGGTTGATAATCCACACAGTTTGTGAGAGATTGTTATTTAACATGATTTTTGATGATGCAGGATGATTGTAACGTTAATAGCATTGCTATAACGTGTGAAAGAACCGCAGTTTGCAAATTTGACGGCCCAAATCGTTCAAGAAATTGAATGTTACAGCTAATGTGGAGGAGATTGTTATGAGTCCTTCTGCCTATTTAAGCTGAGGCAATTCGAATCCAGGGGGGAGGAACGTTCCAGGAAACTGGACAAACTTATTTTTTCATTTTGCTGTATGTTTCTTTGCTGGGGAAGGTGTCCATAAACCAAACGGAAGAGAATGGTGTCTGTTCTTTTAATCTCTTTCTTTTTGTAAATGAGTCTTTGGAAGAATAGAGTTGGAGTTGTTGCCTGTCACTGGTTCGATTTCCTGGACATATGAGAGTAATAACATTTTTATACAGTATATTTTGTCATACTCTATGTTATTGAAATTTTTCTTGAACTTCAGAGGCTTTGGTTAAGTCTGTGAATCTCACATTATATGCTGTATTGTTTGTTAATTTTTTTTTGTCATCCTGCAGCTTACATATTATATACTTGCTATTATATGTCAAGTTCTCATTGGTGGATTTCGAATTTATATGCTAAGTATGATTGATTTATTTTAGAATTAGGATTAATGAACTGTTTCTTAATTTCAATGGTTTGTAAATCAGTTATGATTATTTGATAACTAGTATTTTGATCTTATTTCTTTTACAAGTTAACACATGATTATATGTTTCCATGTTTCAGAATAGCATATCTAGTTAACATGATTGATATTTGGTTTGAATTTCTTTTACAATTACTCCACAACAGATTGTTATCTTATTGTGAAATAATTCAGATTTATTTCGGCAATTGGGGACTTCTCTATCAATCCAGCAGTTAATTATTTTCTTGTTTCAAACCTTATGTCAATTCAATAACTCATGCTCTTGGCCAAGATAGGTTAATTATTTTCTTGTTTCAAACCTTATGTCAATTCAATAACTCATGCTCTTGGCCAAGATAGGTAATCTGCATTTAGGTTATCATAGAACAAAATTAGGAGCTGCTAATTTTCTGCGTTTAGTATAAAGTAGGTTTCTTAGGATTAGTTAGTCATTAGGTTAAAATTCTTTGATTTGTTAGCAGATTGGTTTAAGTAAACTTGGCACACACTCACATTAGAGAGACTCTCTATTTTGAGAGCATATCATAAAGGCAACAGGGCCTTGATCTTGTGAAAGATAGTCACCTTAAACACATACAAGCTTACATTAAGTCGAGTGTGTGGGTTGTCTTTCCGTAAGTTGGCTTAGGACAATTTTCCCGGCCAACAGAGATACAATTGATTTGCGCACAAGACAAGATCAAAGTGCTTGAGGGAGAGAAATATGCATTGAAAGCCTTTTTAGAAGAATTGGCACAGAAAATAAGGATGTTGTCAAATCAGCTTGAGGACAAGGGCAAAGAGATATCTTGTCTATGAGACAAATTGATTGAGATAAAGGGAAAGAATCAAGTCCAATATCCCATAGTTATTTGCACACATCAAGAAAACAACAAGGCTAGTATCGATGTTGAAGTAAAAGACAAGTTGAAAGACAACAAACCAATCTTGAACAAAATCCTAGACAATCAAAGATCACTAGAACAAAAAAAGGGACTTGGTTATGAAAGGGCATCAATGGAGGTTTACGATAGAGAACATTTCCAAAATCATGTTAAGTTCTTCAGGTATGATGGTTCCTTCAACTACAACTCTTTTCAATGTACTAACCGAAGAAGGATCAAAAGAATGAAGTGCGCAAGATGCAATCGCTTTGGTCATATTGCAAAATATTGTCAAACTATGAGATGTTATGCATGTCACTGATGGTTTTGGACATAGGGCTATATTTTGCCGAAAAACAATGAACTATCCAGATGAAGACTCATTGTACAAAGGAAATCACATTCAAAAGGATTATAGTGAAAACTCTCTAGTGCAGAATCATGACATAAGTGTGCATAAGAAATCTTGGGTAAGGAAATACCCTCAGAAATGCGCAGAAGAGACAGACAATCCAGGTGCATCTAATTCAGCAAGCAATTTTTGCCCCTGTTAACAATCAAATTAACACCCTTAACAAAGTGAAAGGTAGAAGCACACTTTACTATGTGCCCGCAACATGAAGACAAAAGACAGGTACATAAGAGAACAATCCTCTCAAGTATCTAATCACTACTTCCATGATCGGAAGGATTGAGTGAAGAAAGAAGGATCCTAAAGAGACATGGTTTAGTGATTGAAATGTTCAATTGAAGGCTCAAATCTAGTCTCCACCAGTCAATAGTGAAAAGAAGTGCATAAGATTGCATTAATTGTACTTAATAATGCTGATATTATGACAAAAGCCTAAAAATACTATGGAAAGTGGGTTTTTGGGTAAAAAGAATCAAAAATCAAGAAACGAGATAATCCCAGATTGAAAGAGGAAACTTGAGAACCCATTTCAAAATACTATAAAACAAAGGCATTTGGGGCATGGCAAGGGAGGAAAAAAGTGAAAGCAAAGGCATGTTGGAGAGATTTGGAGGTTGAAAAGTTTATCTTCATCAAAACCAAGGATGGAGAAGGATGGCTCAAAGCTAGGGAGGATGGATGCATCTCAAGCACTATTGTAAGTATTTGTCTTCCTCGGCATCATATGAATAAATTCAATTTCCCTTCTATTCATGAGTTTAATTTTTTTCTTCCAAGTTTGATTTGAATTCTAAATGGTTAAATAGATTAGGGAATGTTATATAATTGTGGATTCCTGACAATGAACCTCACCTACTCATAGTAATATAGCAATTTAATGTAGATTCGTCCCTACCTTTAATGCTATTATCATCCCCTCTTGCTAATATTGAAAAGATTTAGTGAGAGCCTTGAATTAACATGATGCATCTTAGAAATATCAAGGGGTATGAGTGTGTTTAGAAAGTTTCTATTGCAGTATTCATCAGAGTTATGTGTTAGGTTGGAAATGTCGTAGAAAATAAAGTTTATATACATGCATGCATTAAGTCATTGCTAAGTTATCTTGCATATGATAGAGTGGAGAACACATTAAATGCTAAATTAAGTAGAATATTTCTTGCATATATGTGAATGAAGCAAAGGTGCAAACATTACTGAAAAAATAGACATGAGTCAATGCAAAATATAACTTTTATTCAAAATCAGTATGTTTACAAAATTGCATGAGTTATGACTCCATGTCGAGTCCAAAAGGGCGTATACAAGAAGACGAGCAAAGATGGAAAAATTGAACTGGTACCATCGTAGTACACTCTGAAGCAGGACGCATATGAAGGAGTTGCAGAGTTACAAATGATGGTGGTTCAACATGCTAACTATGAAGCAAGGATAGTTCATTCAAACTATGTTGTTGTTGTCACTCCAGATTGTCAATCCAACAGCTCAGCTGGATCAGTTGGTCATAATGATAGAGATACACATGCGACTGAGCGTATTGATGATGGAACTCCATTTCCTCTATCCATCATTTCCAAACGCCCATATCAACTCTTATGCATGAGAATTTAGACTGCTGAGTCTGAATTACAAGTCGCACATTCTCAAGGGAGATATTCTCTCTTTGGAAGGAGGCCATTGGAAGAAAGAAGAGGAACCAGATGGCAATGCGGCATGGAAATGCAGAAGTGCTAATGGTGATGAACCAAGAATTGTTCATGGAAATCTTATAGAATTGAATAGAAGTTTTTCAGGTGCATGAAATTAATTTGATGAGATATGAATTCAATATCGCGCAAGTCAAATAAGGTCGTGGAGTCGCCAAAATTGAATGTAGAATTTAGTAGGTTTTGGAAAGGTGTATGAAAAGAGGAAATCCAATCCATTGCTTCATGTGATGGAATGATGTTGTCCCAAAAGCTCAATTAAGACGGTGACATGTAATTGTTCCCACACGAACTAAGTATCATATCTGCTCTAATGTTGAGCTGGCGGATAAACATGCCAAATATTTGGTTGTCATGGCAAGAGATGCAACAATAATACATGTGACAAGGAAAGGGGATAGTGCAGTAAATGTGGCAGATGAAGAAGTCAGGAAAAGAAAGGAAGCAAATGAAAAGACAAGGAAGAACCAGGAAAGGTTTTGGCACTCTGCAATTGGCACATAAAGATGTTTTCATAAATCACTGCATAAAGAATGATAGAGTTTTGTGACAGGAATAGGAGATCAATACGAAGGAGTAATGTAACACCTATATGAAGAAAGTAATCAAAGATAATTATGAAAGCAATATTAAAAATTGCAAACTATTATAAAAATAACAATGAAGCATGAAGACAGGGGGATTCATCCCTTAAAACAATTGAGGTAGATATTGGCACAAAAACAAGTGAAATAAGAACCTACATTGAATAAGAAATGGCACCTCTTTGACACTGATGTCAAAGGGGGAGAAAAGCATGAATTTGAGTGTACAATGACATGAAGCTAAATGCATTTGAGAAGAACCAGCATGGAGAAACACATGAGTGCAAATTTGATTGTAGAAGAAGGATGAAGCAGATCATTGAAGAAATATCATGAAGATGCAGCAGATGTGAAAGAGTGTGAAGTAGATCACTGAAGAAACATCATGAAGATGAAACAGACGTGAAAGAGCGTGAAGCAGATCACTAAAGAAACATCATGAAGATGCAGCAGATGTAAAAGAGTGTGAAGCAGATCACTGAAGAAATAGTGTAAAAATGTTGCAGATGTGAAAGAGCATGAAGTAGATCAATGGAGAAATGGCATAAAGATAACTGTACATACAGTTTGTGTAGAAGTAATAAAAAGTAGAAGAAGTACTGACAGCCGAAAGCACAAAAGTCAAAATCCCAAAGAACTCAGGGGGGACATATACACAAGGGGAGCACTGCGATAAGTATAGTTGGAGCAAGTTCAAGAAGATTATACAAAGCTTCATAAGGTGTTGAAATCAATGGCAAAGGGGGAGATTGTTGAAATTTTGTTGCATTGATGTCAACTAATGTCAAAGATGATGTCAAACTGATTCAGTTTGAATCATTGATGTCAACTGATGTCAAAGTGGATACAACATTCCCATGCCAGCTTAAACAAGTATATGGAATCCACTTTGAAGAAGTATATGCGCAAGATGGTGAAGGATATGGAGGCCAGTTTGAAGAAGTATATCTATAATTTGCAACCAGTATAAAGATGTGTGTCCAAGGATACATCATGCGTGATTAGTATGAAGAAGCACCTAAGGAAGGTACATCATGCAAATCCATTTCAAAGAAGTACATACGAAATGTATCGTACTACATATGGTACCTGCACAGGTATCAATTCCATCAAGTCATACTCTCAAGGTAGCAGCCAACGAATTGGTTGGACAAAGGTACATGTGCGCAAGCAGCCAAGGAGTTGGTTAAGCAAAGGTACAAGTGTGCAACCATGCCGAGAGAATATTTTGGAATGCGCAAGTGACCCTAAACAGTATATGGTCAAATATCGGGAGTGCACAAGCAATAAGAAAAAACTTATGGTTATATAGTCATGAAAGCGCACAATTCTTAACAATAAGAAGATGCTTCCAGTTAGTAAAGCACGCACAATTTCCAAGAAGGGTGCAGTAGTTGAAGTTAGTTTAGGCGCAAATTCTACAGTCGACGACATAAAAAGTGTGCAAGTCCCACACGTGTTGGTACTACAAGGGTTAAAGTCCCACCAAGTCGAATATTATGTATGCATAGGTTCCGCAAGGTATTAATATATCAGGTGCGCAATACCCACACATGATGGTACAACAAGGGTGAAGGACTCACCAATTCGAAGAGTAAGGATGAACACATACCACAAAGAAATGGTATATCATAAGTGCAAGACTACACCATTAAGGTATAAGTCCCAATAATTTGTGGACCATGGATGCTTAAGACCCACAAATGATGACACATCGGTAGCGCAGAAGATGACATGTCGCAAAAGCACAATCCATGAAGTAAGGAAAAAGGGATGTTGTCGGGTGCTAGAAATTCCCTTTTTGCTCACTCCTATTCAACCCTTTTTCTCTCATTTTGTCTTTTATTTTACAACCAAGTCATTATCTTTTCCAATAATAGGCATGTATTCGAACAGGTATAATTTATTATTACCTTGCTACATTAATGCTTAAAAATTCTTGTGATTATGAATTTTGTTCCTCATGATGTTGACTTATGATGAATTTATGAGAAGGAAGTAAAGACCTCAGGGAATCCAGGAATCTCGGATTACTGATACACGTGGGCATTGAAGCACTTGGAAACAGCTGCACATGTCCAGGGCTCAGTTTGGATCATTGTTGAAACAAATCAAGCCATTCCTCTATGCGTCCAGATGAGACTCATTTAGCATTGGATCACTTCTAGTTGTAAAGGCACAATTGATTATGAAACAGAATCCATTCTAATGTAACAATCATTGTAACTGTTTCTATTTTATGCATTTTATATTCGGAAACCTAAAGATCGGAAATATTCATTGCTGCCTAAATTAAGGAACCTGAACTGTCTTGTCTCAGTATATATAGGAAGACGATATCATACAGAATGTCAGGCTTATTTTCAAGAGAATTGTAACAGGATTTGGGAGTCTTTTGTAATTGAACTTATCCATTAATGAAAGAAGCAGTGTTTCTCTTATTCGTTATTTGTTGAGTAAGTTTGGTAGCCTCCAACGACATCTCTGTTGGAAGGCCAAGGCCCGCCTTCTCACAGAGATTGCTGAGTTAAGTAGATGTTTTAGTTTTAATTTGTTTTGGTTGATGTGGAGTTACAATAGGAGTATTTTCGGATTGATGCAACAGTAGTTATTGGATGATTGCATGATTATAATTTCCCTTTGGTTTGCTGCAACAGTGTGATGTGAACAGTCGATTGTGTAGAGTATTTTTCCCTTCTATGCAAGTGTGTTAATTTGTTGTTACAGTAAATCTCAACTCTTGTTTATTATTTTTATTCATCTTTTTTAGAATTTGTTGAATTAGATAGGTTATCGTTTGAATTACTTTTAACTTGATATTTTTGGATTTAACTTCTTGCAAAAGCAATTCTAGTTAATTCATTCTTAGATCAGTTGTTACAGGATTGAGGTTGTAAGAAAATAGGAATCCTTTGAATTCTTAGATTGATAATCGAGTTTGGATTTCACAGCGAGTTGAGTTTGGCTTAGTAGTTAGGTAGGATCAATGATATTTATTTATTTAGTCATCTACTGAAGTGTTTATGCATATATTTTTCTTAGTTACCTTTGAAACAACAAGACTTTCCTGGGTTGACAATTTATATTGAGCACTCTGTTCGTTAAGTGAATTAATTAGCATATAGAGTGACCAACATTTTGGCGCCATTGTTGGGGAAGTTAATTGGTAGACATAGATATTAGCTGATTAGTTTGATTTTATTAGCTTTGAATATTTGAAGCTTACATGAATACGAGAATAAAAGGTCGAGAACCCCCAAAAAATACTAACTCTACAGGTGGAAGAGGTCGTGGAAGTAACCAGGATTTAGGAAGAGCGGTGTTCATTGATGAGCTAATAGCTAAATCCGATTCCTATACCAGACTACCGCGAACATCTTCAAGAAGAGGAAGTTCCATTCTCCCTAAGCTTGAATCATCATTATCAACTGTGGAGAACGCAACGAGACCTTCAACACCCATTTCGGAGAAGAAACCTCCTGAAGATAAGGGAAGTGCTACAGGTGCAGGGATTCCAGAGGATATTTATCGAATCAACAGACATAGAGTAACTAATGTGGAGTGGTTAGATTATCATCAATAACTGGAGGAAGAGAGAAGAAGAGAAGAGTAAGAAAGAAGAAGAGAAGAACAGGAGAACCAAGAAAGCATGGATAATGAAGATCATGGAGAGCATTAAGAACATCCCAATAACCATGAAGAGGAAGTAGGAGATAATAAACATGGAGATACTGTTGTCACACTTGAATTCCCTATTCAACAAACTCCCGTGGTGGATCCCATGAAGACTATTTCACCTTTGGTCTTGCCAAAATTTTATGGTAAGTCTACCGAAGATCAAAATGAATTTATTTTCGAATTTAATATCCTTTGACGGAGCTATGATTATACCTTCAGTGCATAGAAGCTGAAACTCTTCCCTGCTACTTTTAAGGGGAATGCCCTACGTTGGTTCATGAGTTTGGGTGGTAGGAATGTCACCACTTGGGACCAGATGAAACAAATTTTCCTTGCTAAGTATCAAGACTATTGCAGAACTAAGGATAGAAGGGAAGAGCTATTTAAGATGGTCCAAAAAGAGGAGGAAATTCTGGAGGATTTTGTGGAGAGACTCTTGCACAATTTGCATAGGTCGGGTCACGCTGATATTGGGAAAGATGTTCTCAAAATCATTCTACTATGAGGGATCATATAAGACTGCCTGGACATGCTTAACTTGTTGGGAAAAGGATATATATCCAAAGAACCTTTTGATCACATCATAGATCTATGTCAAAGATACTCGAGGAGGTCTTCTAAAACCAGCATCTGAGATCGAGATGTCCTAACAAGAGCCCATAAGTCAGCGAGTGGAGGGGCTACTCGAGCTGAGATAGGTAATCTTCTTGAGAAATTTAAAATTGATATGATGAGCTTAATTTACTCACAGCTAGATATTTTGAAAGCAAAGCAAAAGCAAGCAGAAGAATATCTATCACTTAGTGTATTTTGTGCTAAATTTAAGAAGAAGCACACATTAAGGGAATGCCCTCTTGACAAGGTGGAGGTATGTCGATTATGTGAATTGGATCACAATACTAAAGAATGCCCTTCACTGCCAAAATTCAAGGAATTCCTTCAAGCATCTACCTCAAACGTGGATCAAGCTTACTTCATCTCACAAAAGAAGTTGTGGCAACCTCGTGCTCCAGGTATGAATCCAGATCCTACATATTTCAATTCTTGTAATAATATGAATAATCCTTTTTCTTCACAATATTCCTATCCTAATACTCAATGGCATCCACCTACTCAACCTACAATGCAATATTATACTCCTTAGACGCCATGGGCACAACACTCAAACCAACAAGATCCTTGGTCTCCTAGTTAGAGAAATCCTTATCCGGGAAATCAGTTTCCTCATAATCAAACTCCTCACCCACAGTATCAGCACCCACAGTATCAGAATCCATAACTGCAAATCCCTAGCAACATTGCACCAATGAATACACCACTATGACCTCAGATGCCTTCTCAACCTAACCCTAATCCTAATAATAAGCTAGTACATCAATTCGAAATTCCCAACATGCCAGCTTATTACATTTCCCATATCCCTAGTAATGAATTACACTTACTATCAGGGAGGGTAGTGGACCCTATTGTCATTGAGGATGTTCCATCCCCTGTGACTGAAGAGAGAATGAATCAATTATTTGAGAATCGAGTTAATACAACAATCCCCATTATTGAGGATGTTGAAACACCAGTTGAGACACCTACTGAAACACTTGCAGAAACACATACTGAAACTTAGCCTATACAATTGTCGAGAGAACTGTTGTATCCTGAATGTTTGGACTTACATAAGACAATGGAAAAACCTCGTTTCAATCTCTTAGGATAATTGAAGAACCTTTATGTTAATATTCCACTATTACAAGCCCTACACGATGTACCTATTTACGTCAAAACTGTTAGGGATTTGTGTGTGAAAAAGCTAGGAAGGAAGCCTAAGGATCCTCCTATAGTCCATGTAGTGGGGAAGTTGTCTGAACTAATGTTGGGAAGGGATCCACTGGCCAAATATGATGACCCAGGTAATCCCATTGTCACAATATATATTGGGCATACCCAAATCCCCAAAGTTTTGGTTGATTTAGGTGCAGCGATCAATGTTATGGCCATTGAGACTGTAAAGAAGTTAGGAATATTGATAGATCTACGATCAGACCTGAAGGAATATTGGATGAATTGGTAGTCTTCGTTGAATCATGGGAATACCCTGCATACTTCCTTGTTTTGCAGCCTAAATCGTAGCTGGGGGGACACCCATTAATCTTAGGGAGACCATGGTTAGCTACAGCAGATGCGTGTATCAGCTGTAGATCAGGATCCATGATGATTTCTGATGGAACTAATATCAATATCCTAACATTATATCCTCCATCCCGACCAAGCTCAGATGTTGAAACTCCATTATGGATGGATTGGGAGGAAGAGGAAGACACATAGCCATTATTAACAATTGGGAGAGCCCTGACTTTCAAAAATGAAACTGAAGATGACACTATCAACAGTTTTATTAGTGAGCCAATGTTTGTCACTAAACATGCATATCAAATATTGGATAGTACTTTAAACAAAATGGAACAAGAAGAACTCATTGAAGAGACCCTAGTTAGTAATGTCGAAATAGTCCCAGTAATTGAGAACTCAAAAAGTACTCCAGTAGATATCGATCCTAGAAAAACCCTGAATATTAATCCTTTTCTTGCGCCCAATGAACTGGAACGTATGTTTACATTGTTGAAAAATCATAAGGGGGCCTTTGCGTGGGAGTATACATACGTGAGAGGTATTCCCTCAGGACTGTGTACTCACCACATTTATATCAAAAACGATTCTAGGCCAATATGCCAACCTCAACACAGAATGAACCCAAACTTAAGAGATATTGTGAAAGAAGAGATTCAGGAAATCTTGGAGGCGGGATTCATCTATCCTATTTCAAACAGCGAATGGGTTTCCCCACTAGTGATCGTACCTAAGAAAAATGGGAAGTGGTGAGTTTGTGTAGATTATAGAGAATTGAACAAGGCAACACAAAAATACCATTTCCCTCTACCATTTATCGATCAGGTTTTGGATACCTTGTCTAGAAAAAGATTATTTTTCTTTCTGGATGGTTTTAGTGGATATAATCAGATCCAGATAGCCCCCGAAGATCAAGATAAAACCCCTTTCACTTGTCCTTGGGGCACCTTTGCATATAAGGTGCTTCCTTTTGGATTATGTAATGCACCAGCTACATTGAAGTGAGCTGTTTGTTAGGATATTTAGACAATTAGGAGATAGTTAAGATCAACTTGTGTAATAGATCCGTTAGGTAAAGTGTGTTTCTTTAGTATGCATTAGTATGCATTTATAAATATTTAAATCCGATGGTCACGATATGTTATAGACATAGAGTGATCCAACGGCTCAACTTCTCTTAGATCATACCTACCCTTGATCCGTGGCTTAGCACCCGATTGGTCCATGATCTCTATATAAAGAGCATGGAGGATCATTGGAAAGTTGATCGATTATGAGAAGCTCATTTGTAACATTCTTTCTTTGCATAATAAATTGCTCCGTAGAAGCTATTTGGTCAGGGTCGTGGAGTGTTTCCCTCTCGAGGGTTTAAACCACGTCAAAACATCAGTGTATCGATCTGTGATCTATTTGTGTGAGGTGGTTTCTCTAGGTGTTCAGTATTTTGGAAGTACCCTGTGTACCCGAACATGGTATCAGAGCTTTTATGAAGAGCCGCTTACGGTTATGATCTAGATCTTGAACTGTTATTGCCGAAACTTGAAAGGGTTTCTGGTTCTGGTATTTCTGTGCATTTCTTGGATGTGGGAGGTGTTCCATAGCGTCCGGAGCGCCATTTACATTGGGAAATAGTTTTTGTTTGATCGAAAACAGCTCCCGGTTGCTTCAGAAACGCATATTTCATCAGATTTGAAGGTATAATGTTACGATGATGTTTTTTTATTTTTGTTTTTAAAAAAAATTATATCCCATATTTTATCAATTTTTATTATTAGATTTTTTTAGCTTCGGATTGTTGGTTTCCCTGTCTGCGTATGCTCTTTTCCGTGCATCTTGTGCGATCTCGGCGAATCATAAACAGAAAGGGAAAAGGTTTTTCTCGGCTGCATATGCTCTTTGCCGTGCACCTTGTGCGATCTCGGCAAATCAGAAACAGAGAGAAAACGTAGAATTTTCGGGCAAGGTAACGAGATCTAACCCCACAAGTGTGGAAATTTTTTTTTTGTTTTGATTTATGGTGTGATTTGTAGGGAAAAAGGCAAGCACGGAAACCGAGCAAGAAGAAAAAAAAACCCTTCCTCCTTCTCATATTTTACATACCTTTTAATCTAACTCACTTAGTTCAAAGTTGCTTTATTCCTTAATGGGCCTTGAGTTCAAGTCTTAGGAAGTTACTTTTAAAAGAAAAATTGCATGCAAATTCTATTTTCAAGTTACTTTATTGTAAAAGTGCATCTCACTTAAATAATAAAAAATAAAAATAAAAAGTGAGTCACTTAAGTTCATTTTTATTGCTGCACTATTTAAAGTAACATCATTGTAAAAGTGAAATCACTTATTTTACAAAAGTGATTCACTTAAAGCAACTTTCTTGTAAATTGATTGTCAAAGGTTCATCTTGGGAAGAGTGGGGTCAATTTTTTTAGCTGGTCATTCTCTATTTGCCACGTCACAGCTATTGGGGACATCGTCAACATTTTCTTTGATCAAGCATAACTTCATCATACGGAGTCATTTTTTAGTGTCGTTTATTTTTAAACCGCCTATTTTTTCGAGCTCTTCGTATCCAGACTATTGGTTTATGCTTTTACAACCATTAATTTACAAATATGGCCGCCCCTTGTGATATTCTACTTACCAGTTCCAACTATTTCTCATGGAAATCTCGTATGGAGGATGTTCTACGAAGTAGAGAACTTTTCAGAATTACCTCAAGGAAAGAAACAAAACCCACTGATGATGATAAGAAAATCAAATGGGCAAATAGATGTGACGAAGCTCGTGGATTGATAGGGATGTCAATCTTTACTGATTTGCGATTCCACATATCTGGAATTGATGTACCTGATGCTGCTTGGGACAAGTTGGAATCTGTGTTTGGTAAACACAATGAAATTCGAGGTCACCAACTCGAAAATGAGTTGATTTCTTTAAATGAAAGTGATTTTTCATGCATACAAGATTATTTATCTAAGTACAAAACTCTTAAACTCTTATGTGAAGAATGCAAGATTAAGAAGGAAGACAAACAATGCATTTATCATATTCTTTCCAAACTTGGACCTGCATATTCTGTTTTTGTATCTACATTTTATTCCATGAAACCATCATTGAATGCAGCTAGCTATCAAGAGCCCAGTCTTGAATCCTTTTGTGATTCCTTGATTAGAAAGCAAGATAAGCTCATCCATCTTGGAATAATTAACAATGCAGATACATCTGGGAAAGCCTTATTGTACCAACAGAAAAAAAGTCCAAGCCTCCCAAGAAACAAAATTTTCGCAATAATAAGTCAAACAAGGGTCCCAAACCCTCTCAGACAGCTCCTTCCTTAAAAAATGACAAAGGATCCAAGCCAAAAGGCAAGAAGATTGAGCGTCATTGCAACTATTGCGGGAAAGATAATCATGATGAATCTAAGTGTTTTAAGAAGATGGCAGTCTTGGAAGCAGTAATGAAGAAGCACCACATCAGCCTAGATTCACCTTCAGAATCTACCTCTCATGGACATGCACTTTGTGCTTTCGGTTATTCTTATAATGCATCTTCTTCTTCTACTTCAAATGAATGGCTCATTGATTCTGGAGCATCTTATCATATGGCTAAGGATCAAGCCATCTTTTCTACTATGCATGAATGTAACACCAAACAAATATTTGTTGGTGATGATAGATATCTAAGTGTTCTAGGAGCTGGAACAGTTCCAGTAGATAATGGTCATTTTAGTGATATACTATGTGTTCCAAGAATTTCCCGTAATTGTATCAGTCTATCAAATCACTCATTCTGGTGAAGGTAAAACTGTGACGTTTACACCTCACCAAGTTGTAATCAAGGATTTTAAAGATCCTCAACAAGTCCTAGCTACCGGAATTGTTGATGATATTACCAGGTTGTACAAATTTAACAACTTTGGGTCATCACCTTTTCCTTCAGTTTTTGTTGGTCATAGTGATAACTTGAGCAAACTTTGGCATGAGCGATTTGGTCACTTAAATTATCGCTCATTGTAACAACTATGTAAAGACAATATGGTGACAGGTCTTCTGATGGTATCTTGTAGGGATGGTGTCTGTTCAGGTTGTGTACTCGGAAAACATCATCGGGACAGTTTTGACAAACGTGCCTCTTGGCATGCCTCGGTTCCCTTGGAGCTTGTGCATAGTGACTTGTGTGGTCCTCTTCCATCTACTTCCTTTTCTGGTTTCAAATATTTCTTAACTTTCATTGATGATTACACCAGACGCAATTGGGTTTATTTCCTAAAAATTAAGAGTGAAGCATTTAACATGTTCTTGGCCTACAAGGACCTTGTTGAAAAACAATCTGGTCATCAAATTATTAAGTTAATATCTGACAATGGAGGAGAATATGTTAACAAAAAGTTCACTACTTTTTGCACTAAACAAGGAATCCAACAACAACACACTGTTCCATATACACCACAACAAAATGGTGTAGCTAAACGAAAGAATCGCACTTTAAAAGAAATGGCTAATTGTATTATCCAATCTAAGGGACTAAGTCTTCAATTTTGGCCTGAAGCCATAAATTGTGCAAATTACATAGTTAATCGCACCCCCACTAAAGCTTTACTAGGTATCACACCGGAAGAAGCATGGAGTAAAACTAAACCTGATGTAAGTCACTTTTGTGTGTTTTGTAGTCAAGCATGGGCCCACATTCCGGATGAAAAGCGGAAAGCATTGCATCCTAAAAGTGAAAAGTGTATATTTGTTGGATATTCTGAAGATGTAAAAGGTTATAGACTTCTTCAACCACATTCTCATGATGTAATCATTAGAATAGATGTTAAATTTGATGAAAATATCTTGGCCTGCGAGCCTAACTCGGTGATTGTGCAATCTTTGACCTGCGACCCTGATTCGGCGATTGTGCCTTCTTCTTCTTCCAACTTCCTTGACAGGTTTACACCTCCAGTTTCTGATGATGACAGTGAGGATGAAAATCCACCTCCGCCTGCTCATGTTCCTCCAGTTGCACCAGCACAAGTGCTTCCTCGATGGGTCCATTCAACATGTGAAGCAGGTGGTGATCTTGCCGATGATCCTAGAGATAAACGTCGAACACGTTCCCAGTTTCAGCGAGCCTCTTCTCTTTTGGCTCAAGTTTCCGAGAATCATGATCCAGAAACCTTTGCAGAAGCTTCAGGAAATCCAGATTGGGATGTAGCTATGGATGAAGAATATTGTTCCTTAATGGAGAACGATACTTGGGATCTTGTACCTCTTCCAAAAGGAAGAAAACTTGTCAGATGTAAATGGGTCTACAGAACTAAGTATGCATCAGATGGAAGTCTTGAAAGACTTAAGGAAAGGTTAGTTGCCAAAGGTTTTTCCCAAGTTGAAGGGATTGACTACAATGAAACCTTTGCTCCTGTTGCAAAAATGAACTACATCCGCCTTGTTCTTTCCCGTGCAGCCTTACATAACTGGGAAGTCCATCAAATGGATGTCAAGTCTACCTTCTTACATGGTGATTTACAGGAGGAAATTTGCATGGAACAACCTCCTGGATATGTTCAGAATAACTCTAGCCTTGTCTGCCGCCTTAAGAAATCCTTATATGGCCTTAAGCAAGCTCCTAGAGCTTGGTATGCCAAAATGGATAGCTTTCTCCTTGACACTGGTTTTTCTAGATGCCATTCTGACCCCAATGTCTATACCAAGAAAGTAGGAAACCATCTCATCATACTTGTTCTATATGTTGATGACCTTATTCTTACTGGTAGTGACCCTAAGCTTATAACCCATGTGAAATCTAGTCTTAAGCAAAATTTTGAAATGTCAGACTTAGGACATTTGCATTATTTTCTTGGTCTCCAAGTCCTGCAAACCAAAGAAGGAATCTTTCTTTCTCAGTCTAAGTATGCTTGTGACCTTCTTCGTTGCTTTCGCATGGACGATTGTAAACCAACCCCTTCTCCCTTCCAGTCTGGAGTCAAACTTTCTGCCACTTGTCCTTCACCTAAAGTAGATGCCACCTTGTATCGTCAGCTTGTTGGTAGTCTCTTATACTTGATTCATTCATGTCCTGACCTTACCTTTGCCATTGTTCGTGTTGCCTGTTATATGCAAACACCTCATGAAAGTCACTAGAAAGCAGCTAAAAGAATACTTCGGTATATTCGAGGTACAATTCAGTTCGGGAGTCATTACAGTACAGGGGGGAAACCTTTGTTGGTTCGTTTCACTAATTCAGATTGGGCCGGCGATCCTGATGATCGAAATTCTACTGCAGGTTATGTTTTCAATCTGGGATCTGGACCTATCACTTGGGCGTGTAAGAAACAACAAGCTCTTGCTCTTTCTTTAGCAGAGGCAGAATATCAAGCCGCAGTTAATGCCAGTTATGAATCTTTATGGCTTCGAAAGATCCTTTCAGAGTTTAGATTCGAGCAGCAACAGCCTACTCCACTTTGGTGCGACAATCAAAGTGCCATCAAGCTCGCCAAAGATCCAGTTTTACATCAACGCAGCAAACACATTGAGCTACATATTCACTTCAACAGAAATCTTGTTCATGATCGTGTTCTTGAAGTGCTCTTTTGTCCTACAGATGATCAAGTTGTAGACATCTTCACTAAGTCTCTTACAGAAGTGAAGTTTTCTAAACTTCAATCTATGTTAGGAGTTCAGGAATGTGTCATTAAGGAGGGATAGGCTCTAATGCCTCCTTCCTTGTCCTAATAGTGTCACTTTTGTAAATCCTTCAATCCTATCCCAAGTTGTTCTTAAGGGGGGATGTTAGGATATTTAGACACTTAGGAGTTACTTAAGATCAACATGTGTAATAGATCCGTTAGGTAAAGTGTGTTTCTTTAGCATGCATTAGTATGCATTTGTAAATATTTAAATCCGACGGTCACGATATGTTCTAGAAATAGAGTGATCCGACGGCTCAACTTCTCTTAGATCATACCACCCTTGATCTGTGGCTTAACACCCGATTGGTCCATGATCTCTATTTAAAAAGCATGGAGGGTCATTGGAAAGTTGATTGAACATGAGAAGCTCATTTGTAACTTTCTTTCTTTGCATAATAAATTGCTTCGTAGAATCTATTTGGTCGGGGCCGTGGAGTGTTTCCCTCTCAAGGGTTTAAACCACGTCAAAACATCGGTGTATTGATCTATGGTCTGTTTGTGTGAAGTGGTTGCTCTAGGTGTTCGATCTTTTGGGAGTACCCTGTGTACCCAAACACTGTAATCGGAATCTTTTCTGAAATGGTCAATGATTGCATGGAGATATTTATGAATGATTTTACTCCATATGGTAGTAATTTTGACGAAGCCTTAAGAAATATGGAAAAAGTTTTATAACGTTGTGAACAGACCCAACTATCCCTGAGTACTAAAAACTGTCACATGATGATGCGTGAGGGTATAGTTCTTGGGCATTTTATCTTTGCTGCAGGAATCCAGGTAGACACAGCTAAAATAAAGGTAATTGCAAACATTCCTACTCCTGGAACGCAGAAAGAGGTACATAGTTTTCTTGGACATGCTGGTTACTATAGACAATTCATAGAAATTTTTTCTAAATGAACATCTCCTTTATTCACTTTGCTAATGAAGGATGCATAATTTAATTGGAAAAATGCATGCCAGACTGCATTTACAGAACTAAAGAGAAGGTTGTCCACAACACCTATTTTAAGAGGGCCTAATTGGGCCTTGCCTTTTCATATTTCCTCTGATGCTTCAGATACTGCTATTGGAGCAGTGTTGAGACAGCAAGAAGGCCATAGTTCATATGCTATCTATTATTTTAGTAAGAATTTGGCCCCTACTGAACTAAACTATACAATGACAGAAAAATAATTCATTTCTATTGTTTATGCCATTAATAAGTTCAGACATTATATCACTGGGTATTCTACTTTCGTGCATACGGATCACTCACCCATTAAGTATTTAATGAATAATCCTATCACTAATGCTCGAGTGACTAGATGGTTACTGCTATTACAATAATTTGATATTATTATTGTAGACAGACCAGGAAGAGAAAATGTTGTTGCTGATTTTCTTTCTCGACTAACTAACAATGATGATAATTCAGCAGTCGAGGATTCTTTTCCTAATGAGCATTTTTTCGTAGTCTCAGCACACTCCCCCTGGTATGAAGATATCACTAATTATTTGGCTGCAGGTAAGCTTCTAGCACACTTATCAAAAGGATAAAAAAGAAGAATCATACAGCAGAGTACAAGATACTGTTGGATAGAAGGACATCTCTTTTACACAGGGCCAGATTTGGAGATCAAACGATGTGTGAGAGAATATGAGATTCACAGTATCTTGAAAGCATGCCACGATGAGCCATGTGCGGGGCATTTTTCCAATAAGAGAATTGTTCATAGGGTATTGAGAATGGGATTTTTTTTCCTACCGTGTTTCAGGATGCAAAGAAATATGTTCAAGCTTGCGACAACTGCGAAAGGATGGGTCAACCAAATAGATTGGATTAAATGTCACTTGAACCACAGTTAATGCTTGAACCTTTTGACAAATGGGCCCTGGATTTTGTAGGGCTTATCAACCCTCCCTCAAAACAAAAATTTATATCTTGGTTTGCACAGATTATATGACCAAGTGGGTGGAGTTTGTGGCTTTGTTCAGAGCCAATGATCAAGCTGTGATATATTTCTTATATGAGGAGATCTTCACCCACTTTGGGGTACCCAAGGAAATAGTAACATATGGAGGACCGCAGTTTGTGTCCCATAAGATTGAATCCCTATTGCAAAAATATCATATTCAACAGCGGATAACTTCACCATATCATCCACAGGCCAATGGCCAGGTGGAAAGGACGAATGAATTAATTGATGCTATCCTTACAAAAACAGTGAAGAGCCACCACAAAGATTGGGCTGAAAGACTTCCAGAAGCATTATGGTAATATCGTACCACATGGCGCAACACTACAAGTTTTTCTCCATATGAACTGGTATATGGGAAGAATGTTGTCTTTCCTCTTGAATTTGAGATCAAAACCTTAAAGACAACTATAGAATAAAATATGGACTTAACGGAGGCTTAGAAGAACCAGTTGAATCAGTGAAATGAATTAGATGATAAGCGCACAGCTGTTGTACATCAGGCATCATTAATTCAACAATAACGCTCCACATGACATGGCAGGTTCATAAAAAGGAAAGTATTCTGCGAAGGAGACTAGGTGTTACTATATGATTCATGGTTCAAGAGGTATTTTAAAGGAAAAATGCGTACAAGATGGTTGGGACCTTACAGAATAGACAAGGTATTCAACAACGGAATCGCCCGCTTGACCACTATTGATGAAAATCATACACCTTTATTTTATAATAGTCATCGGCTACGGCTTTATTAAAAACCTATCTCAAAGGATGCATTTATATCCCATGTTGCTGCTGATCCAAATTGTAAATTGGTACAGGAATAGGGATCTCCTCCTGTTTCTCCAATACTTTGAGTTTGCTACGTATTTTTCATAAGAAATTCTGTAAATAAATAAAATCATTTTGATTTTCTTCTTTTTATTTTTATTTGTAGTTTCTGGATTGCTTCATATTTTTTATTTTCAGATTTAATAGGTTTTTTTTAGAAAATGGTGTGTAGGGATGAGATGCGAATTACCCAAGAGGAACGAGACAGTCATAATGGGCCAATCGACTGTGAAATGGGAAGTCCTCTGCACCTACTGGATAAGTCAAGGATCGGAGAAAACCACTGCTAAAACTCCATCAATTTTTTGTTAATCTCTCTGCTATTTTCTCCGTTTTTCGTAGAAACTCCATTATTTTCTCCGCTTTCTGCCGAAACTTCGCTATTTTCTCCACTTTCTTCCGAAACTCCACTATTTTCTCCGCTTTCTGCTGAAACTCCGTCAAACTTCCCGCTTTTGGCCAAACTTTATTCGCATTTCCGTTAGCGTTTGTACCTTGTTAGTTTTCTTCTGAAACTTTTCCATATCTTCAGTTAAAGCCTCATCGACTCTTCCACTTCTTGCTAAAACTCCACCAATTCTCCGTTGGAACACTATCAATCCTCCCACTAAATTGATTGTAGTGCCTGTTACATTTTTTCAAAAAGAATGGAGCTGATAATCCGCTAAATGCCACTTATTCATATAATTGATGTTGGCAAGGACAAAATTTGGGATATGGGCCAACCGACTTTCTGGAGCCGCATGTGAAAAGTTGTCTTCATCAACTGATTTGACAACAAGGGAAGTCCACCGAGGAGTATGACGATTCATCACGGTAAGTATGGAGGTACGATTTCTAATCATAAGTCTAACTAGGCATAAAGTGGAAAAATAATCATGATTATATCATGTTTGTACATCCATGTCATCAACTCTTAACTAACCTGTCCACATCATTACCCAATCCGTATTTATTGACCACCACCACCTTGCCCAATCCATGAGAGAAATTTCTAGCATGAGCTTATTCCATAATGCACCAACTTTCTAAAAATACTCAATGAACTCTCCAATGTTCAGCACTGTCGTTGCATGCTACAACTCCAACGTCTGAATTAGGAAAGTTTTTGATCATCTCATCGGAGATTATCAAGGAGAAGGAAGTATGGGTGGTTCTGTTGTTCGCCATGATCCGGAATCAATGGATGCCCTTCGCAGAAACAGAGAGGTATTCATCATTTTTTAGGAGGTCGGATGGACTGCATACTTTGAAAGGTTAAGTGGATTTAATGGGGAAATAGCACTGCATTTTGCTATGAATTTAAGAGGAGTTCATTCTACATTCAGGGGTCTGAGGGTCAATGTTTTGGAGCATGTGTTAGCAGAATTCATGGGATTGCGAAGAACTGGGAGTAAATGGTTCAACCGGAAGAGGCCCAACCTTAATGCAGTCGAATATTTCTTTGGAGCAAGGGAGAGCGTTTAGCCAAGACGACATGGCACAACATTGGAAATCCTGACTCATCCTTGGGACCAAGTAGCCATGTTCCTGAAGAAATACATTACATGTGAAGGTAGGTACAAATTTGTTTACACTTATGATTTTGTGCTACTCTCCCACCTGTGTCGCAATGCACTGATCAATATGCCCTATTTTCTTTTAAAAACTTTACAAAATATGGCTCATTATTCTCTAGGGTCTCGCCATCCTTAGATTTCCATTACCAATCATGGCCTCATTAAACTGCTAGTCCTGAGAGCCTTGGATAGAAGGAATAAACCATGGGCAAAATTTATTACTGGGGTCGGGGTAGAGCAAGTTCCTATAGAAGAAGAAGAGGATAGCAGTGAGGAAGATGACACGCAGAGCTTGGCAAATTTAGTTGGGGGGGAATGGAGATCTTGAGGAAGCTGGTAATGGACAGGAAATGACTTCAGGGGGAGCTGAAACTACAAAAAACTTGCAAAATTTAAACCCCCTAGAGCCTGTTGAAAACCTAGCCGAGCAAGCAGAGGTCAATATAGAGGATAAAAGGGAGGAAACTAAAAACCCATCCCAGTAAGCAGAGGCCAATATAGAAGAGAAAAGGGAGGAAATTGAAAATCAGACTGTGAAAATTCATGAGATTGAGTCCTCTGCTGAGCAAGGGGGAATAATTCAGGAGGAGCAACTTCATGCTGAAGGGGAGGAATCAGTATCAAAGGATGATTTTCCTTTTTCTGTCCCAATGGAAATCGAAATTATTCCATAATAACCCACACCCTCTACATCACGAAAAAAGAAGAGGGGGTCCATAATTCTTCCAAAAAAACCTACACCCTCTACATCAAAGGGAAGGAAGAAGAGGTCCATCACTCATAAACAGTCAAGCAGTCCATTAAAGAGAGCAAGGACCAGAGCCACTACTGCAGCAGAGGAATTAAAGGGAGCCGAGGTAGGTATTTAAATTCCAATCTTAAATACTCGATCATCCCCTGTAACACAAGAACCAGGGGTTAGCTCAAAATCCTTACCAAAATATGCCGATCCAAAAGAACCTATTGCAAAAGAGGGGAGAATCTAAATGGAAACCCTACTCTTTGAAAATGATTTGCTGAAACAGGAAGTACAAGTGCTTAGGAAGGAGCTACAGGAATTGAAAGAAGCGTTAAGGAAACAGGAAATGCAGAGATTAAGCACGCTAGATGATGCAGCTGACCAGGTAGAGAACTCGCCCTCTGAAGCAGAAAATTTGGAGCATGAGGAATTTATGTTCCCTGAATGTGGGGACATTTTTAGAATGTCAGGATTTAAAGTCACACTTATGGAGCCTTCGGCCTGGAAAATGGGTCAATCAAGATAGGAAATGGATGTAACAGCACAAGCAGAGCCAATGGTAGAGGATGATCAACATCAGAATGAGGGGACAACCCCTTCTACCTTGGATAATAAAAAATCACTGAGTGAAGAACCTGAAAATGTCATGTCACAGGATTTATTGATCCCCATGCAGGAATTGCAAGGATTATAAGAGACTTTGCTGCAATACTCAAAAAATGTTGAAACACTTTAGGGAGATGCTGCTGAAACACAAGAACTAGCAGCATGGGGAGAAGTTGTGAATGGTTCAGAAACAACGAGTCTAGAAATGGATGTTGAAACACAAGAACCAGCAGTCCAAGAACAAGTTTCTAAAATAGTGGCACAACAAGAAATCATTGAGTTTCTTGAATTGATGACTGGGAAAGAGGACAATGTTGAAACTATGGCACAGAAGGAGATTGTCAAGTATCCTGACATGCTGGGTCATGAAGGATTTTCTGATACTATGGCACTAGAAGAGAAATTTGTTGAACCACAAGAACCAGCAGTACATGCAGAATTTTTTGATGCTGCGGTGCAATTCCCTGAGCCAATGGATGGAAAGGAAACTGCTGAAACACAAGAACCAACAGTACATGTAGAATTTGTTGATGTTGCGGTGCAAGTCCCTGAACCAATGGATGAAAAGGAAACTGTTGGAACAACAAAACCAGCAGTACATGTAGAATTTGTTGATGTTGTGGTGCAAGTTCCCGAGCTAATGGATATAAAGTGAAATGCTAAAACACAGGTTTTGGTGTCCCCATACCAAGCCTTAACAGAAAAACCTGATGATGAAGCAAAAATTCAATAGCACAGGAGATCATTGAGTTAAATACAGAGGATGAGGAAGATACAAGGGATACAAGAATGCAGGAGATGGTAGAGGAGATTTCATTGATGAAGCTCAAAGTAAGTAAATGGAAGAATCATGCTGACCTATGCAAGGAAGGAATGGTCCCTCTTTATGAGCATATAAAGAACATTAAACAACTTAGAGAGAGATGGGAATAAGAACTGGTTTTTCAGAAACTCCAATGGGAAAGTGTGCAGAAAGAATTAGCATATTTTCAGTGGTCATTTGTCCTTCCAAGAAGTTTATAGATAGAGGTAGAGCATCCCTGCCATTTATTTTCCTCAAAAACATATTTAATGGGCATCATATTAAATGATGGCGATGAGCAACGGGAATTCCCTAGCAGAGAGTGCGGAATTTCCAATTGGATTAGGAGATTCTAGGATCACACTTAATCAATGCCAAACTACCAACCTCTTTCTCTCTAGTTTTTCCTTGGTGTCTAGATCTATGCATCGAATTTGTTCTCAGGTTTTTCTATGAAATTCTATTATGCCACTCGAACACTGAATTGACTTATTTCTCAAGTTTTTCTATGAAAATACATTACGCCACTTGAACATTCATGGGATTTAGTCTACTTTATATTGAGTCACCCCAAAAACCAATAAATAGGAATTTTCCTTATGGTCTTCAATGTGTTGGTCGAGGTATTCCTTTCTTTGAATGAAATGGTGGATAGGGTGTGTGTTGTCTAGTTGTATCCCTTCTCTGGCTAGGGGTTTAAGAGAAAAGCCTTGTCTCATGTGAAGAACTAAAAACGTGCAGTAAAGATTAAATTATGCATGCCAAGTGTTTGACGGAATGCCAAAATGAAAATTGCAAAGGTAGAGATGAGATATATTGAAATATAGCAAAAAAGATTGTTATTTTGTTATTGGTTTCTATGTTGCTTAGATATCATTTTAGTTTCCTTGTTTCTAGTTGCTTATGAAATGAAACGAAATGCTCTCTAGATGTGCTAGTTTTGTTGTCTTATCCATCTTTTAGATTCTTCTTTTTTGGTTATCTTTAGGCTCTATCTAGGTATTCATATTTCATATTTACTTCATCATGCATCCTTATCCAATATGTTTGGGCTTCCACACTTGTTAATTTGACATGAATAAAAAATATCTTCTCTATGGGATTTTTTTCGCTCTAATATCATTTTTTGGCTGGTGGCATATGGCTTATCTTTATTTGAATGGTTGGTACTTCTAGTTTTCCTTTTGATGTATGTATGCTTTATTACTGTTGTAATTGTGCATTATTGGTACTCTATTCTCATCTTGAACAGTGCATCGGTTTTATAGTTGAATGGACCTTAATCAGATATTATTTTTTCAGGTCCATTGGTGGTCTCTGGTGGCGAGACTAATATCAAAGGAATCATATACTTCATTATAATAAATCGTGAAGGTGTAAATGTTTCAAGAAAACTTGGGAAACGTACCTAATTTACAAGCTTTATTATTTATTATCATTATTGTTTAGATTGTAATAAATTCTATGTAGAGAAGAGATCATGATAGTAATTTTTGAAGGCATAATAGTATCACCCGGGCCCTAATGCCTAATTTTTTTCTTTTGAAGAGTGGATACCTCTAGATAAAATTTCCCTCTAATACTATAGTGCAAAGCATATTGGCTATAACTTGGATCATTGGTTGCATTGTAGGAGTAGTACATTTGCAAAATGTGTTATTATTTATAGTCTGTAGAGGGAAACTGGGTCTACTTAAATGACATGCAACTTGTTTGCATCAATAGACCTTACCATTTTTTTACCTGAATCACAATTTTCATTTATGTTCAAAGGTGGAACCTCTCCACTCTTTAAAAAATGGATTACTCCCACATAGTTCTTAACTCAGTTTGACCTAGATCACAATTTGTATCCATGTTCAAAGGTGGAAGTCCTGCACTCTTAGATAAAGGGAATACTCCCACAGATCTACCTAGTTCATGTGAATAATCAAATATGTAAGGATATGCATGCAAGTTATAAATAGGTTTTTCTTTGTTCATTTCATCGAAGTCCATGAAAGTTATCTTCAAACTTAGATTTATTTTTGTTTCCCTAGGATTTGTTACAATCCTCAAGTCTAGCTGTGAAACTTTGGCATCAAAGTGCTTTCCCTCATTCCTAATAGGGGAGTCCTAACTCCTAATAAACTCTTTATGTGCCATTTTTTTTTTTTAAAGTTATAGGGATTTGAATATAGTGGTACCTATAGATTTGAGCAATAAGAGAGACCGAGTGGGTCCAAATTATAAGAATTGTCCTCATCCACATTGTCTGGTTATTTGAAGCTCATGGTTGTTTCTATCCTTCAAAAAATATCCACAATTCTCTTTGCAGTCTCTCAAGGTCATTTTCTGTCAAAGCAGGCATGTGAAGAATAATCCCTTGTCTATTGGTCCCTTCCCTACAATTCCCAATTAGAATATCCCCATAATCAGAGTTTCCAATTGTGGCCCAAAGCCATTTCTTTAATATATGAACTAATCAACTATCTTATCCTTCTTATTGTGTTGGTTGTGTCAACTAACAGGGCCAAATCTAGTAGGTCCAACAAATTTTCGTCTAATATGATTCCAACCTTAGATAGAAAACCCAATACTTGCATAGATGCTAAGAGAATTTTCATATGATAAATAACTGCAATCCCTTGCAAATTTTGTGGATTGTATAAAGTTAATAATAAAATTACTTTATTTTCCAAGCTTTCTCACTAAAATTTTGATTGATTCGGATACAAAGATATGATGTTCTGTAACATTATTAGTAAAAAAATAGGGACATGAAAAAAGCTCTCATCTAGTCTGCTCTTCAATTCTTGGCATGTTATAGCCTCATCTTGCAACATGAGTGCAAGGCGTAGTGACTTATTTGGAAAATTTGACAGATGTTGTTAAGTGTTGAAAGGACAAATTCAAATATTTTCCAAACAAAAAAAAGTGTAGCTTGATGCTAATTCGAGTTTCCAACGGATAAACCTTGGAATGGTAGATTAATTTCTATAACTCAAGTAGAATTTGATAGAAATTTAAGTTGGATTCAATGAAAAATAGAGATTAGGTGCACTATGCTCCTTGAAGATGGTACTACAACAAATTTAACATTTATTGGAAGTCTACCAATGCTCGCTATTAGAAGACTAACAGAGGAATTCATTTCCCAATTTCCATAATAAGTACCTTTGGTAGATTTCATAAAAATTTAACCACAAAAATTCAAATTCAAATTAAAAAGAAATATTTTTGGGTGCATAACAGATCAATTTAGGGAAATTGGGTTTATTTCGTTGATTTCATTGATTTAGTGTTTGGAATTGCTTGGAAACCTATTGGGAGTCATTGGTTCTTTATTGTATTTATAGTTACACATTCATATGATCCTTCACCTACAACTTCACAATGCATCACAAAAGGAATAGAAACACTTTCCATAAAGGGAAAACAAAAATGGAGGTAGGGCATTCTCCAAGAGAGCCAAGGGATGAAAAATAGCAACAACCCTACCGAGAAGATTTTGTAAATGGTACTCTCCACCTAATTGGAGTGAAGTTGAAACGGACCATCTTTATGATGAGACTAATGCTAATGATGAATTTTATTGCAAATGTATTCATTTTAGTTCAAGGATGCAGTCTAATGCAAATTTATGGGAAAAATCGACACCAACTACTACCACTAAATAGATACAACAACACCATCTCTGCTTGTTTTTTACATTAATGACAATTGGATGGACACTTTACAAGGTATTAAAAAATCCAACAGCTTCATAACTGGTCATGGAAACATTTGAATAGATGTTTGAGGACTTCATGCATATATGTATCATCAATTGTACAATCATGCAATCCCCATTATTCATCTTGATTGATTGGTTGTAGTAGCAATCTTTGTTGACAATCTTGATGGAAGCATGATTAGCATATGTTGCATGTGGTGGTTGTGTCACTTTTTTTTATACCTTGAGTTGTTCTATTGGGTTTGTGTTATTGGTTGATGTTGGGTTGTTGGGATTTTTAAACCCAACTTGATGTTGTTTACACTATGCTTACAGTGTGCAAACTGAAGACTGCATTAATAGATGGCTCAGAGTATCAATAGGAGTATTATTGATATGATTATTTGACTTGGATCCTTATTGATATTAATATTATTCTTGGAATGTGAGAACTCGATTTGTTGAGATAAAATTGTAAACCAACTGGAGCAGCTTTCTTGGCACCCCATTGAGTAGCACGTTGATTGACTGGATTTTTATTTGATAAGATGGACATTTTTTGTTGATGGCATTTGAAGTAGCTTGAGTTCCTATACAGATAATTTGTACATATGCTATTATTCTTCACCATTGAATATGTTTTCAAATATCGTTGCATGATCTCATTCACTGTTTTCCAAAGAGGATTATGTGGAGTTGTTACTTTGGACAGTTACGGTCGTTCATGGAAAAAAGGTCAAAGAAGTAGGAAGATGTCATAAAGTATCAATTTAAATACAAGAAATGGAACTATAAACAAGACTCTATGTCATACCACTCAAAAACATGGATATGGTGATATGTACAGAATGGTTGATGAAGTTGGTCACTTATACCACAAGCCTTGAAGCACAGTTTATGGAGTTTAATTGGCAAGGCCAACATTACAAATTATATGGTGTGGAAGGATCCGCTCTTAATAATGGTGAATTAACGCTAAAAAATGCATGAAGCACATACAAGCATACAACAATGGAAACAAGTCAAGTATGCACCCAAAAAGCATCAAGGGTTCACCTTCAACAAACAAGTCCAAAGACTTCAAGATATGGACATCCTACAAAGGAACCTTGCTAACTCTCAAACCAAGAACCAATTCATGCCACTACAAAGAGACAAACATGGATATGATACCACAAGCCATTTTGCATCAATCAATGTTGCATCACACAAGTACATTGCAAGACAACTCTACTGCAAGCCAACAAATCTATAGGTCCTCAAACCCTAGGTCCTTCAAATCGTGTATCAACACAAGCACCAAGTCCTCCATGGATTATCAAGGATACAATAACCGAGTCTTCTTCGGAGAAATGCATCATACCAAGCTCAAGAATCATCACATTTATCTCTACATTATTTTATACTAGCCTCACACCCCACAAGATCAAGGCTTCAAATCATGTAAGGCATTAACTCCACTCTCCATGTCTTAAACTAGGGTACAAACCCTAGTTCTACAACAAGAACCATAATAACCATCATCACTTGCAACATCATGTTCTTCTCTACCATTTACATGCATTGCACAAACTCTAGCATCACAATAGAAAACCCTAGAATTACACAGGAGAAATTGCTCCAAAAACATCCAAGATCGATCTCTCTCTCTCTCTCTCTCTCTCTCTCTCTCTCTCTCTCTCTCTCTTTTCCTCTCCTATCTTCTCCTAGATTTTTCTCATGAAACCTAACGACATGATCTTAGGGTTTCTTCATGAACCCTAATATCTACAAATTCCTATGCAAGGGATTATGGCATGAAATTATTTACATATTACACAAGCAAATGTTCAGGAATATGGAAATAGATAAATAGTGAACAATTCCCCATACCATCAGTAGAGATAAACCCAATGAAGGATCAATTGAATTAGACATAGAAGTTTGGGAAATACTTGATGTACTAGCTACTTTTGGGATATTTTCTCTAATAATATTGCAAGAATGTTAAATACAGGCAAGAAAAACTAAAAGGAAAATAGATTGTAGCTCAAAATCATAAAAAGAAGGGAAATGCAGACACCAACCTTACCAGTTGTTGCACCAAGTTCATGAATACTCCTTGCAAGCTGGGAATCAAATGAAGGATGGAAATCATAGTGTGTGTTACACCACTACCTAGCATACCTGAATATTTGCTTGGCAAAGAAGTGGACTGAAAATTCTTCTCAGGGCCACGTATGGGGTTTATTGCATTGATATAAGGTTTGTTATGGAAAGACCCTTTGATTTCACCTTTAGAGGTACTATGGCTTAGTGGCATTGTTAACTGCCTCTTTATAGGGCTTGTAGCCCTGAGGTTGTTGTCTAGGGCTTCTAAGGGTGGGTCAGTGGGTCACATGACCACCTGGATTTTTCTCATGGAGGTGATTGCACTATGTTGAACTATTGTTATCCCCTTCTTGGAACACCTCAGACACCCTACTTGGCCTTTTTTCAGCAGTAGACTCCCCCTCTTTAACCAGGTCACATGAATGATGTCATCCTTTGTACCATGCCTTTAGGACTTTTGTAGGGAAGACATTGAGTGTTTTTCATCACTTTGGGGTTATATGGGGCATAAAATCCCCCTTGTGGCTCACTTATCCATCCAAGTGATGCCATTTTAGCTTGAGTTTAGGCATTTTTAGCCTTAGTTGCCTTGTCTTGGGGAAAATTACCCTAAGATATTATTATTTTAGATTATTTTAGTCTATTTTATTTTATAATTTGAAATTGACAAATTAAGGCTTGTTAGCCTGGATAAACTAAAAAATTAGGATGGAAGACTATAAATAAAGCCTCCTCCACTCTTTTGTAAAACAAGAGACTTGGGATAAAACATCATAATGTTACTTGTTTACCCTTCTTGGCTTCTCTAAAGTGTTGTGCGATATTGGAGTCTTTTTTCTTTGTCCTTACGGTGAAATGATGGATGAATTTTAGGGTTTCATGCACATGCAAGATTGATGCTAAGGATTGTTGGACTAACACAAGCACAAGGAGGATCTAGGTTACTTTGTCTTTGGTATCTATTTGTTAAAGGTTGGTTAGTTCTATGCTTCTTTTGGATTGAATGGTGGTGAAAAGATGCATTTTTTCTAATTAGGGATTCTTGCCAGATTTTGTCAAATTTGTATGGTGGAAAACATTCTCTAGAAGAATTTTTCCCTTGGTTGGGCCTTGGATATCTAAATTTTTCCCTAATTAGGTTCCTCCAATGAACCCTAGAGGTTGTTGTTGGAAGCCCTAAAGGGTGAGCCTTAGAGAAATATTCCAAGAGGGAGGTTGACCACCCATCCCTCATGGCCTAGGGTTTGAAGTGACACTTCAAAAAAACCCACATCTTGTCATTTTTATTCAATTTTTTTAATATTTCATGTGTATTATATTGTTGCATTATGTATTTAACTTAGGACTTCATGTTAACCATAAAAATCATAAAAAAACATAAAAGGCCTAAAAATCCCAACATTAGAAAACCCCAAAATATTTAAAATTTGAAAAATCCAAGCCCTCCTAAATTTTCAACCTGTCTAATTTGTCCCCAAATCTAGCTAGGCGTCACTTGTAACCCTACCTAGGTGCCCTAGATCAACTCAGCGAACCTGCAAAATCAGTCTAGCAGCAGTTAGGGCTTGGGGTTAGCATATTTTCAATGGTTGGGCTAATTCGTCCTTAATGAAGGATCTCTCTTCTCCTCAAAATAAAATTTTTTAAGTGCCCTATAGGGCTCTTTGGGGCTGATTTCCTCTCTACTCAATGTTACCTTTATTCCCTTCCCTAAAAAATGTCAAACAGACCTGCGAAGTAAATCTAGTTAGGGTCATATTTGAGGTTTGAATGGATCTCAATAATACTATTGAATTCGGCATCCCAAAGGTATCATTCTTAGGCTAAAGAAAACTTTGTCAATCCTTTGAAAATATCCCATAAGACTGGTTGATACTACTGCAATTTCATGGTTTACTTCTATTGATATACTGTATTATTCACAGTTTGCAGGAATGATGAAAATATACTTACATCAGATATTTACTATTTATGTTATTTGTCAACTAACCTTGTAGGATAATGTAGATGTTTCATTGCTTATACATGTTGTTTTATAGCCTTATTTACTGTGTATAATGGTGTATGCCTAAGAATGATAAATGTTGATCCTTATGGTTGATACTTGTCATTGATAACACTTGTTAGGTGATAACACTTGCTATTGTTAGTTCACTGTTTATATATACTGAGTAGGGTCAATACTAAAATTCATTCTTGATATTGATAAAACCTCAAATTAACACTAATTTTATGGATCGCAAATTTACCATTGCAACATTGCATGAAAGGTCACTGATGTTATCTCCTAAACATGCATATTCATGTTAACTAAATGGTGTTGATATCATTTTATATGTTGATGACTTTTCATCTTTGCATTCTATTGGTATCTGTGTTTTCTATTAGCACTGACATATTACTTTGATCACCACAAGCACTTTACCAACTATAATAGTCTACAACAAGTTGAGTACTCACACGAGAAATATCCTAACTAATCAAGTACGTAAATAAACTTACTATACATTGAATCCTACCTAGGAACTGATCTATGCTATAAGGTTGTTGGAAGGTATCTGGGTGAATTGTTGACATGTATATTTGAAGGGATCTCCCCTTGGGATAACAATAATTCTTGAAGAAGTTCAGAGAGTGGACTAAGGTGACAATGGTTCAAGTCTCTCCAATGATTTCCATTCACTAGAAAGGAGTGCGATTGTTGCTACAACTTACCCTACTAGTGTGAATGGTAATAGTGTGCAACTAATTTTAGACACGATTCATCAAATTCAACTAATTTCTAACCTAGATAAATTATTTCCGTAGACCCCAAATTGGAATGTTCATATCAATTGTAATAAACAAAGAGATATTAGCGTGTACATCACATAGTCTTATATTGCTTGTCCAAATGATGGTGAAATTTGTATCATGCATGTACTTGAAGGATAAATAACACACAAATCTTGATCATCTATGCTAATAGTATTTATCTCCATCGTTATTCATATCTAAAAAGTTATTTTCTGTGAACTGAATTGACTACACAATTAAATTATGAAATTTTCTAGGATACTACAAGTACATCCAAGGAGAAACCCTCTTTCACATGACATGTATTTGGTTAAAAATGAGATTAGAACAAGTCAACTTAGACAAAACTTATGCAAAATGACCTTATAATTGCATCTGGATAATCCTAAAGAAACTAGAGAAATTAAAAATTCCTCTGGACATTCGGAAAGGTGTAGAAGGACAAGAAGACACCTCCAATAAAATAATAACAGTAAGCATCACGTAAAAGGATTTTAAGGTTAGGGATTCAAGCCGACTGAGTTGGTTATGTTGGAATTAGGTTAGTTCCTCAATTCCATGGCATTAAATATGAGAAAGGGCACCTAATTTCTACATGACATCTTTCTTACATCTATCCCAATATTGTGCAACTTGATTTTCTATTGACATTTTGGCTCAGAATATCCCAACTTCCTTCTGAGGAAATATCCCCACCTTTCAATATTTTTAGTCCTAAAAATATACCACTACCTTTGTGGACTCGCCTAAGTCCCTTAATAGACCATATTTCATCCTTTCTCTCATTAATTTTTGGAATAGTGGAAAGCAGAATCAATTCTACCTAATTCTACTTTGTTGTGAAGCTTCTTTTCCAACAGACTTTACCCTCCAGATCTATGTTTGAAGGAATCCAGCTCAAATTTTGCATGTACCATTGTATAGTAAGGGGAAAATGTCTGCAACTAGGGTTTGAAAGTCGGCTTCCGAACATGTCTTTGGCGGCCATGGCTCCTTTCATGGTCGCTCTCCTCCTTCTCCCTTGTGTCTTCCTGTCAATGGCAGACTGATTCACATTGGAACGTTGGCGGCGCCTTGGCGCGACGACCCATTGGGAAATAGGCTTATCCTGCTTCCTAGTGGCGGCGGCGGTGGTTTTTGCAATGAAGGAAGCAGGTCTGGGGCTGGGCGACCTTGGCCGGGAGACGACGGTGGCTGCGTGGGATGTAGAGCAAGGGCTCCATTCTTCCATGTCGACAGCGAAACCGTTGAGGATGTCTGCGTGGGCTTCTTCTCCCTGTATCAGATCGTTGGAGGCGGGCATGTGAGCTTGGACTCCCTCTGTCGACTGTCCCGGATGGAGGTTGCATGCGCTTGGGATCCCTATGACGGCAGACCCTTATTCTGCTCGATGGCGGCATTACACGCTGAGGGCAGTTCTTGTGGGTGACTGTGGAGGGGCTTTCTTTCGGCAGGCTGGGGGTTTCTCGTTGGCGGCTACCAAGATAAGGGGAGATTCTTCCTGTGGGCGGCCGAGGAGGGGCTCTCTTTCGACAGACTGGGGTTTTTTACATTGCAGATCTAGTGGCTCTGCCATATTTTTCAAGCATTTTGGAATCGTTTGCTTTTCCCTGTTTTATTTCTCTTTTTTCCACGGCATTTATTCTACTGATTCACTCCTAGTATTTGAGCCATTCATGGATGATCTGAATTAGGTTTAGTAGAAGTGTTATGGACAATTGGTTTCGGAGTTGTTATTTTTTTTCATTGTATTGAGCCATTCATGGCTGCCAGGATTAGGGTTATACTTTGTTGGATTTTTCTGAGGTGCTTTGGTACCTGATATTGTATGAAGATGAAAAGCTGCTACTAGAAAGGGCTCGCTAAAGACATTCTGCGCTATCTATATGTAATTTTGTACTCGCAAGATGAAATAAAATTACGCTTTTTTTTCCAGGTAAAAAAAAAAGTAAGGGGAAAATAGAATAACCCATAGTTTTTTAAGTTTTAATTGCTAAATATGATCGCTTATTATGGTTATCAAATCTCTACTCCAATGATTTATTTTATAGCGTTGTGTTGGAATAGTTCTAAGTAGTTCCAAGATCATATTGTGTTGTCAGGGTGAATCTATAATGTTTTCAAATTTTCATCTATATGATATGATGAATATAGGATTTCATGGATGAAATAGATTTATTACATTGAATATATACTTCATGATTCTATTCAAAACTTTGTCAATACTATAAATTTCTACGGGTTAGAGATATGGGGCCCAAACTTGAGCTAGAGAGAGTGGTTGCATATGGAGATGCTCCTTGTTCTCATGTTATTTCAGGTTTTTATGAGTGCATATATGATTACATTTAAAATTATTATAGCATATTTTGGGGTGCCACCATTGATTGTAAGCACCCTTTTGGACATCATAACTTTACTTCACTGCATTAGCAGTATGGCCAGTACAACAAAAGCAACAAATACACCTACAATGCTCTCCATTCCTCCATGTCTACAGCATTCAAAGTACATGGTTGGTAATTTGTATGATTAGGTGAGCACACTACTAACTCGCATTCACAACAAAATTGATTCTTTACCACCCATCCAAATCTCCACTGATGCTTTTGGGATGTGACTCAGAGATGATAAAAATGCAAAATCCAAGATGCAATATACCAATGCTATATTTAGGTTGCCCATATCTCATAAAAAAAAACTTTCCCCTAGGTTTGATCAATATTTCCAGACAGACCACTAGATTGTAGATGGGAACATTATTTGACCTGCAGAATAAGGATACATCTATTACATAGGTTGAGATACCACTTAGGTTAGCTTCAAGTTTGACTAGACCAACTCCTACATGAGAAAACAATCTTTGTTGAACTTCGGTTGTCATTGATGTTAACTAATTTCAAAGAGGATGTCAACTTATTCAATTTGAGTCATTGATGTAAATTGAATTCAAGTGGAATTAGTATTCCCCTTCCATCTTGAAGAAGTATTGAAAATACACATTAAAGAAGTATATGCACAAGCAAGATGGTGAAGGATATGGATGCAAGTATGAAGAAGTGTGTCTAGAGGTACATCATCCATATCAAGTTTAAATAAGTACATAAGGCACATGTACTTGAGAAGGTCACAATTCCATCCAGTCATAGTCCTTCAAGGTACACGCTAAAGGGTTGGTTGGAGAGAAGGTTGAAGAATGCGCAAGCAAGCCAAAAAATACATGGTACAAAGTCTAGTGTGTGCAAGGAAGCCATAGGAGATTGTAGTGTGCACAAGCAAGTCAAGTGAAGTACACAATTAACATGTAACAAGAGATGGTTGAGGAGTTATGCAAGTCCTGAAAGTGCGCAAGTAATTACCAATCAAAAGAAGCTTTTAGTTGTTGAAGCAAGCACAAGTTCTAGGGAGGGTGAAGTAGCTGAAGTTAGTATATGAGCAAATTCTGCCAAGTCAAAGATCACATATGTGCAAGCTCAACAAAGCATTGATACATCAAGTCTGAAAGACCCACAAGTGATGGTACCACAAGGATCATAGTCCCACCAAGTCAAGGACCATGTATGCGCAAAACTCACAAAGAAGAACACATCAACAGCGCAGAACATGACATGTGGAAGAAGCATAATCTGTGAAGCAAGGAAGAAGGAATGCCACAACCAACTTGTGGACATATAATCCATGAAGGACATGTATAAATAGGAATGCAAGTTGGAGATTTGAAGTAAGATTGATGGAAGTATGCATAGATTGTAAGTGGAAGATACAGATTTATATTTGAGGCATCAAGGGCTCAATGTACAAAATAGTATGATCTAGAGATGAGCCAAGTGTGCACATGAAGAAGAATGATATAACTAATGGTGCACAGAATGATGCTATAGATATGTGACAATTGTGCAAAGACATAAGAGAAAAATGTAGAGGATGCATAAGTGCATGAGGACCGAATGATAGTATTACAAGAAGCACGTATACTGTCACGGAAGAGTTAGGAAAGAAGTGCAGTTACAAAACTGAAGTATATCAAAAGATGCGCAGAATTTTGGTTGATGCACAAAGGTTGAAGTGAAAGTGTGCGAAGCAAAGAAGTCCATCTGATGCGTGACGAAAAATCAGCAGTAGAATCTAGTATGCACGTCATGATGAGGATGATCTAAGGCAAGTGCGTTAAACCAAAAGGACGAATCATATGATACTGGTGTGCAATCCCAGAGCAACAAACTATCAATTGAAGCACGGTATTAGTTGGTGAATGCAATTGCGTAGAAGCAGATCGGAAAATTGAACCTTGGCGCAGACTGCATGATCTATTGAAGTAGCACATAATACATGGAATGAGTCATTAGCAGAAGTGAAGCAATTGAGTGGAATGAGAATTCAAGAGATGTATGCAGAGAAGTGACGACAATACGACTGCATACAAGAGGTGCGCACAACAAAACTAATATCAGAAGTTTAGAGGCGTGCGCATGCCAAAATAATTGCAAGGTAATTTTGTATATTTGGGTGGCAGGACGGGGCAAGGAGCAGGGGGTCATAGCCTCCTTCAAGTTGGTTTTAAATAACATAGGTAGTCGGTGCTTCCCTTAGGTTGGATCCCATAATACCAGGGGGTCGGTGCCTCCTAACAGGCCTTGGATTTAACATATTTTTATCATCATTTCACCTTATCTATATCCCATCTTGCTTATCTATATTCATGGACTAATCCATTTTCATGCTCATATGCGGGTTTTTATGCTCAAGGTGTTTTTCTATTACATGTCTTAATATTTCATTTGATTTTTTACTAACATTAGGGGAATTAGTGTACTATGTATTTGCTTTGGATATTGACTCATTTTTCAGGAAGCAGCTACAAAAGCATTAATTCAAAGGAAGAACCTGAGAGTTGTGGAACTTTTATAGAACCTGCAGAAGCTACACAAAGTCAATAATTCAAATTTACCTTCAACCACCAACTTTGGAGAAAGATAGTCATCAGGAGTAATGGATTTTTATAAATCTATTTTTCTAGTCATCAAGAGTAATGGATTTTTATAAATCTATTTTTCTATTATTCTTATATGTCTCAATCACGATGTTAAATTATTTTAAAATTAAAGGTGGCAAATGGAAGTGGATATGAGTGCATATATGACTCATCCACAAAGATTTGAAGATCTCTATCAAATATATGATGGACCTAAGAAGTCAAAAGTTGTTAGGAGACATTTGGGGTGAGTTTTGACTATTTTATTATAGCCTCTATCCCCAACTTCGAGTTTGACTTCAAATGTATCATAAATAGCATGTAGTTAGTAAAGATCTTGGAATTAGTTTTGAGATACAACTTATTTGCAAATTGTTGAGAATATTTTGGATCTTCATTTATTATTTGTTATGAAGAACTCGTGTATAAATAAGAGCTCCTTCTCCATTCCAAAGGGGAGGACTCTTAGAGCAGTAGTCCAAGCAATGATGGAATAAAGCTATACTTTCATCTCGATTCAAATAGATCTTACTTTTATAATTTATTTTGCAATATGATTTTAGTTTTTTTATGTTGATGTAGTTATACTTCATTGCTTAGTTTTCAATTCTTATGAAGTGTGAAGTTTATTTCTGCAATTTGATTTCAATGCATAGATAAATATTTAAATGTTTATTTTTACAATGGATGTTCTTAATTCAATAATCATATTTACTTCTTTGGATTATAAACAGTAACTTGTATTTGGCAGGGATAGCTTTTAGATTTCATTTCTACAATTTACTTTGATGTCAAGTGTCGTGTCAACTTAGTTTTAGATTTTACTTTCCCTGCACAATCTGAATTATCTTTAACATTTACTTTCCAGCAGAGTGTGATTTAGTTTAGCATTTACTTTTAAGTAAAGTGTGAATTTAGTTTTAGCATTTACTTTCATGTCGTGTGATTTACTTTCCTTGCAATTTAGTTTCAATAGTTGTTTAGCTGGCTAGTTCCTTGCCAAGACTATGTAAATGTTCATACCATTGTTTGTAAGTAAGGTTATTGAACAACAACTTCACAGTAGATAAACCAATGTAAGAGGATATTGTGGTTTGCACATATAGTGCACGGTAACTCGCAAGTTCCCAACGAACCTCGATTTGATAATTAATGTGCATACTTCTTGGTTGTTTTCTGAGTAATTAGAAGACAATTAAAAATCTCGTCACCTCCTTCCAGTTGGTGCTGGTAAACATAGGAAGTCAATGCTTCCTTGAATGTAATCTTTTCATTACAAAAGAGCATTATATGATTTTCTGTCGTTTGGGTTTCCACGTAAAAATCGTATGTGTTTTATGTTCTTTTCTTTGGTACATATGTGGATGAATGTTTTATTTATGCATAATTGAAGATCAAGATTAAATTAGACTAACATGATAAAGAAGGTAAAAACAGCTCATAACGACAGTATACTAATTCACCTCCCCTCTCAATATTAAATTGATTCCAATAATTGGTATCAGATCAGGTTTATTCAGTAACGGATCAACATCTGGAAGATAGCTTCTTGCGCAGATATGGACAAGCAGGAAGGTCTTTCTACCCACAGAGCACCAAGGTTTGATGGCACCAACCACACCTTTTGGAAGGTTATGACAGAAGTATTTCTACAATCACTAAGAGAATATGTCTGGAATTCCATTGTTGACGGTTACAATGTCCCAACAGCCATGTCAGTTAATCCAGAACAAAGGAGAATCTATGAATGCAATGCAAGAACCAGAACGCAGTGCTATGTGGTTTGACAGATAATGAGTTCGTCAAGGTTATGCACTGCACCTCAACCAAAGAAAGTAAAGTTACAAAACTACTCTGGGTTATTTGAATCCTTGATAATGAAAGATGAAGAGAACATTGCCTCTTACTTCTTAAGAGTAGATGAGATAGTTAATGCTATCAAAAGTATTGGGGTCACTCTAGAAGAAGAATTTGTGGTACAGAAGATACTAAGAACTCTTTCCCCAAGATTTGATGCAAAGGTGTATGTATTAGAAGACAGAGCTAATCTTAAAGATATGATAAAGGACAAGCTTCAGGGGATTTTTAATGCATACGATATGAGAACTAAGAAAGAGATTCCCATCAGAAATGAAGATGCTTTATAAGCCACTGGAAAGGATAAGCACGATCATGGAAAATACTCTTTCAATGAATCAGATGATGAAGAGTCAAACTTTGTGAGTAAAATGAAAAGAGGACGAGGTAAGTACAAAAACAAATTGCCTCTTAAATGTTTCAAGTGTGGAGGAATAGGCACGAGGTCTTTTAACTACACCAGGACTATAGAACTCTTGAAAGTAACTTAAGCTTTTATGATAAATCAACGAGGGAGACAGCATTACATCCTCAAAAATCCAAGAATTACGTGCTTTTCAAATCCCCCATATCACAAAGAGAGGCAGAGATTTGTGATGGGGGAAGCAATTTTTCCAATACAAGATATTTTCACCCACAGAGGGTCGAGACCATTGATAACAAATCTTGAGAGGATCCAACACTTCATACCAAACTTTTGGACAGATGTTGAACTCTACAAGAAGGTGGCATAAATTCTCCTCCACCCTCCTACAAAGAATACATAATCTTGGTCCACTGAAACCCCTTTTGAGCAGATTATCCCAAGTAAGAACCCAATTCTCAATACACAGGTAGGAGAAGCATTTGATCTTCAGGGGGAGATTCCAATTCCAAGTCTTGTACCACAAATTTGGTGCTGCAACAACATAAGAAGATATAATCAATTCATATGCAGATTTTGCAGTGATCTTGCCCCCCTACTTATCCTACAACCAGGCAAGGCAGTGTATGAGACTATGAGCATTGCAGATGAAAATCACTTTATCTTAAAGTGTCCTGCATACACCCATATTAGATCTCAGTTTCATAATTTTTGTTGCAATACAAACCTTCCTAGCGTTCTTACAAGACCGAATTATGGTGAGCCCAAAACGCTTCTCCTCGTGCTTTTTTAGCATAGGAATACAACTTTAAAGCAAACCAAATAATTTCTCTTAAGGTCCAATTGACCAAAGTTGGTCTCAGTGGACATTAACAACCATCATCATCATCATGGAGGTGGTCTCAGTGGACCAAAGTTGGTCTCATGGAGTTTGAATTTTGCACACAATTAAATCCAGAAATTTGAAATATTTACATCATTATCGTCGTCATCGTCATCATCAATAGAACATGGTACTCAACACATGCAATATGTTCCTAATTATGTCTAGAATTAAAATTGTTATAGCAACAAACATATTGGTATTTTATATGGGTCCTAAAATTGTGTCAACTTTCTATGAGCATGGTAACTCAACACAGACATAGTAGTCACCATATCAAATTATAATTAAATTGGTTAATCATAGTAATATACGCAATATTAATGTCATTAAATAACCTTAACCAACTCAACATTTAACACAAACTATAATTAATATTAATATAAATAATGTAAGGAATCCAAGTTTAAGACTTTACTTATTTTGAAAAAACTCAATTAAGTTGAAGTTCTACATTCTAGATCCACTCTATAATTCCACATTTAATGAAATATGTATTAATTTCATAAACATCAAAGTAAAATAAATAATTTAATTTTAGAAAATAATTAACACGAATTCAGAATAAATACATGATGCGGTGGGAATCACACAGGAAATTCTACACTCTGTTAAATGCAGGAAGAAGAAAGCTATCTTTCTTAAAATGGATTTAGAAAAAGCTTATGACAGAGTTAACTTGGGATTTTCTCAGATTAATCTTGATACAAATTGGTGTCCCGGCTCAGGCACTCCAATGGATTATGTCTTGTGTGGACACTGCCAATATTGTTGTTCTGGTGAATGGAGCACCCACATCATTCTTCAGCTGCTCGAGGGGTATCCGTCAAGGTTGTTCACTCTCACCCCTATTGTTCCTTTTGGGTGATTGAAGGACTGAGCAGATTGATCAAGCATGCTAAGCAGCGGGAAGGTAAGATTATTGGTATTAAAATTGCGAAGGATTTTTATATCACACATGTTTTATTTGTGGATGATGTACTTCTTGCGGGGTTGGATTCTATTTCTGAATGGAAACATTTTCAGAAGATTATTACTTTATTCTGCAAAGCCTCAAGTATGTGTGTGAGTGTGAGGAAATCTTGTTTTTATGGAAATCTTGTTCAGGAGGATAGAATACTTGGGATACATAACTTCATGCCCTATAAGTTTGGGTGTATTAATGAAGGGTTTACATATCTGGGGTTCCATCTAAAGCCCAATGGGTATCTTGTTAAGGATTGGGATTGGCTGCTTAAAAGGTTTGAGAACCGGATATCCAACTGGACATATCGATTGTTGTCAATTGGTGGCAAATTAACTTTGGTCAAGTCTGTATTGATGGGTACACCTGTGTACTGGTTCTCTTTACTGCCGATCCCCTGCTCGGTGATCAATTCTCTCAGGAAGTTAATGTTCAACTTTTTATGGACTGGAGGCTTGAATAAGAATTGTTTGGTGATGGCGGGTTGGGAGAAGATCTCATTACCGATTGAGGCTGGTGGATGGGGTATTAAGGATTTGAGGGTTTTTAGTGCAGCATTAAGATTGAAAAACTTGTGGTGTGCCATCTTTGGCAGCACACTGTGGTCGAGACTCATCCACCAAAAATATATTAAAATGGAAGTGTCACACTGGCTTAGGACGCCGGCCAAGAAGGTGAGGGGCATATCACCAATCTGGAATGGATTTATGAAGGTATACAAATGGTTGGCTCTGGGATTAAGCTGGAAAGTTGGATGCAGGGAAGAGGTAGCTATTGGGTTCGATCCTATTGTAGGGTTGACAGAGTCTTATGGCCTATCTTCGAATTTGTTTCAGCAAGTGAGATCTGTGGGGTGTTTTACTTTGAGTTCTGTTGGTAATATTTATTTAGGTAATTGGGCTTCAGTGGAGGAGCTTCAGTTAAGTCCAGAGATTGCTGGAGAATGGAGGGAATACATTCATAAGCTCAAACGTAATGGAATCAGACTTAGCAACAGTGCAGATACTATAGTATGGTGTGGAAATGAAGCTACTGGGACTATCACTGCGAGCTCGGCATATTGTTATATGATTAAAGAAAGATGTGTCTATCCGAATCAGTGGTGGTATGACAAACTTTGGTATTGGGAATTACCACTTAAATTAAAATGTTTTTTCTGGTTTGTTCTCCAGGATAGATTGAAGTCATGGGATAACCTCATTTTAATGGGGTGGGCAGGTCCTAGTAGGTGCGTCCTTTGTGAATGTAATTTGGAGACTGCTAAACATCTTTTTCTGGAATGCTCATTTACTCTGGAATTATGGGAGCGGATATATCACATCTTTGACATCAAAGTTAGATGGGGTGGTGTTGATACTGCTACCTCTCTGAAGATGTGGAGAGCAGAGTGCAAGGAGCATCAGAATCTCCCGATTTATATCTGCTGGGTGATTTGGAGAATTAGAAATAAGGCTCTGTTTGAAGATATTAGACCTCAGTTGCATCACTTGACCAGATCTGTTATCAGTCATTATTCAAATGTTCTGGTGGGGGACAAAACCAGGGGTGACAGGAATATTGGGTTGTTTAAATTGGAGGTTAATTGTCCAATACTGTTCTTTGATGGGGCAGCTGCTTGGGGAGAATGTGGTGCGGGGGGTGTTATTTACCTCAACAAGGAGCATTATTTTACATTGAAGATGAAATGTGGAAGGGGCTCTAATATGAAAGCGGAACTTTTGGCTCTTTGGTGTGTAGCGAAAGTGGCCAATTGTTTTGGGCTATCAAATGTAAAGATATATGGAGACTCCCGAGTGACTATAAAATGGGCTTTGGGGGAGTATGATCTGCAGGTTTTACAATTGTCCTGCTGGTGTGATAGGGTGAAGGAAGAACTACAGAAACTGGGACAAGTGCATTTGGAACACATTTTCCGAGAGCTTAATGTACTAGCTGATTCCCTCTCTAGACTGGCACTGGATGGAGCAGAGGATTTCTTAGTTTGGGAGGAAATCTTGGAGGATCAGTGTGTTGAAACTGGGAACTTCTACTTTTTGGGATGATCCAGTTAATATTGATTATGTATCTTTTGTAAACCGGATCTGTTTTGAAGATTTATGCTTTTGCCAAAGACCATAGGTCTGTTTTTTGGCTCAATATGTATATCATACTTTATGTACTGATCACTAGAAGTATCATGATCATCATGTACTATTTGATTCAAGATTTGAATATCAATAGTATACTTTTTTTCGCGGGAAAAAAAGTAAATGTTATAACTTTGAAATTCTTAATTTATAAACATCAAATAAAATAAATAATTTAATTTAAAAAATAATAATTAACATAAATTTAAAATCATGCATAGAATATTAAAAAATTAATTTTGATCAAATATTTAGCATAAATTTATATATATTACATAATATACATATATATATTTTTATAAATTTAATATATCCATTACCTTTTAATAAAATTTCTATTACTTTAGTATTCCCCTTCTATGCAACCCATCATTAAAATGCTTCCAGATTTATATATAATAACAGTAAATATTGGACATATACCTTTATATGAGAAACAGACCTAACAAATATTCCTATGTCAACAAATATTTCTATGTTGCCTGTGCATCAACAAATATTTTTATGACAACAAATAAAACTTTGTGACAGCATGTCACTTTAAAATTCTTCTATGTCAACCAATATAATAAATAAAACTATGTGACAGCATATGTTGTTCACTTTAAAATTCCTCTATGTCAACAAATATGATAAATAAAATTATGTGACAGCATATGTTGCTCACTTTAAAATTCCTCTATGTCAACAAATATGATCAAAGCTGCCTCCCTGTTTTTAATAGTTTGAAATGTAAATGAATATAATATTTTGAATATTGAAAAATTAAAATATTAAATTGATTTTTTTTAAATTATTAAAAAAAATAAAAATATATATAATAATATTTTGATGTAGAAATTAGAATAAAGTTTATACATCATAACCGCTTGATCATTTCCAATCTTGCAAGCCCCTCCTGACAGTATTCCAATATCGTCATGATTTCACATTTTGAGGCCATATTCTTGCTTTTGCCAATATCATTATGATTTCCTCAAGGCCAATGTTCCGGTTCACCATTTTGGTAGCCTGCTTCCACTCCTTCCGTTAAATCCCTAAGCAAGTTCTTAAAGAACCATGGATGATTCCTTATTTCAAGGATCATTATCCTCTGCACACCCAAATGCAAAAAAAACAAATGTATATCATTACATTCTTCAAAATATTTTCCAATTTTCTGTACTTACACCAAATAATACGAAATGCTGGAACATATAATCTATTATGAATGCTGGAACATATAATCACCTGTAGTAGGCAGGGATCTACTCTTCAAATAATGTCCCAGGCTGTTAAAACAAAATCAAATTACAACACTAATTCCAGGTATGTATGGCTCTGTTCAAGTTGTTAGTCCCTGCCTACTATATGTTCTGCTGTTTTAACCCCCACAAAGAAGATCACATCAAAAAAACCTTAAAGGTTTCTCAGTTACTTTTTCTATGGAATCACACTTAGTTATCTTAAGGGCATTGGGTGAATTGGTATGTATGGCTCTGTTCAAGCTGTTAGTCCTGTTTTCACCCCTACAAAGATCACATCAAAAAGGCTTTAAAGTTTCTCAGTTACTTTTTCTATGGAATCACACTTAGTTATTTTAAGGGCATTGGGTAGCTGCTAAAAGGAGATCGATGCAATCATCTCACTGTGAACAGGATAAACCAGCGCCCTGTAGATTAATTCATCTGTGAGAAAACAGATTTGGGAACATTGTCTTCAATCTTAGCCAATGCCATCCAACAATTGGGCATTTTCATTGGAGACAGTTTTAGCATGTGTACATCTCCTGTGCATTTGGTCTGATCGTGTGAACAGGGTGGGCACCAAAAACTGCCTTAATGCACAGGAGACTTGTTCTACACGGCTAGCGGATTTATCAAAGGCATCAGATCGAGATGTACCAAAAGCCAAAACGAGAAGAGTTATCAAAGGCATCAGATGTACCAAAACTATTGTATTTGTAATTAATAACACTCTAAATACATATGCCACTTGGTGTCACCTCAGCTGACACCGACTCTGGCAGCCGCATCTCCAAAGTGGAGACTGGTTTGCATCTCCTGTAAATTCTCACTTTTCTATAAAGCATATCCACATTTTTTAAACCCCAATGTAAATTTTATACATAAAGGCCACCAAATCGAATCCCCGAGGGTCGATTTTAAAATTTTCAAAATGAAGCACAAAATAGAACCCACTACATTACCCTAAAAACTCACTTAAGAACAATGGGACCAATGTGGCAGACTGGATAACCAGCGCATAAAAGAATACAACTTTATGAAAATGCGCTCAGTGCTTAATACGCTATTGTTTTCATGGAAATCCATTGCCCTATTCCTGAATTCGATGCTTTCTTACCAGAAAAATCTCAGAAATGTCACAGTTATTTGGGTTGATATTTGTTTATTAACAACAAGAATGACAACGTTGATGTGGAATTGATTAAATCGGCATAGATTCATCTTAAACACGGACCTATTAAGCACCAAAAGGGATCCAATTCCTTGAGGTGTAAATTTCTTTTTTAAATCTTAAAATTTTTACACAAAAAATTTTTTAAGATCCAGGTTTAAAATGGATCAATGCTAGTTTTAATTTTTATTATTTTATGAGTCATATGGGAAGTTAATGTGACAAGCGTAACAAACGCGACATCTCTCCCATACTGGGTTGTAAGCAGTTTTGAATGTATAATTCAGTTCAGCACCCTTGAATACCCCAGGGCATCCCGATTAAGCAATTTTAACACTGTTTTCTTAAAACTTAAAAAATTATTCCCAGATTCCATCAAAATCCTGCGGGGAACGCTGTTGAAAAGAGTCAAAATCATCGCCTAAATAATCTACTTGCTTCTCCTGCCTCTCCTTTGTTTCTTATTAAATTTATTTTTAGTCTTTAATCTCTGCCATAGGACAGAAAATATATGTTCTGCTGTGTTATTACGCCATAAGCGTTTTATTCTCCAGATGGCATTGAACAGATAATGGTCTGCTCAATTAAGGCCATCCATCCATTAATTCTCTGAAGCTGTCCATTTGCGATCAGGTCTCTTTACCATCCCTATGTGGTTTCTTTTATCATACATTTGTTATCATGCATATTATGGATGTAGAGAGCTGTTTGATGCAGGGTGTTGCATGCAATGGTGAATAAGCCTGTATTCCAGTTTTTTAATGATGTGGCTATTTCAAAAACTGCCTTACAAGTATTGTCTCCAAAATTCGACCTTATTTTGATGGAATCAACCATCTCATTAGTTTCTCCTTCTCTAATGCGGAATTGTGGAATTCCGAGATGACATTATAGCCCGTTGTATTTCTCCTCCTTTCCTCACATTGAAAAGTTAATCATGTGAGTTTACAACCTGGTGTTGTCGCTGGATTGGAGCATACAAATTATTTGCACAAAAAATTCTTGAAATAAGGGGGCATCCAAATACTTGAATGATTTGGATATAAAGATGTAGATTTGGATGTTATAAAGCCTTAAAGGACATTAATAGGGTCTCAATTCTGAATGTAACTGAAAACAGTACAGTGAAAGAAAAAAAATGGAATTTTGATGTTAATAGAGTCATAAACGTGGACATTACTCTGATTGCAGTTATGTTCATTATTAATGAATAATGAATGTCATACTATGACCTAAATTATGACCCTTAGTGACCCTTTTACAATATTTTTACCAGAGAAAAATCGAAAGTTCATTGTTTTGGTGGCCATTTGTCCAAAACTGAATTCTCACCTTGAAATCCACACTACAAGGAGTCACATCTGCTCATTACATAGTCAAACAATATAGAAACCGAGAAGTGAAAGCTCTCTAAACTACTCAAACAGGGACTCGCGTTCCTGCTATTTATTTAAATTATATACATTGGGATTCCCAAAAATTAACCATATCACCGTGCTGATCACCGTGCTGTTCATATTGATATATTGTTTCTCAAGACAGTTTTGTTAGCTAATTCCCAGATCTAGATTCCTCTGTCCTCCCTAGAATCCAAATTGCTTTTCCATAGGTAGCGGTTTTGTAAATTGATAAGTGCCAAGAAGTGCGCTCCTTTTGGAAACACATTGCCTCATCCTTTGGTTGCCTCACAATCCCACAAAAAAAAGATCTCAGCAATACCTCATCCCTTGGTTGCCTCACAATCCAACAACAAAAAATGATCTCAGCAATAGAGCTCAATTAACTTACACTTGGATCTCAATCTGATCTCTAGCTCTGTGGAAAACCTGCTACTTTAGACCAAGTTCTCATCTAAAAGTATCACCAAGCATTATACTTGTAATTGAGAAACCTTTCCAGAAACCAATTTGTGGAGATATCAAAATATCGTTCAATGCTTTAGAGTCTAGACCTTCGATGGAAATCAATTAGTATGTTACATGAAACAATTGATGTCTGTCTATTCTATTTGTCAGTTCGAATATCATTTCGTCGTGTTTTGACAGAATGCATCGGTTAGTCCTCCAAAGAATTATTTGAAATTAAACACAGCGGCCTTTCATGGAAATGTTGTGGAACTCCAAATGCCATTTAACTTTTGTGATTTTTTTCTGTTAGACAATAAATATCACGGTACTCTTTGCCATCAACCCAAAGTAATAATATGGGTCACAATTGAAATAAAATCAAATAATTTGCAATAAGATTGAGTTAGAATTATGTTCAGTAATTTAAATTGAATAGGAAGGGAATTAAACTGAAGTTCCCATTTAATTTCAGGATCGTTCTCATCTTGGTACAAACAGGGTGACAGCATTTTCCATTCAATTTTAGGGCTGACCCTGGCCTAGGTTATAGGCCCATCCTTTGGGTGTGGAGGATTTCTAATTGTTAAAAACGATCACAAGAAGTTTCCCCAATATTTCTTGAAATCAAGGCAAACAGAAAATATCATATCTTGTCCATAGCATACTGACCCTGTTCTAAACTTCTTTTTTCCAAGACAATATTTAAGGGTGTAGGATAAGGGGCACTCATAGTGCCCCATCTATTGGGCAGAAATTGTCCCTAAATCAGGCAGGAGCTTTGTTGGAAGTAAGATAAACAATTTTATGAAAAACTAAGATTATGATGGAATAATTTTGTTGACCAGCTGTAAAATCTATGTTAACCAAAGTTAAATAATAGTCCACCATTTAAAGTGGATGTTGTTGTAATCACACACTGTTATAGGATACTCATCTTGATTAGATGTTGTCTTGCTTATATTTATATATAATTTTTTGACCAGCTGTAAAATCTATGTTAACCAAAATTAAATAATAGTCAACCATTTAAAATGAATGTTGTTGTAATGGCGCACTGTTATAGGATATTCATATTGATTAGATGTTATCCCACTTAGGATATATATATATATATGAAGAAACTCTATATATATACCCTGATGGCTGCATTAACATGCTGCCATGTTTTTAAGAAGTAATAAAAAACAATTGGGTACAGATATTTGTGGATAAAGTTGGTTCTAAGTATTCAAAGATATTTGATCTTTTATTTTGCCACTTGATCACAACTCACTTGACAACTGTCAAGTTTTAATTCAAGCAGCAATACATGTAAAATGCACAAATTCATTCCACATGAACACAGTAATTTTATCCTGGAGAAAACCCTTAGAAGAGAGAAAAAACTCCAGCCAAACAATCTTTCTTATATAAGATATCAGGTTCAGATTACATCATCATCATAAACTTCACCTTTGCTGTGCTAGGACAAAGTTTAATAGTAGAAGTAACAACTTACATCAGAATTGAATGACAACCTTGACCTCTGCTCACTACATCCTCTGTCTGCTGCAAGTATTATCCTGTGTTTTGCTGCTGCACATACTACTCTATTGCAATTATTATCTTATGTTCACTGCTGCACATGCTATTCTTATATTGCAATTATTATCTTCTGTTCACTGCTGCACATGCTATTCTTCTAGTGCAATGGACAGACCTCACATCAACTTCAACAGCAGACCTCACATCGTCTTCAAGAGGATACAAAAATTATGAATGAATTAATGGGGAGGGGTGGCTCCTATTTATGCTTTAGGGTGGCTGTCCCAAGCAGCCCCCTAAGGGAACCGCCCCAAGCAGACCGCCTAGGGAGGAACCGCCCTAAGCAGCCCCCTAAGCAGCCCCCTAGGGAGGAACCTTGTCACTTGGCACAAAAAAGGTCTTTTTGACAGAACACACAGCAGCTGCTGGAGCTGACACGTGGTAGCAGAAGTGATGATCTGTAATAGCTTCCGAAGCTATAAATTTAACACTCCCTCTTAGCAAGGAAGTTATTAAATTATTAACTGATATTTTATATAAGGAAGATTGTTTGTTTCTAGCTCATAGGAATTGTATGTTCTTCCTAACTTTTGCTAGATACCTTGTCTTTTGCTAAATGCTCACAAGGCTGCCTGTCTTGACTTTTGACATGACTCACAAGGCTGCCTGTCTTGCCTTGACTATTGTCATCATCTCACAAGATTTTATAGGCCTTATCACTTTTATTCTGACTTTTGTCTTGGCTCACAAAGTTTTTATATTCACTTTGACTTTTGCCATGACACACAAAACTGATTAATCTCCAAGTCTCACTAGCTAGCTTCAGGGTGGTCACTTATGACCTCAGACCTTGGAGTATGCCTTTTTTATCATTCTCTTTCTCAAAGATGGAGGCATTCTCTGCAACTCCAAGTTTGTCTCTGAAGTGAGCAAACTTCACCAACTTCAGTGGTTTTGTCAGGATATCAGCTGCCTGATCATCTGTTGCAACATACTTCAGCTTGATCACATTTCGTTGTACCATATATCTGATATAATGGTACTTTAGATCAATATGCTTTGATCTGTCATGAAATACCGGATTTTCTGTGAGCTTCCTGCAGCTTTGATTATCATAGTGAATAATCGTAGTCTCAAGCTTTTCATTAAACAACCCAGAAATGAGTTTTATGAGCCATACTGCTTCTTTGCTGGCATTACTTGCAGCAATATATTGAACCTCAGTCGTGCTCTAAGCAATAGATTCTTGCATCTGACTAGACCAGGAGATCATGGCTGATCCCAAACTGAAGCAGTAACCAGAGGTACTCTTTTTGTCTACTAGATTTCCCGCCCAGTCTGAATCTGTATAACCATGCAGCATCATACCACCACTGGATGTGAACTTTAGCCCATAGGCTATGGTACCTCTAAGATATCTCAGAATACGATTACCTGCTACCCACTGTCGTTCTCTTGGCTCAACCATAAATTGGCTTAATGCGCTTACTGCAAACCGCATATCTGATCTGGTATGAGTCAGATACATTAAAGACCCAACAAGTTGCCTGTACATGGTGGGATCCACCAAATCTTCTCCTGAGCTTGATTCATGTAACTTCTTTAAATTTGCAACCATTGGAGTTGAACCAGTGAAGCAGCACTCGCCAAGACTCGGCGAGTACTCGAGAGTCTTGCCGAGTAAGTCCTGAAACGAGTACTCGCTAAAGACTCGCCCAGCAACTTGTCGTGTGTCCAGACTCGCCAAACTCTGCCAAACTCAGCAAAGACTCGGCCATACTTGTCGAAGACTCGGCATCTTACTCAAAAAAATGTGGTATTTTTTTTCTTGGGAGCCTGTTAGCCTAGTAATTAATGGTAACATATTTTGATTTCTTTTCCTATTTGCCGAGTCTGTCCCGAGTCTTTCCCAAGTCGATGAGTCACTGGCTAGCCGAGTCTTTGCCGAGTCCGAGTGGTGCTACATTGGTTGACAAACTCCTGCAATTCGTCATACCAAACCTTTTCAATATGTCTACTGCATATTTTCCTTGAGATAGAAAAATCTCGTTTGGTTTCTGCCAAACTTCTAATCCTAGGAAATAGTGCATCATTCCTAGATCTTTCATTTCAAATTCAACAGTGAGTCTCTCTTTGCATTTGGCAATCTACTTTTCTTCTCCTGCAAGGAAAAGATCATCTACATATAAAACCAAAATCAAAGGTTGATTTTCAACAACCTTAAAATAGAGGTTAGAGTCTGCGGTACTTTTACTGAACCCTAATCCCTGCAGAAAGCCATCAATTATGTTAAGACCAAACTCTGGGTGCTTGTTTAAGACCATACAAGGCCTTTTTTAACTTACATACATGAGTTTCCTTTTCATGCATTGCAAAGCCATCAGGTTGTTCTACATATACTTCCTGCTCTATTTCACCATTAAGGAAAGCAGTCTTTATATCCATTTGATGTAATTTCCAACCAAGTACAAAAGCAAGAGAGATAATTGTGCGCATAGTAATATACCTGGCTACTGGTGCAAATATCTCATCATAGTCTATACCTTCCTTTTGGGAGAGGCCTTTGGCAACAAATCTTGCTTTGTACTTTTCAACGCTCCCATTAGCTGCATGTTTTATCTTATATAGCATTTGGATGAGACAACTGACTTATTTTTGGGCCTGAGAACTATGTCCCATACATTATTCTTCATGATGGACTTGTATTCCTCCAACATGGCATCTTTCCAAACCTGCAATTTGTTAGCTTCATTAAACAAAGAAGGTTCAAAATCACTAATGTTACTTACCAAAGCAACATAACCTGTAAATCGTTGAGGCCTTTTGCTCTCTCTAAAGGTTCCTGAAGGAGCTATATGTTTCTCTGCTTCTTGCAGAGTTTCTTTGAACCAAGCAGGTCTTCTCTTGATAGGAGGTTCTTCAAGAGACCTTTCTAACACGTCAGCATGTTCCAGCACTGAATCTTGATCCATTGGATCATCATGACTTTCCTCCCTCTAAATGTCAGAACCAGAAGTCTCGGTTGGAGGAGAATCTGGCTCAACATTGATCTAAAGCTCTCTAGATCGTTTAAAAACAACTTCCTCATGGAAAGTTACATCTCGGCTAACCTCGATCTGTTTCTGACCTAGGATATAGATTCTGTAAGCTTTACAAGATTCGCTATATCCGACAACGATCCCTTTCTTTTCTGAGGGTTCCATCTTTGTTCTCTTCTCTTTAGGCACATGTATGTAAATTGGGCATGCGAATACTCTTAAGTGATCTAAATTTGGTTTCTTACCAGAGAAAGCTTCTTCAGGAGTTCTATCTTCTAGGATAGCATGTGGACTTCTATTCTGAATGTATACAGCTGTAGCTGTAGCTTCTGCCCAAAGAGAATTGGGTAGATTTTGATCAAACATCATAGCTTTTGCAGCCTCACAAATAGTTCTGTTCTTTCTTTCAGCCACGCCATTTTGCTAAGGATTGTACGGAATAGTTAACTGACGTTTGATACCAGCTTCCTCCGATTGGAAGTGTCGTCATTTGTATTTGCAAGTGTCGCAAGTTATATTGTAAGTGCCGTAACTTATACTTGATGGGTTATTAAACCACCTTGGTGGGGTCGACCCTGTATGAGTTAAAGGGTTATTAGACCACCCTAGTGGAGTCGGCCCAGTGACAAGTGGTAATGGGTTATTAGACTCTCCTAAGGGAGGTCAGCCCAATTAGAGTAAAAGGCAAGTAAAGGTAAAGTATAAATAGAGAGGAGCACCTCTCTATTTATTCATTCACACACTCACTCACTTCGCATTAGTGAGAGAGAGGAGGAGTGCGCACAAGTGGAGGAGGAGAAGCTATTAGGAGACTATCTCTTGTTTTGGGGTTTTGTATTGGTGTTCATTCTATCTCTGAGGAAGTTGCGGGGTTTTTCACCTTCTTGGTTTTCCCCGGTGAAATGCTTTGTGTCTCTCTTGTGTCTAATATGTTGTACATGTTCTCTCAGTTAAGATCCTAGATCATATTGAATTAAATGATGAAAAATTAACATGGTATCAAAGCTAGCCTGAAGGAAGGCATTGTATGGCATTTACGACACTTGTTGCACTTGCGACAATTTGGAAGCTAGGGCTTGATATAGTAAAAACTAGTCATCGTGGCACTTTCGCTATAAATCAATTTTGGCGAGAGTTCAGGGTCTGAATTTTTTACAGGCTGAATATCAAACACAGATGTACCCTGTTTAAAAATTCCAGCCTCGGATTCGTTGTACTTTGTGAGATATGATTCGTACAAGTTAGGGTTTTTGCCTCTTCCAGAATGCAGCCCTAAACAGGTGACCTAGGCACAAAGGTCATATTTTGGGCTAGGAAGCTCCAAATGGAATTCCGTAAAAAGTGTTAGTTATGGCACGGACTGTAGTTTCACAATGACGATTTTCAGAGGTCGAAGTTGAAACAGTGACACGTGGCACTCCGTACAAGTTCGCTATGCTATTTCATCCCATAAACAGATCATGTTGCGACACTTAGCATATCTCTCTCAAGGAGAATCCATTAAAGCTCAGATCTGTGGGGTTGGAAAGATGACAGGTCAGTCTACCACAGGCCGAAGTTTCAGACCCTGAGGATCCGAAATTTCAGAGATGCACCAGAAACAATATGGCATATATTTCTGTCAAAACAGAATTGGATTCTGAGCATTTCCATTTTTGGCTTGTCACTGCTGCGGGAAATTAGGGCTTTTGAAAAAAGTGGAATTTCGGAATGCTCTCACCACAGGATTGCTCTCCTCAGCAAAATCGAAATTTAGAGACCAAGATCGAAGTTTTTGGTTGGGTAGAACCCCGGGATCTATCAAACCCTAGTTCGGGTTTTGGACCAGAAAACCAGTTTTTGACAAAAGTTGCAGATCCGAAATTCGTAGGTCATTTTTGAAGGGCCAATTTTTGAAGTTTTCAAAATCTGAGCACACCATCTTGCTCACCTCAGTCAAATGCATCTCCTTGTCCAGACAGAAGTTTGAAATTCCAAGTTTGGATTTTTAGGGTTTCTCTGCCAAACCCTAGCTAGCTTCAGATCCAGTTTCAACAAATCAAAGTGTATAGGATTGGGTTAATCCTAGAAGAGAATGAATTGGACAGATACATATGTGAAGAAGTTCCAGTTCCAAAGGGAGATGAGGCTAAGACATTACATAAGAAGACTGCAAGCAATCCCGACAGGTATGACTTGAGGAGATACAGGTATGTTTTGAAATCTGTTCATAATTAAGTTTGTCTTCATATTATTGAGGTTAGTACAATCTTGATTAATTTTAGACTTGTCTTATCCCCTTAGTAAAAGTGTGAATGCATGTGAATGATAGAAGACATTCATTGATTAGGGTTATAACACTTATGATTGTACTAATGCAGTGTGGTGTTGTATGAAGATGATATTGTCTGCTAACATGAAAGGTACATCAAGAAAGACAAATCAAGTTCTAGATCAAGAACATATGACCATGGTGACATGAAGACAAAGACTCATCCATAGCCATTGATCACATAGAAGCTCTACTTACGAAGTATGTATAATTTGGTTCTATAATGCTTAACTTATAAGATATGGAGGTTACTAGCACAAGGTCTCTAAATCATTGAAGAGAACAAAGAAAACATTGTTTGGGTATGTTAGACATAACTCGCAAACATGATAATCTAGGTATGTTTTTTCCTATATCAAGTTAGAATCCTACCTTGTGTTAGGATCTCATATAAGTATACTTTTGTATGATTGATAATGATTATTCGTGAAGTTATAAGTTTGAGTAATCATGGGTTTATGCATATTATGCTTCTTACTTTGATTAATGATATGACAAACCAGAAGAGTCCTATGGTCAAATAAGAATATACAAGAGCAAAAGAAGTCCTCCCTGAAACCTTGAATAGTAACGCTTGTGATAAATTAATTGTGTATGAAATGACCATGACCATACATGTTGAAGACTATTTAGATTCATAATGTTTTGATAATATTGAGATTATACTAATGATTGTATGATTATGTATGAGATCTTGAGGATGACACAATGATGACACTAGTGCACACTTAAGCATGCATAGTGGTCCAGGATGGATAAAAGTTCAACGACATAAATGATATCATAAAGGAAGCAAAGATCAAGAGGGAGCACACTCCAGTGGTTCCTGCAAGGAAGCAAAGATTGAGAGGGAGTCCACCCAACAACTAAACAAAGATAAGTATTTGAATTATCATTTCTTGTATACTTAAATGATGTTGTTAAGTCATGTACATACATACTTATGTTCCTAGATTTAGGATGTATATTATGCATTTTAGAAAAGTTGCATTAATGAACAAGATATTACTAATATAGTAATGGGTAAGTGGCCTATGGTACTGTACAACATTCCATTGCTACTTATCTAGAATGAAACCTCTTTGCTGACATGTTAGGAGTAGTGTACACTCTTAACAATGCTCTGGTAGAGATGGAAGGCATCTAGAAAGTTACCGTATGAATACGGGATATGAATGAATGTTGTATTGAAGCATTGGCTAAGATAATTGCATGACTGTATGACATATGTCTTTATGCGTAAGAATTTGTTCTGAAAACTATGAGATGTTTCTAATCATGCAATTGAATTTGACTTGTAGGAAAGATCATACACAATCACCTACAAAAGAAGAATAACGACATTTGTTCCAGCGACGAAGTTCAAGAAAACTACCTATTGAAGATATTGAAGAATCTAAAGTTCCCAGGATCAGGGATGCAGTAATGGAAGGATGCCATGATCAGGGAGTACCAGTCGATCATGAAGAATGATGCTGGGATGTGGTCCCGAGACTAGAAGGGAAGTCTGTTGTGACTTCCAAGTGGATCTACAAGATCAAGCATGCTGCAGATGGTAGCATAGAGAAATACAAGGCAAGGTTTGTGGCTCGTGGCTTCTCCCAGAAAGAAGGGATAGATTATGAAGAAACTTTTGCACCTATACACTTCCATCAGAACAGTACTTGCTCTGGCTACAGTGATGAAGTGGAAGATACACCAGATGGATGTCAAGACAGCTTTCTTGAATGGTGTAGTCGAAAAGGAAGTGTATGTGGAGCAGCCACTCGGATTTGAGACACGTGACAGGGAGTCACATGTGTGCAAATTAAAGAAAGCCTTGTACGGTTTGAAACAAGCACCCGGGACATGGTACGGCAGGATTGACAGCTTCCTGACTAGTTTGGGCTTTACCAAGAGTAAAGCGGATTCCAACCTTTACTACAAGGTTGAGGAAGGAAATCCAGTGATACTCCTACTGTATGTAGATGACCTATTTGTGACAGGTGAGATTGGGTTGATTGCTGATATGAAGAGGAAGCTTGCTTCCGAGTTCAAGATGAAGGACTTGGGTATGATGCATTACTTTCTAGGTATGGAGGTGTGGCAGAGTGCAGATGGAATCTTCCTTGGACAAGGGAAGTATGCAATAGAGATCCTGAAGCGGTTCGGGATGATGGACTGCAAGGCCATGGCCACACCTATGGCATCGAACCTGAAGCTATTGAGTGATGCTTCATCAGAGTCAGTTGTGTTAGAAGTATGGCTGCCATTACACCAAAACCCGCAGGTGATTGGTAAACTCACCACCGCCAGATTTCAAGGATCCACGAGAGGCGATTAGTCCCTTGTCACGATACACCGAGAAGCGCTGACTACTTGCAATTTCGTGCAACAATCTCCCCCTCAGCGCGAGCCGAGTGTGTATCGAACTCGTGACCTCTAGCTCTGATACCAATTGTTGGTAGTACGGCTGCCGTTACACCAAAACCTGCAGGTGATTGGTAAACTCACCACTGCCAGATTTCAAGGATCCACGAGAGGCGATTAGTCCCTTTTCACGATACACCGAGAAGCGCTAACTACTTGCAATTTCGTGCAATAGGTTGATGCCACGATGTATCGTCAAATGATTGGGTCCTTGATGTACCTGACGAACACAAGACCAGATATCTGCTTTGCTGTGAACACTTTGAGCCAGTTCCTGACATATCCTAGACATGTTCACTTGATTGCTGTAAAGCATATTCTAAGGTACCTTAAGGGTACAGTTGATTATGGGCTCAAGTATGATGCGAATCAAAAGTCTAACCTAGAGGGTTATGTTGATTCAGATTGGGCAGGCAGTGCTGCAGATAGGAAGAGCACTTTAGGGTGCTACTTCAGGGTGGCGTCATCCACTAGAGGGGGAAAAAGTACATGGGCCCACCACAAATGACTAGGACATGACTCATAAAGCACATGGTGGGGCTAGGAGGCATCAATCCTTGCTAGCTCATCCCCATGGCACAATAAAATAATATAATATGTCCAAAATAAATACAAATGATCAAATTTGTCCTCAAAATTTGTGACAGACATGCAGTAAAAGGCCTCCTGTGGCCTCTGTGAACCCACCCAAGTGATGAAAATTGGCTGGATGATAGGGGGTTCACCCTGGAAGACCTCTGTGAAAACCAAGTGCCAAAACCTTGCCTCAATTGCCCAAATCGAATTCCTCAGTGACCCTTTTATCCCATTTCTGGACTGCCTCGTTAATTGTGAGAGTGCTGAAACTGCCTCCTAGGGCACTTGCACTGTCAAACGGAGCCCACTAGGCTCTCCAGAAGGGGGGGGTAAATGGTAACATCAAGTAGTTACCATTTACAGCGCCCTAGGTGAACTGGCCTCTCATGACCCCTGCTGCTCAGGATGGGAAATCAGCCCCAAATCTGGTCAACAAGTGGAAAACTGCATCTATCACTGTCAGAAGTGCCCAAAACTGAATGATAAGTGTCTCATTGGATCCAGAAGACCCAAATCTACTAAGAATGTGTACTCATACACCATGGGTTTCCCTGATGGGCTAGCTGTAGGGTCCACCATATATGGATAGTGCATAATTTGATGATTTGATGTAATAATAAAACTTGTTGAACTGCATCAATCATCATCTGAATCATGTGTCCATCATATATCATCATCAAGAGTATGTGGGACCATCAATCATCAACCATAAGCATGCATGGCCCACATCAACACGGATCCCAAGAAATGACCATAATCAAACTGGGTTTGACTAGGTCCATATACAACCAAGGATACATCATATCAATAGACTAAGACATGTTCCTCTAATCATACTCACAGCTTAACTTAAAGTATAACATCATTTAGTGGCATTAAACATATTTTTTCATTCCATTGTTATTTGTATTCACTTGCACAATAGCTTAAATGACAAACTCACCCATTGGACATGGTCTAACTGCTAGCTAAGGATGAAGGCTAGGAACAAGGTTGGGCAAAGGGGGTGACTTGCCTAAACTCAACTAAAAGACACTTTGGACTGGGAGAAAGGGGAAGCTACAAACTCTGTGCCAGACAAAATAAACACGGGGAATGGTTGTGCCTCACAAATAGGTAAGTTGTTTAGAGAGTGTTTATTCAACTTAGGCATCATGTCCACTTTTATAAAAGATGATCCAGTTTCATTAGGATCCATTGATTTCATTTCGTGGCCTTTTTGGCCTACATAATCCTTCGGATCTCAAGTGTGTTGATAAGCACAACTAATTGTAGCTTGCATCCAGGGCATGTTTGTATACATATATAAGGTCAACAATTGTTTAGATATAGAATTTAAGTACCATTGCTTTTTGGACCTTTCTTATACTCTTCGAGGAGTATTTTTAGCAGTTCATCGCTCTTGCCCTTTTAGTTTCCATGGGCGAATTTATATAAGTTTCCATAAGTAGTACATGAGCTTTCAGTTTGAGCGAACAACATCTCAAGTGACTAGGGGGAGTTCGAGCCAGTGCCACACATTGGGACAACCGACCAGAATGATTTAGGCCTACAATCCAACTTACCAAAGGCAAGTTTTGTGACCAACTCAGAGCCGAGACACTAAACATACAGGGATGCGGTCCAAACACAAAGGTAGTAAAAAAGGAAGTCCTCAATATCAGAAAGCCAAGTAAGACAAGTCAAAGGTTAAGGGCAAATAAGGAAAGTCATGGATGGATGGAGTCAAGTGATGGTGGAGCCTAAGCTAGCAGACAAATGGTGTCAAGGAAGACCATATCTATGCAAAGTAGTGAACCAGTGAGTTTTGTCAAACAACCTAAATGTGCAAGTAAAATGTTTATTTTATAATTCATCATTAAGATAGTTCATTTCAAGTTTTACAACATTTGCCACATCATGAATGATATACCAAGCTGAAGCTATGAACATGACTAAAACAACAAGATAATAATCCACTGTCAATGATCAGACATCCATAGGTCATATAACATCATCATAAGAATAATCATCATAAACCATCTGAAACACTACTACAATACATCTGGGCACTAAACTGAAAATGTATGGGATAAAGGGTCACATCGGTCATCAAATCTGAACTCTCAAGGCTCAACCTTGACACAAGGTATAACATAAGTCTGAATAATATACTGCTCTGATCATGAGTGATCTCAGAATAATAACTCATCATAGCCAAGCTCTGGAATGTGCAAATATCTGCTAAGCAAGAATAGTAGCCCTGCTACTATGGTGTGATAACATCTGGCTCCAGCTGGGACAAGTGCTATAAGGAAGAGAGCGCTTGAGAACCTCAGAATCTCTGGTCTCGAACTGCTCTGCATCAATCTTCAAATCAACACTGCACCATCCTTGCTTTCAGCTTTTATTTTGCACCTGTATCTGCACTCACAAACTAGAATACCTCATGGAGCATGTATGGGAGATATATAAAATAAAACTGAAAATGAAATCTATTCTAAAACAGAACTGAAATGCACAAAAGAAATTTTTAATCTAACATGGCATATATCATTTATTCATCATTCATTTATTGTTTTTACTATGCAGGAGGATAAAGAAAGCTCTTTAGGAAGGCATGTTGCCAACTAAGTTGTACTTGGTTGGATTATCAAGCGAGCGGGCAGAGTGGAACATGATACATGTTCATTTTTGGTGATTTGATATCCAGCTGGCCTTTTAAAGGCCCCCGTTTTTAAAATTTTCCACATGTCCATGGCCCTGCGGGGTTTGTAACAAAACGTACTAGCATGGTGTTTTGTAAAAGACTTGGTTCCCTAGGACTTTTTGGCTAAGTCAGGTATTCCAAGGAGTTTTTTTACCTATCTATTATGTCTTGCATTAGTGCATAACATAATTAATGGGTTTTTCTCCTGCTCCTCCAAAGCTGGAATGCCTGGGGAGGCTGACGGGCCTTAGGGGATTGTTAAAGTCTATGGGTCAATGTATATGAACATGCTAGGCGTTAATTTTGAGTCATATGGACATATGCTAAGTCCCCCTAGGTTGTTTTTAATTTTCGGCAAGTTTTGGTTTTTCCGTAAATTGGGCCATTTTTTAATGGTTCAATTAAAAAATTTTGTAATTGGCCTATAAGGGGCGTCTGGAGGTATTTTTTGCCTTAGGGGTGCTCGTTTTCTAACTCAGAGCACCCCCTTAACCCTAAACCCACTTTTCCTAATGTTTGGGTGCTTCTACTTTGGTCAAAATCAAAAAAATCAAAAAATCCCAAAAAAAGTCATGAAAAAATCAAAAAAGTGAAAAAATGACTTAAAAAATTATTAATTTTTTGGAGTTATGACAACTCTGATTTGGATCAGCATGTATTATGGAGGATTTTTGGCTGATTTGTAAGGTGTTTGGGCAGCCCCAAACAAGGAGAGAATCATGCCCATTGAGGGGGGGGGCATTCACTTGAGGAGGGGGCGCATTCATGGAGATGGCAGCCCATGGTTTAAGGAATGGGCAGCATGGTTAGTGCTGCTATGTTAGCACATTAAGGGCTGCGTATGGGCAGCTAGAATAGGGGATGGCAGCCCCATTCTCCTCCACCGTTTGTGCCACGCTCCCCCTCTCCATTTTGGCAAGTGCGCCCTCCATCTCTTGGAGTTTTTTCTATATAATGCAGCTCTCTCTCCATTGTGAGTTAGTGAGTTTTGGAGCAGCGAACTTATGATTGTAATATTTTCTTTTCTCATTTGAATAAAGAAGACTTTGGAGGTCAAGTTTGTGGTGTTGTGTGTGAGTGGATGAACCATCTTTGGCTTGTCTAATGGAGGTAACCTGTGCATAAGCTTTGATATTTTATTGCATCAATTGTACTCATTGGGTGATTGGTAACAATTTATGAGATAAGTTAATTCAATTTGTTTATTGTCTTGGCTTATTGATATATGTTTATTAAGAGATCATGTTTGTATGTTTTCATTTGTTTATGAGTATGCAGCACTGATTTCTTTTAAATATATGTCTACACTTGATCCTTGTTTGCAAAGTGTGTGATGTGCAGGTTGTCTCAACTGGAAGTAGGCGGATCTTGTTTGTTTCCTCCCTTCTAATTTTGTTTGCAGATGCAGTCCCTTGGAATATCACAAACACAACCTTCAAAGCTTCGGATTTCAACCAAGATTTGCTTCATCTCTCTCTCAACTTAATTCAAAATCAAAATTTTCTGGTTACTGGTTACTTATATTTGAAAGTTTTCTGATTCATATGCTCATATTGTATTTCAAATAGATCAGAAATATTTTCATAAAGGATTAGTTTAGACAGTCATAAAGCTTATATATTTAACTGTTAGACTTTCCTTCATTTAGCATCTACTTTTCAAAGGACTTGCAAGTAAAATCGTCATATCTCTTTTAAGTCTTGTTGGGTAGTTGTAGTGCTGATATAAAAGATATATTTGGCTGCCCTAGAGCTTGAAATTTGCAGCCATTAAAGGGCTAGCAAAGATCCCAAGTAGACAAGCCCCATAGCTTGTTTTACTTGGTTATTTTTCATCATTTTTACTTAGTTTTTAACTTAGAATTTTTGGGTTTTTTAGGAGGTGTTCCAAAGACACTCTTAAAGTGTTTTTGGGCATCTTATACTAATTATTGCTTGCTGGTTTGCAGCAAAAGATGAGCAGGTAGGAGGAAGTGCTGGCAAAATTTCGAGCATCCAGGCGATCCGGAATACAAATTTCCATATTTTTTCAAAACCGGTCATATTTTTTCTATAATTTTGTAAGCCACCAAGTCACATTAAGTAGACTTGGGGCACTTCTCTATATCATTGTAAACATTTTTAAACGAGAGCAAGTGGGCTAGCCAGCGCCCATACCCCATCCCCCCAGGGGTGGCCTGTGTCGTCTCATTTTCATGGCGTGAATGTTAGAGTAGTTTATTTCTTTGTTTTCCGGCATTAAATAAAATAAATTAGGATTAAAATAAACCTTGTTGGTCCGTTCCACTGGCGGGCCACAAGTTCACTCACAACCTAGCTTTTCACATTTTTTTACAAACTCATAACGCCCCCCTTGCTTTCCCGAAGTAGGGTTTTGTATGAGGGCTTGCCCGAAATACATGCCTGAAAAGAGACTCTTGGGGTTATAAAAAGATAAAATTTGGGTTCCTAAAATTTTATAAAAATATACCAAGGTCTTCTCCCGTATGCTCTGTGGCCAACTTGCAGCTTAGTCTGATCCAGTTGGTACACACCAGAAAGGAGTGGATGACTAGTAATAGGACTTAACACCACCCCAATAAAAAACCCTTTTTGTGAAAATCCGGCACAACACGCAATTTGTTGTCGTGGGCAAATTTCCCAGAAGGCTTGGGATAAAACTGGATAGCGACCTCTTGGAAACCGTTAGGCTTGCCCTCGTTGGTATAGCATCTGAACACCTCCTCGAGACTCCGATCCAGCCTAAAGCCTGAGAGGGAAGCCACGCTTCAAATTTCCGGACATGTTCCCCCGTACCTTGCGTATATCGGGAACCCACCTGCCTTAATAAAAAAGATCACCATCACATTAATTTTTAAAATAAACCAAGAACACTCCACAACATTTACTTTTTCTGTTTATGCATTTGTTATTTGACTCCATAGCAAGGCACTGGTCCTGATGCAAATTTCATTTTATTGTTGACTAGTATGCAGTTGAATGATGATTATTCTAAATGGGAGTAAATGATAAATGATGTTTTTATTTGACAAATATATGTAGTGTTTATTCTTGGTTACAAAAATTATTTTCCTAACTCCTAGGTTAGAGGCCTTAGTTTCTTTTATTTTTTAGGGTCCACCCCCCTTGGCTTCGCTAGGAAAGCCTAGACGGAGGAGTCGAGTCCCAAGTGACAGCACTTGACTCTGACTTGCCCCCAAGGCCACACCAGCAGCTTGAAGACTTCTGCTGCGTTTTCCCCAGGTGTGGAACCAGGCGGCAACAAGGCACACTCAACTCAACTTGCACAGACAGTAAAAAATAAAACAGAAAACTAATCACTCTTCAAGGCATGCAGGAGGTGAGACAAGCTTAAGAAGGAGCAAGGCTCAACTCAATCAGTCAACTCAGCAAAGGACAAAATCAAGCAGACAACTCAAGAAGAAAAGAAAAAGATGGCAATACTCAGCACACAAAAAAAGAAAAAGGCACACAAATCCTATTGCTCAAGTGAGCTTATTCAAAACCTACCTACCCTACTCTAACCAGTCAGCACAAATGTTAGGTAAAATCATAAATTCAATGCAACCATTCATGAATAAACTCAGAGATGGATGAAAGAAAGACATAAGACATGTGATTCGATTCATTTTTACACAAATTAACTTCTTCATTTACTTCTCTCACATACTCAATTTTATTCTCCTTGGGACTGATGATCAAAAAACCAAGTGAGGATAAATTAAAACTTAGAAGACGAAAAATCAAAATCAAACCCACTTGATGTTCAAAAATGGAGAAAAGATGAAATTGATCTTTAAATACCTTTTCTAGCCACCAAGAATGATTAATAACTTGACAATCAACATTTTGGTTCCAAAGTGACTAAAAAGGGAAATGAATTGCTTTTTCTCCAAACATGTGATCATGCTGATGCTTCCCATTGAAAATTTCCAAGGCAAAAGATCGACTAGAGCACCAACCCAAAGATGATTGAAAAGGTTGGGAAGGGAGGGTGGATTGCAAATATGAAAATTCTCTCAAATGGATAAACAAGTTTGACCTTGGATTTTGACAATAGAAAACACTCTTTATTCTAGGAATAATTTCAAGCTTTTGATCAAGTTTAATATTTATAAACTGAGGACAAGATTCTAACTCTAAGAATTGCACAAAGCTATCTTGACTAAGGATGAAACAATTTACAGAATCATTATAACAAGTAGAACAAAGATTAGAGCATTTAGTATGATTCACTAATTCATCCTCATCTTGAGATTGACCTTCTACTGATTCATCATTAAATTCATGTGAGGATAAACGATCATTTTTATTTAATTTGTCAGGGAGAAAATTAACAAGTTCTTTAAAAACATCCTGATTATTTGCACAATGATCATGTGAAAGTACTACTAAAGGATCTTGGTCAATGTCCCACTTTCTTCTTCTTCAATAAGGTGATAACGAATTGAACGATCGGTAATGATAGAATGACTAATGATTTTCTCCGAAGGAGGAACTTCAATAGTCTTGTAGACTAAAAGCTCATCCTCAGAAATTCCCTTAGGACCAAGACTAGGGCTACCTAAAAAGAAATTTGAAAACTTATGGTTTATACAATGATCACGAATTTGACTTTCGATTGACTCAGAAGTGGAAGACTTATCCTCAAAATAAATTGGGCAGGAGGGGTCATCTCCGGATGTTGACAATTCACTTGATATTTGATTACTAATTGATTCGACAATAGGATCGGAAAAGGGATGGTTTTGATTTTGGATTTGATTTGAAGAATATATATCATCGGATTCACTTCCCCATTTTTCTAAGAATTTTTGTTCAAACATGTCATATCCGGAAATGCTATTGGGTTTCAAACTCAAGAACCAAAGATCAGCTCTTCCTTGGAAAGACGAGCTCAATAGTTTCATACACACATCCTCATGGGTTATAGATAAATCTTTAATAAATTCCCTAAAAATTTCAAGGTGCCTTTAGCAGAGATATCATAACTTCCATCGAACTTAGGCAACCTTTCACAGGCTTGATGAGGAATATGATGAGGATACCCAACAATTTTTGAGAAGTCAAAAACTTTCAATTGACCGAAAGTCCTAGGCCGCTCAAAAGCAGCCATGGCTCTTCTACCAAGATGTATGTCGTTAATAAGCGGGGAGAAGATGAACGACAAATAGATGGCTATGCTTAAATTAAGGATTGAAATGATAACCATCTAAATTAATCCGGATGCGATAAGATATGAATTATGCATGGATAATCGCAGACACCTAAGGTAAGCCTCTACCTCCCCGACAATAGCGCCAAAAATGTTAGCAAAGAGAATGGGAGTAGAGCTTGCAAATATATGTCGAACCACGGTAGGCCTCTACCTTCCCCGACAACGGCGCCAAAAATGTTATCACACAACTTGCAGTTGTCCCTAATGGTATCCCATCCGGGATGGTAGAGGAGATGGACAACTAAAGAGGTGACCCAAGAGATGCCACGGTTCCCAATGCAAGCTGGGAGTCACGTCAACCGAGGCACTCTTCACTTTAGATCAAGATGAAACAAGACCTAGGGGGGAGACCCTATAGCCAATCAAAGGTGATTGGACCAAGACAAAGGTTTCTAGGGAAATGTGAAAGATGAGTTACGAAAATCAATGCAAGGTCAGGTGGACCTAGAAGTTTAAGTATGGTTGAAAGAGGCTTAAGGAGTGACTAGTCTTGGGAGATCCTATAGGTTGAGCAGGAAGCTCGTAATCAGTCCTAGAATGCTCTTTCGAGGTTTTGCTTGGTCGCATGTAATTTAGTCCTGGGAGATCCTATAGGTTGAGCAGGAAGCTCGTAATCAGTCATGGGATGTTCTTTCGAGGTTTTGCTTGGTCGCATGCAATGTAGTCCTGGGAGATCCTATAGGTTGAGCAGGAAGCTCTTAATCAATCCTGGGATGCTCTTTCGAGGTTTTGCGAAGTCTACATATAACAGCTCCCTGAGAGATCTTATATGTTGAGCAGTAAGCTCGTAATCAGTCCTGAGATGCTCTTTCGAGGTTTTGCAGATGCACATAATCAATCCTGAGATTCCACCTCTATCAGGCCGCTCGCAGATATGATGAAGACCTACATGGACGCTAGGCCTACATCCAGCATGAAAAAGGGTTGGCTCTGTAGAACTTCCTATGACGAGAAGAATTGAGAGATAACACCAGTGATCGAGATGACGAGTACAGCAACAGTGACGATGATGCTCCAATGATCCAGTGACAATGATCCAATTCCAGTATTGAAGACTTGTGCCTTTATGTCTTGATGACCTGTGTTAAAAGAATACCTTCCTAGTTAAGAGGGAGTGTTGATGTATTTGCAACTTTGAAAGATATTCACTTGTATATTGTATGTATTACATTTGTACTTTATGGTATCCCCAACGGAGATGTATTATTCCTCCGATTGGAAGTGTCGTCATTTGTATTTGCAAGTGTCGCAAGTTATACTTGATGGGTTATTAGACCACCTTGGTGGGGTCGGCCCTGTATGAGTTAAAGGGTTATTAGACCACCCTATTGGGGTCGGCCCAATGACAAGTGGTAATGGGTTATTAGACTCCCCTAAGGGAGGTCGGCCCAGTTAGAGTAAAAGGCAAGTAAAGGTAAAGTATAAATAGAGAGGAGCACCTTTCTATTTATTCATTCACACACTCACTCACTTCGCATTAGTGAGAGATAGGAGGAGTGTGCACAAGTGGAGAAGGAGAAGCTACTAGGAGACTATCTCTTGTTTTGGGGTTTTGTATTGGTGCTCATTCTATCTCTGAGGAAGTTGTGGGGTTTTTCACCTTCTTGGTTTTCCCCGGTGAAATGCTTTGTGTCTCTTGTGTTGAAAGTATTCAAATAACTGAGAGGGGGGGGGGGGGGGTAAATCAGTTATTACTGTGCTTAAACAATTTTACATTCTTTTTCCCTTTAACTTTGATGAAGTGTGACAATCAATATGATATGAGATGTTCTATGCACATTCCTTTTAGCGGGTATATTGTTATAACAGAATTAAATATAAGGCATATAAACAATGTTCAATCACATAAATATGCAGAGGCACTGATTTTCCTGAGGAAACCCATATAGGGAAAAAACCTCTTCTTCTTAGGATGAAAGGCAAGCTCCAACTTCTCTTTACATTCTATTTTATCTGAGCTACAACCCAGATGAGGCTGCTACCTCTGTTTCTTCAGCACCACCTAAATGGAAGCTACAACTCCCAATGTACAAGCACCAACTTGCAAAGAAGACTTTACAATCTTCCCTTGCTCCTCCCTACCACCCTATGTAAGAAAAATTCAATCAATTATATCACACTGGTTCAGATATATCAGTACATACCCTTTTCATTTTTGTTTTGTGCTGCTACAGCTTGGATTTCTGAGCATTCTATTCTTCATTAAATCAAGCCACACATTTTTCTTCTGAATTGTTAACTTCGAATCATAGCTTCATCCTCTTCAGCCAGCAACCACTCCTCTTCATCCTCTCCATTCTCCACACAATTTTGTTCTCCTCAATTGTTTTTTATAGATGCTGAAGTTATATGCCTCGGTCTCTTTAACTTCCAGATATTCCAATTCTAAAATTGAAACTGTCTCTTTAACTCCCAATTCGAAAATTGAACTCTCTTTGACTTCTAGAATTTACACGCTGTAAATTAATAAATAAATAAAATGTTTGTGAGTCGGAGCTTGTCTGAGTCGCGACTGCCTGAGTCACGGCCATCTGAGTCTCAGCCGTCTAAGTCGCGGCTGTTTGAGTCTCAGCCATCTGAGTCACGGCCGTCTGAGTCTCGGCCATCTGAGTCACAGCTTGTTTGAGTCATAGCTGTTTGAGTTGCAGCCGTCTGAGTCACGGTCGTCTGAGTCGCAGCCGTCTGAGTCTCAGCCATCTGAGTCACAGCTTGTCCGAGTCGCAGTTGTTTGAGTTGCAGCCATCTGAGTCACAACTTGTCTAACAACATTCTTTTCTTGTATTTCAAAATCAGTCGCAGCTTTAGTAAACTAAAGTTGGTATGGTCTGAGTCACCTGCCTTGTCTGCTTTCCAACCATCAATGACAACTGAATCATAGTGCCAACAATCTCCCCCTTTGGCATTGATGGAAACCTAAAATTTATGATGTTGCTTTTCATCTGCAACTACCTGAACTTCTCCCCCTTTGACATCAATGTCAAAGATACATTTTACAAAAACAACTCCCCCTATCAAGAAGAATCCAAAAAAAATTGGGCATGAGGAACTACACAGAACTTATAGTATAATCATATCTGCAATACACACATACTCCCCCTTTCAAGGTGAACTCAATAATCTGGTCATGAGGAAAAGTCAATCTGAAATCATCATAAGCACATATATGATATTCATTAAACCCAGACTCCCCCTATCATGGTGAGGAGATCAGTTGGAATTGGGTAGGACACCCAGCTTCTGACGAAGATATTCAAACTGTGCCTTGGACAATGGTTTAGTAAAGATATCAGTTGTTTGTTCTATAGAGGGAATAAAATTCAATTGAACCACTCTGTTTGTGACTTGCTCCCTCAGAAAGTGATACATAATTGGTATGTGCTTAGTCTTGGAATGAAGCACAGGGTTTTTAGACACACTGATAGCACTTGTGTTATCACAGTGAATAGGGATAGGTTCAGAATATTTTACATCCAAATCAGCAAGAGTTTGTATCATCCATAATATCTGTGTACAGCATGTTGTAGCAGCTATGTATTCAGCCTCAGTAGTAGATAGAGAGATAGAACCTTGCTTTTTACTCATCCATGCTACTAATGAATCGCCTAAGAAGAATGCACCTCCACTAGTGCTCTTTCTTTCATCCAAACAGTTTGCCCAGTCAACATCTGAATATGCAATCAATTGAAAGTTTTGATTCCTAGGATACCAGAGACCATAAGTCATTATGCCTTTCAAGTATTGGAAAATTCTCTTCACAGCTACCAAGTGACTTTGTTTGGGAGCAAACTGAAATCTTCCTACCATTCCAACAGCATGCATGATATCAGGACGAGTTGTTGTAATATATAGAAGACTTCCTATCATTGACCTGTATGTTCTTACATCTGGTGAGATATCATCTTTGCTAAGCTTGCAACCAACAATCATAGGGGTACTAACAGGTGAAGAATCCTCCATTTGAAACTTTTTCAACATCTCCTTCAAATACTTCTCTTGAGAGAGAAATAGACCTTCAGAATTCTGATTGATTTGAAGACCAAGAAAGTATGATAATTCTCCAATCATTGACATTTCAAACTCAGATTGCATGGCATTAGCAAACCACTGGACAGAAGATGCATTAGTACATCCAAAGATAATGTCATCAACATAAACTAGAACAATTAATAAATCATCACCTTCAGTTTTGATGTACAGATTGCTATCAGCAGTGCCCTTCTTGAATCCTTTTTTCTTGTAAATATTTATCCAATCTGCAGTACCAGGCTCTTGGTGCTTGTTTCAATCCATATAGTGCCTTCTTCAGTTTGCAGACATAATCAAGATTGTCTGTTAGTGAAAAACCTTCAGGTTGCTCCATATACACTTCTTCTTCTAGATCTCCATTTAGAAAAGTTGATTTAACATCCATCTGATAAACTTTGAAATTTTTGTGACAGGCATAAGCAAGAAACATTCTTATAGCTTCCATTCTTGCCACAAGTGCAAAAGTCTCATCAAAATCTTGTCCCTCAACTTATGCATACCCCTTGCAAACCAATCTGGCTTTATTTCTCACAATTTGTCCTTTTTCATTCATCTTATTCTTAAATACCCATTTGGTACCTATCACATTCTTATTTGTTGGTCTAGGAACAAGTTCCCAAGTATTATTCTTTTCAATCTAATCAAGCTCTTCATTCGTGGCTTTTATCCAATCTTCATCTTCACTAGCTTCATAAAAATTATTGGGTTCTATTATAGATAAAGAGGCAATGTGAGATTGTTCTATATCTTTGAGTAATTGTCTTCTTGTTTGCACACCTTCATTCTTGTCACCAATGATCTGACTTTCAGGATGATTTTTCCGAATAATTCTTGAAGTTGGTTTTACTGATTGCTGCTGTGAATCTGCATCTTCATTCTCTGATTCAGATTCTTCCTTTTCTGATTCTTGGACCTATTCTTCTTCATCTTAAGCTGTATCCTCTGTACATGATTCATCACTGTTTATCTGAGTGTATTTTACATGACTCCCTTCATCTACTTTAATATCAATGCAATCAACCATTTTATGCAACCTCTTATTATAGCATCTGTAACCTTTGTTGTTTGTAGCATAACCTAAGAAAACACCTTCATCAGCCCTGTCATCATATTTACCAAGATGCTCATCATTGTTCTTGATATAACACTTACTCCCAAAGACTTTGAAATGCTTGATTGTAGCAGGTCCCCCAAACCATAATTCATAAGGAGTTTTATCACCATTTGGCCTTAAGTGGGCTTTGTTAAGTATATGAATAGCTATATGAATTGCCTCTACCCAAAAAACTTGAGAAATATTATTTTCTTTCATCATTGATCTTGCCATCTGCTGAACTGATCTATTCTGTCTCTCAACCACTCCATTTTACTATGGAGTCCCTGGAATTGTATACTCTCTTTTGATACCTTGTTCATCACAAAATTCCTTGAAATGCCTTGAACTGAACTCTCCTCCTCTATCAGACCTTACTGCCTTTAGTCTTCTTCCTGTTTGATTCTCAGTCAGAGCTTTAAATACTTTAAAATTTTCAAATGCTTCAGATTTTTCTTTCAGAAACGCAACCCAAGTAAGTCCAGAATAATCATCAATAACTAGCATAAAATAGTTTTCTTTTCATGTACCTTCCTTCCTTGATGGTCCACACAAATCCATATGCACTAACTGAAGAGGTTTATCTGAAGAAGGGAAACTCTTGGATTTGAACTGTGTTCGAGTCAGTTTTCCCATTTGACAGGGTTTACATACAACATCATCTGGTTTTGATATCTTTGGAAAGTCTTTCACTGCTCCATTGTTTCTAATCTTGATTATATGATCAAAATTTAAATGTCCAAGTCTTCTATGCCATAGCCAGCTCTCATCATACTTGCTTAGATGACATTCCTCATTTTCTTCTTTCAAGACATAAACATTGTTTTCTGTTCTTATACCTTTGGCAACCAATTGTCCTGAAGAAACAGATTTAATTTTGCATTCCTTAGAATTGAAAACAACTTCACATCCTTTGTCACATACCTGACTGACACTAAGAAGATTGTGCTTCAGGCCATCTACAAATAGAACATCTTGAGCTTTCCCTTTGCCATTACTCAGACTTACCATTCCTTTGCCTCTAATTTTTCCTGGAGCATCATTCCCAAAAGTTACATTTCCTGATTTGTGTTCTTTTAGAGACAGAAACTTACCTTTATCCCCAGTCATGTGTTTGGAGCAACCACTGTCAATATACCATGGGTCCTTCTATCTTTGAGCAGAAAGCACTAAATCACACTGATTGCTTTCTTTCTTCTTCCACACTTTTCTTTCAGCTGAATGATTCACTCTTGAATATGTTTTGTAGTTCTTCAAATAACATTCTGAAGCCTTGTGTCCATAATTATGACAGATATAACATTCGTGTTCATTGTATAGAACATCAAAAGGATTGACATTTCTATTATGAATTCCTCTTCTGATTGCTGATGGAGTACAGTGGTTATGATTATTCACTGATTGTTTCATTCCATGTTGCAGCATTTGATTATTGCTAAATATTCTTTGTTGAGTGTTTCTAACAATGTTGCACGACTCGGACTCGGCAAAGACTCGGCTGGCATATGACTCGGGGACTCGGGAAAAACTCGGGAAAGACTCGGGACAGACTTGGCAAGACTCGGCAAATAGAAAAAAATATATATATATATTGTACATTTTGAGCAAAAAAAAGGCATTAAAAGCATTTCCAATCCGTATAAACTATAAAACTATAATTTATGCAATAATTCATAACATTGTCTTATAAACTCATAAACAATGACTATAAGACATAACACAATCGGTTTTAAAAGAATAAAATTTAAAAATATATAACGGAAATACAAAAAATAAAATATATAAAAATATATATATAAAAAACAAAATATAACTAAAAAATATATAAATATATAACAAAAAATTAATAAATATAAATTTATAAAATATATCAAATAAAAATTTAAAATAAAAAATAACACAAATAAAATAAAATAAAATAAAAAAATTTATAACAAAAATCTAAATAAACAACTATTTAACACAAACTATATAATAAAAATGTAACAAAAAAAACTACATATATAATCGATATTATATATAAAATTATTAAAATATATAACAAAAATATTTAATAAAAATTATATAACAAAAACTTTAAATATAAATATATATTATATATAAAATTATTAAAATACATAACAAAAATATTTAATAAAAAATTATAACAAAAACTTAAAATGTAAATAAATTGCATAAAGTTGAAACTATATAATATAAATAAAAAACGATATAATAAATAGCATAAAGTTGAAACTATATAGTATAAATAAAAAAACGATATAATATAAAGTAAGAAACCATAACATAAAGTTTAAACTTTAAACAGGCCGTCGAACACAGCAGCCCGGCCGTCAACATGAATGAACCCCATCGAACACAGCAGCCCGGCCGTCAACATGAACGAACCCGACACTGCACGGAATCACGTCCACCCGCGAAAGAATTTCCACGTCCATGCTTCCGCGTCCCTGGCATCCAGCAATCTGGCGAGTATTCCGGCGAGTTTGTGGGCGATTCCGGTGAGTTGGCAGTGGTTCCGGCGAGTTCTCTGTTGACGGCGAGTTCCTTGTCGAGTCTGCTGCGGTTACGCGGGAGCAGGAGTCACTCGTTGAGACTCGCGAGTACTCGCGAGTCTTAAACGAGTGATGCTTCACTGGTTTCTAAGATTGAAAACACAGGTTGCAGCTTTGTGACCAAAGTTAGAACAACAATAATAGTAACCACTAAAGAAATTTCGATACTTGAATCTTGGTTGTCCTCTTGAAATTGATTGTCTTATCATTCTATGTTGGACATCTTCTTCTTCATGCTTTCTTGACTGCAGAATATTGTTTTTTGTTCCTGTAGCTCTATCCCTTTTATCATTCATTAGATTGTCATTACTATTGGTGTTATTTGCTTCAGCTTTGATGGAGGTTGCAGACTTTGTGAATTCTGATTGCTTGCTGCTTTGAAAGTTGATCACCTTAGTTATTTATTTGTTCTCTGAGTGACTGCTGCTTGAACCTTGTTCATAGCTTAGACCAGATTTAATCAACGGAGATCTTTGCTTACTTAAGATATTATTCAACTCTTCTGAGGCTTTAATGCTTGAAAAATTATGATGATGCAAAGTTTGGAATTTCTCTAATTCTTTCTTAACAATCACCACTTCTTCTATCTTTTCACATCTTGCTCTACTTTCAGCCAGCTGTTGTTTAAGAATGTCTTCTATTTTCTTTGCCTCTTCTAGTTCTATTTTTACCAAAATACAGTCTGTACTAGGTTCTTTGTCATTCTTTTCATAAATTATGATGATGCAAAGTTTGAAATTTCTCTAATTCTTTCTTAACAATCACCACTTCTTCTATCTTTTCACATCTTGCTCTACTTTCAGCCAGCTGTTGTTTAAGAATGTCTTCTATTTTCTTTGCCTCTTCTAGTTCTATTTTTACCAAAATACAGTCTGTACTAGGTTCTTTGTCATTCTTTTCATACTGTATCAGTAACTGTTTTTGTTTCCTCTTCTTTTGTCTGAGTTTATCAATTTCTTCCAATGCACTAATTAACTCACCTTCCATATCAACTACAACATCTTCATCATTCATGTCACTCTCTGTAAAATCAATATCAATATCTTCTATGGCCATAAGCATAAACTCATTCTCCTTATTTTCATAGGAAGATTCACTATCTATAGCTTCTGAAGAGTCAACATCATTTGCACACAAGCCTTTCTTCATGTAATTGTTATCTTTATTATATCTCTTATATGTGTGTTTCTCTTTATCAACAGGATTCTGATCTCTTTTCTTATAAGGACATTTAGATGCGAAGTGTCCCACCTTACCACAATTGAAACATTTAAAGGGCAACTTGCCTTTATATTTCCCTAATCCAGTTTTCAGTCTTCTTACAAATTTTGCTTCAATCTCATCCATTTCAAAATCAGTATTCTTGTCTACTTTGAAAGAGGCTTCTCTAGTGGTATTTTTATCTTTGTTGATCCTCATTTCATAGGCAGTTAGAGTTCCTAGGAGTTGATCAATACCCAGATTTTTAAGATCATTTAACTCTTATATTACTGAAACTTTGGGGTTAAATTTATCACGCAAAGATCTTAAAATTTTCTGAACTAAGGATGCTTCTTCAATTGTTTCACCAAGGCCCTTCATAGCATTCACAAGCTCTTCAACCCTTAGGAAATATTTACTAACAGTCTCATCCTCATTCATCTTTAGTTGTTCAAATTTCAGCCTGTATGTTTGTAGTTTGGCATCTTTTACCTTCTCATTCCCTTCATAGCTATTAATAAGTTTATCCCACATATCTTTAGCAGATTCAAGATGCATCACTTTCACAAACTCAAATTCAGCAAGACCACTTAATATTGCATTCATTCCCTTAGCATTAAAACTGAATTCCATCTTGTCATCTTTGGAAGCAAGAACCACAGGTTTTGTATATCCAGTTTCTACAACTTCCCAAACATCAGCACCTAGGGACATTAATTATGTTCTCATTCTAACTTTCCAAAAGGCAAAATTTGTTCCATCAAACATAGGAGCTTTATTGGTTGAGCCTTCATGGCTTGTCATGTTTAAGCTTTTAAGCTTTTGGATCTACCTTAGACTAAAGGAACACTGCTCTGATACCAATTGTTGAAAGTATTCAAATAACTGAGAGGGAGGGGGTAAATCAGTTATTACTGTGCTTAAACAATTTTACATTCTTTTTCCCTTTAACTTTGATGAAGTGTGACAATCAATATGATATGAGATGTTCTATGCACATGAAGTGTGACAATCAATATGATATGAGATGTTCTATGCACATTCCTTTATACCAAGTATATTGTTATAACAGAATTAAATATAAGGCATATAAACAATGATCAATCACATAAATATGCAGAGGCACTGATTTTCCTGAGGAAACCCATAAAGGGAAAAAACCTCTTCTTCTTAGGATGAAAGGAAGCTCCAACTTCTCTTTACATTCTATTTTATCTAAGCTACAACCCAGATGAGGCTCCTACCTTTGTTTCTTCCGCACCAACTGAATGGAAGCTACAACTCCCAAATGTACAAGCACCAACTTGCAAAGAAGACTTTACAATCTTCCCTTGCTCCTCCCTACCACCCTATGTAAGAAAATTTTCAATCAATTATATCACACTGGTTCAGATATATCAGTACATATCCTTTTCATTTTTGTTCCGTGCTGCTACAGCTTGAATTTTTGAGCATTCTATTCTTAACTAAATCGAGCCACACATTTTTCTTTTGAATTGTTAACTTCGAATCATAGCTTCATCCTCTTCAGCCAGCAACCACTCCTCTTCATCCTCTCCATTCTCCACACAATTTTGTTCTCCTCAATTGTTTTTATAGATGCTGAAGTTATATGCCTCGATCTCTTTAACTTCCAGATATTCCAATTCTAAAATTGAAACTGTCTCTTTAACTCCCAATTCGAAAATTGAACTGTCTATTTGACTTCCAGAATTTACACGCTATAAATTAATAAATAAATAAAATGTTTGTGAGTCGCAGCTTGTCTGAGTCGCAGCTTGTCTGAGTCGCGGCTGTCTGAGTCACGGCCATCTGAGTCTCGGTCGTCTAAGTTGCGGCTGTCTGAGTCACGGCCGTCTGAGTCACGGCCATCTAAGTCATGGCCGTCTGAGTCACAGCTTGTCTGAGTCGCAGCTGTTTGAGTTGCAGCCGTCTGAGTCACGGTTGTCTGAGTCGCAGCCATTTGAGTCACGACCGTCTGAGTCACAGCTTGTCTGAGTCGCAGCTGTTTGAGTTGCAGCCATCTGAGTCACAGCTTGTCTAACAACATTCTTTTCTTGTATTTCAAAATCAGTCGCAGCTTTAATAAACTGAAGTTGGTATGGTCTGAGTCAGTTGCCTTGTCTGCTTTCCAACCATCAATGACAACTGAATCATAATGCCAACATCTTGTCTCTTGTGTTTGATATGTTGTACATGTTGTTCTCTCAGTTAAGATCCTAGATCATATTGAATTAAATCATGAAAAACTAACAAGGGAAGGAAAAGACATTGGTCCAAAAGTATCAAAATGAATAAGCTCTAAGATCTTTTCAGTTTTTCTACTACTGTGAGGAAAAGACTTCTTTGCATTTATTCCAAGTAAACAACCTTTGCATACTTCAATTTTATCAGAAGAAATAGAAGGCATACCACTTACCATAGATCGAAGTCCAGAAAGAGCTTTGAAGTGAAGGTGACCGAATCTTTTGTGCCACAATTCAATGGGACTGACTGTAGAATGAAAAAGAGCACAAGCAGAATGATTCGTTACCTTGTAGAGACCTCCTTCTCGAATTCCAATGACTTCAGCTGAACTTAGCTGACCACCTGTCGGCCAGAGAACTACTTTACCATCCATGAAGGCCACCTTGTAGCCTTTATCTTCAAGTGTAGAGACTGACAACAAGTTCTTCTTCATGCCAAGAACAAATAAGACCTCATCAATATGAATGAAGGATCCGGACTTTAACTGAAGAGAGATGGAACCGACCCCTTTGATAACATAACATGAGTTGTCACCCAGTTGAACCTGCACTGAGCAAGACTTCTTCCTATAATCTGAAATAATATTTTTGTAACTAGTCATATGTTTTGAAGCTCCACTATCAACCAACCAAGTGTTCTGATCAGTAGTTACATGACCAGAAAGAGCAGTCACTAAGTAGTATTATTTTCTGTTCTCCTGTCTCTCAGAAGATTCACTTGCCTTCTTACCTGATCCTCTTTTTTCAGCAGTAGATGCATGATGCTTCCTTTTATGAAAGACTTTTTTCTTGGATCTGCAGTCTTTAGCAAAATGTCCCATCTTGTTACAACTATAGCATGTAATCTTAGACATCAAAATTTTTACCTTGAAGTTTTTTTTGAGCTTGTTTTCCTGGAAATGCTTTTTAAAGAAAGGTTTCTTTCCTCTTCTTGTTTTTGCAACCAAAGCAACACTGTCATCATTAGCAACATGATTTCTTAAAGTCATGTGACTTTCCTCCTGAAGGCAGTCATGCCATAAATGCTCAAAAGTATGTTGAATCTCTCTACCATTCACACTGGAAAGGAAAGTACTCCATGAAGATGGAAGACCATCAAATATGGTTTGAACAAGATCGTCATCATCAACTGTAACCCCTGTGACAAGTAACTGATCACGAATCTGAGCAATTTTAGAACAAAAGGATGCAACAAACTCACTTTTCTCCATCTGTAAAAACTTCAATTTGTTCTTCAAATTTCTCTTCTGACTAGGTGTAGTCTTCTCATACAACTTCACAAGAGTATCATAACCGTCTTTAGTTGTCATTAGAGAAGTTAGTACACGCGTGATACTATCTTTTACAGAATAAAAAATAACTCTCTTTGCCCTAGCTTGATTCCTTCTGAAGGCTGCCTTACCAACATTAGAAACTCAAACTAGTTCTTCCACCACTGTCGTCACAAAATGATCTAGTTCTAACTCTTGGAGAATATTCATAATCCTGAGCTTCCAAACATTAAAGTTTGAAGCTCCCTCTAGCCTATCTTCAAGCCGAACAGAAATAGAAGAAGACATGCTTGAATAAGAAACTTAGGACGGTGCTTTATAAAACTTAAACCCTAGGACCTGTGTAGGCTCATGAACTACAGAACTGAGCTCTGTTCACACCCAAAGCTCTGATACCATGTCAAGTTTTAATTCAAGCAGCAATACATGTCAAAATAAAATGCACAAATTCATTCCACACGAAGACAGTAATTTCATCCTGGAGAAAACCCTTAGAAGGGAGAAAAAACTCCAGCCAAACAATCTTTCTTATATAAGATATCAGGTTCAGATTACACCATCATCATAAACTTCACCTTTGCTGTGCTAGGGCAAAGTTTAATAGCAGAAATAACAACTTACATCAGAATTGAATGAAAACCTTGAACTCTGCTCACTACATCCTCTGTCTGCTGCAAGTATTATTCTGTGTTTTGCTGCTGCACATACTACTCCTCTATTGCAATTATTATCTTCTGTTCACTGCTGTACATGTTATTCTTCTATTGCAATTATTATCTTTTGTTCACTGTTGCAGATGCTATTCTTCTAGTGCAATGGACATACCTCACATAAACTTCAACAGCAGACCTCACATCGACTTCAAGAGGATACAAAAATTATGAATGAATTAATGGGGACGGGTGGCACCTATTTATGCTTTAGGGTGGCTGTCCCAAGCAGCCCCCTAAGGGAACCGCCCCAAGCAGGCCCCCTGGGGAGGAACCGCCCTAAGCAGCCCCCTAGGGAGGAACCTTGTCACTTGGCACAAAAAAGGTCTTTTTGACAGAACACACAGCAGCTGCTGGAGCTGACACGTGGTAGCAGAAGTGATGATCTGTAATAGCTTCCAAAGCTATAAATTTAACAACAACATTCCAATTTAAAGAAACAAAACACTACTTGATATTTGATTTTTTATTTTGCCACTTGAGCACAACTCACTTGACAACATTACAATTTAAAGAAACAAAACACTACTTGAAAACTTAATTTATACCGGTCACAACAGAAAGAATATGAAAAGTTAGTTTGCAACCCAGGCCACTAAACCCCAATGAAAAATTCCCCAAACATTCATGGAACACTGTCTATCTCTAACAGATTTCTCTCTAATGATTTTTTCTTTCAAGCCAACACCATGAGTTTACAGATATCATTGCATGGTATTTAATCTGCTAAGTTATAAAATATAAGCCGAAAACACAAAGACACAAACTCACCATGAATGCTTGGAGAAGAGATTCCCGTGGACAGTCTGTCTTCGATCTTGCCACAAATAAAACCCTCGGTTACCCTGGAAAATATTAGCTCATGGAAAATCCCTATAAGCACCGGCAAAAGAGTGAACAAAACATTGAAACTTCAGATAATAGCAGCATTCTCAAAACCAGGCTTCAGAACCGCTGCATCTCCGCCAGAAGGAACGAGAGGAAAATCTGCGCAAGAAACCCTACACGCTGCGGCACCCATCCTACTCATCTGTTTAGTCTAATTGACAAATTTTTGAAAGATATCTCAAAGCAAAATTTTAAGAAAAGCATCAATTGTGCAAGTCAGAAGGTTTTTCAGCCTATGTGTATCAATCATGGAAGCCAACAGGCTTAATGCCTGGTGCAGTTCGTCATCCTTGCATATATAAACATCTACCTTGCGATAATAATAAAAATAGCTAATATGATAAGTTTGTGGCCTCAAGGTGCTAGAGGTTAATCCTCAACCATAAATTCTCTCAGATGGTACAGACAATTTCTTCATCACCAGCCATGGACCCTCACTCTCTAAAATTCCAGTAAGCCATGAAAATCAACAGACAATCCCTTACAAAAAACACGACAACAGATGGACATAACAAAGCTCTTTCAATCGAGAAAAAACAAAATCCAGACACTAAATCTATAGAAAACCCTCATTTTAATGGCAAGCATAAATTAAAAAAATTGGAACTTCCATGGATATACAAAAGCCAAACAGAGCACGACTAAACAAAGATTCATAAATTTTGAATCTCTGTGAAATGTCTGTTAAAGAGCTTACCTACTGTGAGTTGGGTTCTTTTCAATCTTTTGTGTCTGCTTTACTGATTTCCCTGCATATTCGCGTTTCAACCTACCGTCCATCGCCTCCATCGGTGATATCAAAAGAATGGAAAACCAAGCCAGGCAAACTCTAAATAGAAAATAACTTCATATACTGCTGCGGGTCTGGCTGGGCGTTTTGACTTTGGCTACCAACTAGCTGTGTGGGTGCCATTGAAGGATCTAGCATAATCCTTCTGAATATGCTGCATCTCACCTGCCACAGAGCATGCATCTCACCTGCCACAGAGCATTGACATAGACATGCAGCTGTTGGATACGAGCTATCAGCCCCTTAGGCCTGTCAGTATGTAGAATTGTCAGAATCAAAGAAAATATTTGGATATTACAATTTTTTTAATTAAAGTTAAGTTATATTTTTATTTCAAATAATACAAAATGCTGGAACATATAATCACCTGTCATAAGCAGGAACTAATAAATAAAATTGTAACATTGTTGCTCCGTGACTCCCTCACTCCACTGCAGTTTTGGACATCCAATGACACCAACCCACTCCAACGACATACAATGTTAGATGCCTTCCACCTCTTTTAACTCAGAACACTCCCTAACATCGAGTTTTCGCAGCTTTGCCAGCTGCCCAAGTCCCCGTATGCTCTTCAACTTCACACAACTACCTACATACAGTTCTTTCAACGATATACAATGTTGAATACCTTCCACCTCTTCTAACTCAGAACAGCCTGTAGCTTCTAGAAATAGAAGATTTGACAGCTGCCCCATTACCCGTATGCTCTTCAACTTCTCACATCTACTTGCATTCAACTCTCTCAAAGATACCAATGTTTCAATACGCGGCAACTCCTCCAATTCTATGCAACCACTAATGTCCAGCTTTTGAAGTTTTGCAAGACCACAAATCTTATCTATTTTCCTCAAAGTATGACAATTGACAAATGATAACTCTACGAGTGTATTTGGCAATGTTCCAACCTCCACCACATTATCACAATCCTCAATGTAAAGTTGTCGAAGGTTGCAGAAGACACCTTCAGCAAATGATACCTCAGATATCCATGAATCTACAACAGTGAACCGTTGGAGCCGGGGAAGTATCCAGTTGTCAGTAGAGGACTCCAAATCACTCGATGTTTCTCTCTCTTCTTTCACCTCCTTTATAAACGGCAGTTCGCATATCAGCGGACAAAATGAAATCCCCAACTTAGTCAAGTGAGTCAGCTGTCCAATAGAAGTCGGCAAAAATTTCAATTCCCTGCATCTATTTATCTCCAATTTTTTCAGTTTCTTTAAGTCACCCAGCGAAGACGGCAAACATTTCAATTGCTCACATCTAAAGAGCTCCAATTCCTTCAAGTTCTTTAAGTCACATAGTGAAGGCGGCAGCGTGTCCAGCAATGGGCCTCCTATCTCCAATACTTCCAAATTGCTTAGTTCTCCAATTGCACTTGGCAATTCTTTCATATTTAAATTTGTCCCTCCGAAACGTAACTGTTCAAGCGACCTCTGATGCGCAACTTGCGGAGGAAATACTTCAATTTTCTCACAGCCACGGAAATTTAAGTACTCAAGCGTGCTTATTTTTCCTAGTGTTTCCCTTGATACGGTTAAATTCCCGCAATTCTCCAAATTAAGATATTGGAGTTTAATTAATTTACCAAAGGATAATGGCAGAGTATCCAAATTAGAGCACCTAGACAGATCGATGTGTTGGAGGTTAGTTAAATTACCAAATGAGTCTGGCAGAGTATCCAAATTAGAGCACCAAGACAGATCGATGTGTAGGAGATTGGTTAAATTACCAAAGGAGTATGGCACAGTATCCAAATCATAGCACCCACACAGATCGATGTATCGGAGGTTGGTTAAATTACCAAAGCACTCCGGCAGTGACTTCATTCCTGAGCAACTTCTTATTACCAAGGCCTTTAACGACTGCAGAAGACAAAATTCTTCACGCAATTTTGTGAGATTTGACCAGTAAAGTACAACCCGTTCTAGGTGATTCAGCTTCCCCATAGACTCTGGAATGTTCGAGAGGGGAGCATTAACCTCTAATTCCCGCAACTGTAAAGGTGCCTGCAAAATGTTGAAGCGTTTCAACTGTAAAAATAAAGGGATTATCATTTGGATTTTGCAGCGTTTCAACTGTAAAAATAAATGGATTATCATTTGGATTTTGCAGCGTTTCAACTGTAAAAATAAATGGATTACCATTCTATCCAAAGACAACCGTTAGATCATATCGGAGACCACATTCGCAAACTTTAATTTAACAAATCCTAATTTACCTCATATTCCTCCTTTTTCCACAATGTTTCTAATTTGCTCCCTTGCCATTGTGAAACCCCTGAAAATCCCTGTTGCAATTGTAGAACCCTTAAATTCTTCATTGAAATCGAGGAAGGAAGGGAAGACTGGGGGCAATTGTTCCAGCGCAGCCATATGAGATTTGGGCGCTGCACCTTTGTCAAAATTCGTTCCAAGAGAACATCTTCAGTATCAAGAAGTTGCAACCCCATCATCATAGGAATACAGATCAATGCATCATCGTCATCAATATCATTGTAAACCATTCTAATGCCTCGCACGGGTATTACCTGTCCATTCTGGAAACATGATAGTCATTGGTACCCATTTATTCTTGTAAAATGATTGAAGAATCAAAATTATTAAAATGATCTAGAAATTCACAGGATTGAATCATTATGCACCTACCAATGATTGCTGCAACAAAGGCTCAGTGGCATTCTTGGTCCAACGCCAAAGACGACGCGGCAACCCTGGCTCCTCAGCAATCTCTCTCCCCATGTCTCTAAGGTGGTCATGAATTTGTATATTATTTTCACTGTCCACTTCTACTAGACACTTGTTCCTTAGGGTTTCAAATCCCCGCCTACCTTGCCAGCATGAGCCGTCCCATATTCTTATAGCCCTATCCATATTTTGTCCTCCGAAAAAACATGCAATATCTAAAAATATCTGTTGTTCTTCTCTATTGAGTGAATTATAACTTATTTTAAAACTTTGCTGTATATCTGTAGGAAGTATTTGTCGAAGACTCTCGAGTTCGTCTTCCCACGCAGATATGTCTTTTCCATAAAGAAGTGCCCCGAATACTTTCAAAGACAAGGGCAATCCATTACAACTTTTCAAGAATTCAAGTACCAGATATTCAAATCCTGGCGGTGGATAGGTTTGGTTGAAGGCATGGGAACAGAAGAGCTCCTGGGAATGCTGTGTATCAAGCCCAGTTAATTTATAAATAGATGTGTTTTCAACTTTTGACCTTGTGAGAACATCTTTGTCCCGAGATGTAATCACTACTAAGCTATCTGAATGAACACTTTGTTGTGGCATAAGTGCATCAACCTGATTCAAATGATCTACATTGTCTAAAATTATTAAGGCTCTAGAAGATGACAGATATTTGCTCAGCATCCCTATTCCTTCATCAACACTATCAATATTATCTGGTACATCTAAGCTCCTAAGAAGTTTTTTCTGCAACAAAATTAAACCACTTTTACTTGCATTATCTCGCACATCAGCTAAAAAGCAGGTTTTACTATAATCTGAACTCTTTCTATTGAAGAATTCTTTAGCCAATGTGGTCTTTCCTACACCACCTAACCCCACAATCCCCAACATCTGAGGTTTCCCGCTCTGTTGTAGCTGCAATAGGACTGTATTTTCGAAGTCCTTTACTTTATCATCCAAACCTGTTGGATATTTAGCAACGTTCAAGGCTGGTTTTTTCACTCTCTTTAGCACCTCCGTAACCACCATATCTACAAGCTCCGCCTCGTCCCTGGTTTTTTAAAAGAAAATAAATAGAGGTAATGAGAAACAAAAGTCTATGTAACTTCTATCCAACATAAAACTAGGGGAAACATTGAGTACATACCCATTACACGCCTCGAGCTCGAAACCACTTATGCCTGCAACCCGTGAAAGAGCTTTTCTCCAGTTCTCGACGGTGGCAGAATCGTGTCGCAGCTTCTCTTCCTGAGTTTGAGGATCATATTTCCTCTTATTTTCCATTCTATTTATGGCTTGAGCGTACTTTCCATCTTTGCCCCCTGTCCACCGAAGCTCATGAGGCTTGACGTCGTAAAAAACTGAAATAATGGGAGCCTTCGACTCCAGCATGAGTAGCAGCTCATTCAAACACCATACTGATTCGGCATATGTGCTAGAGAAAATCGCCACATGAACCGAGGCCGATCGAATAGCGTCTTTAATCTGAGAACCGATGTAGTCTCCCCGTTTCAACTCGGGCTGATCCAGAAAGATTCTCAATCCATATGAAAGAAGGCGCCGGTAGAGATGGCTGGCGAATTTTTTCTTTACATCCGGACCACGATGGTTAATAAACACATCGTAGCCCAACTGAGCAGCGGGAGAGGAGGATTCAGCCATCACCGATTGGAAAATAGAAATGGGGTATTAGAAAGGATGTTCGATGCAACCGAGGCAAGGATTAGTTACCAGTATGAGAAGAGCAGAAACCTTGAGAGATCTATCTGTAGCGACGATCCGTATCTCCCTGTGGGGGTGGGGCTCAACTTGAAGAGAATATGGTGAAATGAGAAGATATACACCAGGTAGGCCATTAACAGTTGAACCTTTACCCTTCGGCTGTGTGCACAAAATACAAAAATACCAAGACAAGATGGCGTGCATCACCGCGTCGCTAAAAGTAAAGCCTGTAAAAGTAGAAGCCGACAAAACGTGGGGCATGGGAAGGAGCTATGGAATTTGGTTTGGCCACTTACCTCAAACTCTTTCATTACCACGGTTTTGACTTCTTTTCCTCGGCACCAATATGTTTACTATTGCAATCTAACTTCATTGAATTTAACTAAGAACGTAATTTCATTAAATGTATTTAGCCTTTCTTACATAAGCATTACATGATATCACATGGATTATAATTTTACACATTTTCAAAGGATATAAAAAATTCCATCTAAAATGTAGCTTGGATATAAATGCCCATCACCATGTTTTGCATTTTTTTTTTAATTTGTCGTTTTAATTAATAAAGATTATACATGCCATCAATTATTATGATATTAAGAAATTGGGTTATTAAGCAAGCTTCTCCACTGCATCCTTGTTAGGAAAAACAAACCCTAGCTCCCCTGATGCGATCCGCATGAGAGCTCGGCCTCCTACTGCTTGGCCTGAGTCGTCGTCATGGATCCACTGCCGCCCTCCCTGGAGGAACGCATGCGTCTCCTCGACGTTGCATTCCGCTCTCTGGTGAGCTCTACTCCTCCCCCTCCTGCCCACACTAATCCAGCCGATGCAAGCTTTATCAAGCGAGTTGTTGCCCCCCGAATCCAGATCCTGTCGGCAGCTTCTAAACTTAGGGCCCTTGCTCTCAGCGAGCGAGGTTTAATCGGGCAATTTACTGGTATTTGGCCGTCTCCAAAGACTATGGATGCATGGCTAAATAAAAACTGGATGCCATTAATCACCGAAGGTCTACAACATTACTTCTATGGTAAGGGATATTTTATTTTTCTTTTCGAAAATAAGTTGGACAAAGATCTTATCTTTCGCAGCAGCCCTTATTTCATGGGGCCCCGTGGCCTCTACTTGAACCGTTGGAATGTCTCTTTCGACCCTGAGAAGGACATTCCCTCAACAGTTCCTGCCTGGGTTCGATTGCCGCATCTTCCCCTGCACTGTTGGGATGATGATACCCTGCAATCCATTGGAAACACTCTTGGAAAATATATAGATAAAGCGAAAGCGAAAGGGCCTCTTTTTTCCTGTGCTAGAATCTGCGTCGAGGTAGACCTGGAGAAAGGACTACCCGAAGAAGTCAATCTGCAGATGGATGGATGGGAACACATGCAGAAGGTCGACTATGAACAGTTGCCCTTCAAATGTAAAAAATGCCATGAATATGAACACTTTGTTAAAAACTGCCCCAAGAATGTTCAAGAAAACACAGAGAAAACTCAAGAAGAAGGATGGCAAAAGGTGAAAACGGAAAAAAAAAAACTCCGCAAGATCCGCAACCATCCAAAGGCACCCAAATCTCTTCAGACAAAGGAGTTACTTCGGAAATCCAAGAAGTCACTAACGCAAATAGCTTCCAAAGCCTGCAGGTCGAAGAAGGAGAAATAGATGCTCAGGAAGTAACCCAGTAGAACCAGCTAGAGAAGAAGCTATACCCTCCACCTCCCCTGAAACAGACCCCATTGGAGAAAACTCTGGAGGAAATACCACCCCCAGGGGAACCTGAGCAGACAAGGTCAAGCACAAATATGTTCCCTCATCCTCGTCTCTTGATGTCTCCTCCGACTCTATCGGGAGGGAGGAACTGGCACAACCTCCCAACACACGAGGCAGAAAATCTTTAAGATACCACAGAGAACTTGAGGCCAAAAGGGAACTCGAAATGGGAAGGCAAAAGAGTCTTGAAGATATGAAGCTACTACAGCAGCTCAAACCCCAAAATGGATCAAAAGATGGTAAGTCCTGAGCAGGACCTCCCCCTGCCAAGAAGTAATGCTTGTCATCTCTTGGAACTGCAGGGGTCTCGGAGGTTCAAATAAAGTTGAAGCAATGAAAATTTTGTTAAAAACTGAAAAACCGGATCTCGTGCTACTCCAAGAGACCAAGATGTAGATGTTGAGGTCATGGAACTCTCACATTCAGTCTGGAAAGATAGCAAGGGCATGGCCATTAGTGCCCGTGGAGCCTCAGGAGGAATAACAACCCTCATATCCAAAAACTTTTCTATTCTCTCTTCTTTGGAGAGTAACCATTGGCTGCTCACAGAAATAAGAACCAATGACAGTAACACCTCTTTTTTTGTTTACAACGTCTACGGGTCCGTCCACCACAGGGACAAAATCACTTTTTGGGAAGAACTCAGCAACTTCAAGGAGAGCATGCAAGATGAAAAGCTCATCATAGCCGGTGACTTCAACGTTACCAAATCACAATAGGAGAAGCGCGTGGGGGACCCAGTTCGTGATCCTTTTGGGGAAAAGCTTGAAGACATCATCAATGACTTGGATTTGATCGATAGTCCCTTAAAAAATGCCAAGCTTACCTGGAGTAACAAGAGGTGAGAAGTCGGACGTATTGCGGTCAGGCTTGACCGTTTCCTGGTAAGTTCCTCTTATTTTAATCATGATCTTATTGTCAATTCTTATGCCATTCCTTGTGCCTCCTCTGACCACAAGCCAATTGCTCTCTCCATCTCTCCTCCTCTCAACCTTGGACCGATCCCCTTTCGGTTCAACCCTCTTTGGATCCAAGCTCCTGGCTTTTTTGATATTGTAAAACTCGCTTGGAACACAAGCTTCTCCGATTCTCCTAGCTATATTTTCGAATCCAAACTCAGAGCTGTGAAACATGCCCTTAAAAGCTGGGTCAAAACCTCCACCAATAATCCCTACACCTCCAAACGCTCCCTACAATCAAAGCTTGTCAACTTGCAAAAGGTGACGGAGACAGAAGAGGTCGCGCCAGACTATCTCAACCATGAAAAAGCTCTAAATCAGGAGATCCTTAGCGCAACAAAGCAGGAAGAGGAATTATGGAGACTTAAATCCAGGCAACTCTGGCTTAAAGGGGGAGATAGTAATACAAAATACTTTCACAATCAAGCCAAAGCCCGGCGAAGCAAGAATACTATTTGAGAATTAAAAAGCAACAATGGTGAGATGATCAGCGGTCAAGAGGAGCTTAAAATTCATGCTTATAATCACTTTAGAGAACTTTTCACGGACAGTGGAGAAGCCAGCCCGGAAGCACAAGCTGACCTCCTAGATGGAATTCCTTGTCTCGTTTCAAACATGGCCAACAGAGATCTCGCCAAACCCATCATGGAGCACAAAGTTGTAAACGTTATCTGGTCTCTGCAAGTTGATAAAGCTCCGGGGCCTGATGGCTTTTCCATCAACTTTTATCGGGCAATCTGGGAGATCATCAAGGAAGATTTGAAAAGCATGTTGAATTGGACTAGGAAAAAAGATAAAATTGGAGGGGCAACCAACTCCTCCTTTCTTTCCCTCATCCCTAAAGAGAAAGCTCCCTCCTCCTTGAATCGCTTCAGGTCCATCTCCCTCTGCAACACCTCCTACAAAATCCGTTCCAAAATCCTCGCCACCAGAATGAAAAAGATCATGGGGAAACTCATGTCAGAAGCCCAAGGGGGATTCATTGCAGGACGACAAATCTTGGACAACATCATCATTGTACAGGAAGCCATTCATTCCAGCATTGACAGAAAACATCAAGGAATGGCCATCAAGTTAGATATGGCAAATGCTTTTGACAGAGTTAATCACAACTTTATGTTTTCCATAATGGAAAATTTTGGTTTTTCGAAAAGATTTGTGCGGTGGATTAAAGCATGCATCAACTCCTCTTGGATCACCCCCCTTATCAATGGTAGACCATCTAGTTTTTTCCCAGTCACTAGAGGCCTTCGCCAAGGCTGTCCTTTGTCCCCCTTCCTTTATCTTTTAGTCGCCAAATCCCTTAGCAGGAAACTTCATTCTTTGCAAGACATTGGAGATCTCAAAGGTATCAAAGTTGTCAGAGGAGTCAAACCTGTCAACCATTCCCAGTTTGTCAATGACACATTTTTTCTTGGAGGTGCCTCAACCATCATTGTTGCTAAATTCAAACTTGTTCGCTCGTCCTTCCTCATGGCCTCTGATGGCAAAGTGAACTACGCAAAATCCAAGATCTATAGCTGGAACTGCTCTCCTGGGAACTTTGCAAGAATTGCCAGAATTCTAGGGTTCAAAGGAATTGGAGAATGGAACTCCTTCAACTACCTTGGTGTCCCTATCCTCAAAGGAAGAAAAAAGCAGCTGACTGGCACGGACTCATTGCCAAAATCAAAAATAAAATCAGTGTTTGGGGCTCTCGCTGGCTAAACCTGGCTGGCAAGTTGGTCGTCATCAAATCGATCCTCTCTGCCTACCCTCTCTATACCTGCTCAATCTCCCTCGCCCCTAAATCTATAATGCTGGAAATCGCAAAAGCTCTTAGAAAATTTCTCTGACAGGGTGGAAAAACAAATGGAGCAAAAAAATTCCACTTGATCAACTGGGATACAGTTTGTAAACCAAAAGAGTATGGAAGAACAGGGATTAAAGATCCTTCTTCAATGAATCTTTCCCTTGGTGCAAAAATCCTTTGGAGGATCATCACAGAGAAGAAAGCTTGGTGGAAGGATATTTTTTACAAAAAATACATGCAGGGAAACAGAAGCAGATGTATTAAGAGTATTGATCAGGATAAGAAAGGAACAACCATCTGGAATCTCTGTAAGAAAGCAGGCTTTATCATTCAAAGCAAACTTTCTTGGCCCCCAGGCAATGGTAAGCAAATCAAAATTTGGAAGGACAACTTCTACGACCACCCCCCTGTCAATTCTCTTCCTTCTCTCCAAGATTTTAAAAGCTGGATGGAGCGAGCAAACATCCATTCCCTTTATGACCTCTCATCGTGGTCTCCACAAGGTAAATGGCTGGGGTGGATCAAGCTAAATCTTCCAGAGCATCTTCAGCACGACTACACTGATCTCCTCTCCAGATTTCATGGAGCAATTCCTATTCACCTATCCTTGAAAGACAAGCGCAGATGGGGGAAAGGAGGATCATACTCTGTTAAGGAAGGTTGCAACTACTTAGACGGCCTCAAGTATCAATGCAACAAATACATCAAATGGATGAGAATCTGGGATAGAGATGAGCTTCCTAAAGTTAATGTTTTCACCTGGACTCTGGCTCATAGAAATATTCTCACAATGGAAAACCTCAAGAGAAGAGGAATAGAAGGCCTGACAAGATGCATCCTTTGTAAAAACACCGAGGAAACTATTGACCACCTTTTTTTAGAATGCAGATTCTCCCAAGAAGTTTGGCACAAAGCCTATCAAATAATCCACCCAAATCTCATTATGCCCACTGACTGGAACGACCTTTTCACCTCTTGTCATCATTACTACCCCAACTCTCTCTACAGAAAGTCGGATCTCAAAAGGGCTTGGCTGGCTTTTCCGAAATTTCTTTGCTGGAAACTTTGGACAGCTAGAAACCACGAAATATTTGAAGGCATCAGAGCCACCCCCGACAAGATTGTCACTTCTGCAAAAGCCCTTTGGATCGAGGCTCTCATCTCCAGAGGTATGAAAAATATTTGCAAAGAACCCTTAACAGTTGAAGAAAAAATTTGGGTTGCTGATCTTTTGAACCCCCCCTTCCTTCCTCCCTATCTCCCCTCCTGCAAGTCCAAGATGCTCAAAAATCAGGATTGGCACATCAGATTGGATGCAAAGGATCTCCAAACCTAGATCAGGACTCTAGGCAACCACATTCTTTTCTTCGGTGGAGCCTCCAAAGGCAATCCCGGGTTGGCAAGTGTGGGGGGGGGGTTTCTCATAGACCCCGACGAAAAAAAAAATGAATGATTTTGCATGGGGAATTGGTAGGCGAACGAACAATGAAGCTAAGTGGCTCACCTTAATAAAAGGGATGGAAATCGCAAGGAAGGAAGAACTACAAAATTTGGTAGTCTTTGGTGACTCTATGATAGTGATTTGGGAAGCCAAGGCAATTGCAAAACACCATCGAAAGCTTGCTACAACCTTGCATCAACACTTCAATCTTCTTGTCAAGGACTTTCATACCATCTCTTTCCTTCATATCCTCCGACATAACAACCATAGTGCCAATGCCATGGCCAACATTGGAGTTGGGTTGAATTGTGGTATTGCGATCATCAAAGGTCAAGTTCATGAGAACATTTGGGTCCCCTAATCTCTCCTTGCTCCTAATGGACTCCTACACCCTCTACCCCTATCCCCTTAACCTCAATCCAATATGGATCGACACTAAATACCAGAGCTCCTTGCACCTAATGGATTCTTGCATCCACTATCCCTACCCCCTCAACCTCAATCCAATTTGCATTAACTACCATATCTCTGACGGATCCCCATGCACTCCCCTCACGTCCACTCGTCTGAAACGACGATCATCCTTGGCAGACTACACCTGGCTCACATGCACGAGTTTATTGAGGACGAGAACCAAGACTCCCAGAGGTTATTTGAGGCTTGAAGGTGGCGCTCTTTCAGCATCGCCTGTCCCTCCGTTCTGTGAAATTTCGGTCTGCAAACTTGGTCTGCAAATTCCCGAGGAAGGTGGCGTGCATCTCTCCCCTCTTGTTTCCTCGGTCAATGATTTCTTTGGTTTGCATTTTTCGCATTGCTTGTCTCCCCGATCTGTGAATATTTGGTGTTTAAGGTTCAGCATGGAAGACGGAAGACAATGCCCTCCTGCTTTGAAATGTCGCAAGTGCCGCAACCATGTACAGGGGCACTCTGGGGGGGTTAATTCAAAGAGATATCTCTCTGATCTGTTTCAAGGTAATGGTAATGGTGGCTTGGAGCTCGCTCGAGGCGGCTCGTCCAAGAAAACTTGTCTTGGTCTTCCCATAGCCGACGAGGCTGAAAATTGTAGAAGATGGGTTCCCATGGAACCCAGTCTGGGACAAGGCATTAGGGGTTTTGGGTATCATCCTGGTTGTCGCTTTAATTCAGGACACAAAAACCCGGGGCTTCATGCTGCACAGTTTGATACGGGACATGGAGCTCTCATGCAACAATTTCGTGGAAGCCCGGTGGAACAAGGATGCAGTAAAAATTGGTAGAAAATGGTGGGTGACAACAGTGGTTTGATGCATATGGAGTCCCCCCGTGATTAAAGCAGCCCATCTCCTTATTTTCGTTCTCAAGTGGTGGACCTGGAGACCCAAGTTTGTTGGCTCAGAGGCGACCTCAATGAGATGAAAAAAGCGATCTCCCATCCGGCTACCTTCGTCCAAATTTCCAACTCTGAAATTCGCAACAGCAATGGTAAGACAAGGGACCATTTCGAAAAATTAATTGGTAAATTTGATTCTCTTTACAGTTGTCTTAGGATTGTGGAAGCCAAGGTTGACTGTGTCCAGACAAACAACAGAAGCAGTCCTTCAATCATACTGAACATTGATGACGACAACGCTGGGACAACCACTGGAAGCAAAGAAAATAATTCTCGTTCTCATCATGTCAATTGAGGCACTCTGTTTCCTCCTTTTGTGTCATGGTAGCCACCTTTTGGGTCCTTTCTCCTAGCGTTCAGTTATGTTTTTCTTCTATTGTTTTTTACTAGGACAGTTTATTAAATATTGCAGTTGTAACAAGCTTAATGCCTTTTTTGAAAAACTAAGACTGGTCTGCAAGGAGCAAGAACTACTAGCTTCCATTTTGTGGGAACAGTCTCCCCATCTATATGTAATTAGCTCTTCTTTTTAATAGAAAACTCTTGAACCATTTGTGTAAAAGAAATAAAAATTATTATGATATTAAAGTTTTTTGAATTTCAAAAATAATAATTTTAATTATAAAATAAAATGATTATCATTATTATGATATTAAAGTTTAACTTTTGAATTTCAAAAATAATGTTTTTATTTATAAAATAAAATAAATTATTTAATATTTGATTTGTTACTGTATAAATTATTTTTACTTGTTATTGGTTCGTAATTTTAAAAGACTTGTTGTGGAGATTTTGAAATTTCAAAAATCATTGCATCATGTGTATCTTTTATAATTAATTGCAAAAGATTCAAAGAGATACCAACAAAATCACAATATATTGTCATAACATGAGATGACGTGAGTCGTTACTTGATTTCATAAGCCGTGGTTATTAAGGTTAATAGTTTGGACGCTTAGCACTCGAACCCACTCACCAACCCAAGATTTTTAGGATTCATAGCCTTGAAAACAATAGTATCAATGGACATACAATGGGTCATTTTTGCAAGTCACAAAAATGATTATCCACACTCTAATGATATAAACCAAAGATTTCCAATTTTTTTATTAATATAAACATTAAACATACAGAAAAGCTCATGTATACATGATAGATTTGATGATGGGGTATGAACTGGTTAGGGCGATTCATTATCTGAATTTGAATTCTTTGTTTCATATCCTAATCTTTATTCTAAGGACGATGTTTAAGAAGCAATTTCAATCGCTAGGGAAATGGTGGTTTAGTCTGATGGGATAGAGCTAGGTCGATCTTCGACACATAGAAGGGATGACCTTAGGGAGATTAAACACATGACCTCAACGAGTATTGATAACGATTTCACTAGGGTTTTGAAGTGTAAGCCAACTACTATCTATTGACGGGCAAAATTGGCAAGTTGTCAATGCAAGGGGGAAGTAACCTGGGTATGTTTCCACTAATGAGTGTTGCTCCTTAAAGGAGACTTTCATTTACATTTTTCTAAATCCTAAATGTGATTTTAATCTAAATGAAATGCAATCTAATCTGAATGAAATTCAGTAATTAGCATAGCCACAAGTAAAGTGGTCGGTGAACACCTATAAGTGTAGCCAATCACTTAATTTAGTGGAGATGGTTGGTTATTAAACAAAGGCTAAACATTAAACTAATTAATATAAACATAAAAATAAATACTATTTAATAAACATGTCTCTTTTCTTAACCACCACTTAAGAAAAGCTTATTTAAATCTTAATCAAGATGCATTTGAGCAGTTAATCTTGTTGATCCACTCAAAAAAGAACATGTAACTATAGAAAAACCATTAAAACAACTATAAAAATACAATTTATCAACTACAAAAACATTTGATACAAGAAAACTACATAAAATTACTTAAACTATTTTATATAAATCCTATCTTGCAGAAAATGAATTAAATTCAAAAATAAATGATTACTAATTTAAAAGAAAATTGAATAAACAATTATCACTAATATTCCATATATTATTTTTTGCATCATATTTGCAACCAATTGAGAAAATCAAATAAGAAGAAATATTAAAGCCCAAAAATGACAAAATATTTATTGCAGCAGATATACATTCAACCATGTGAATATAGAAAAATTATATGAAAGTTGATTGCAACGCTGATCTCTCGTTTCAATTCCTCCTTCATAGATGTATTACAAAGTCTTAAAAAGTCTTCACGTACTATTTGGAGTTGGAGTAAGCTTTTGACAATCGTCAAAGATAATAATAATTCAAAAGTAAAAATTGATATGCTGGAAACCAATTAATTAGCTTTACATTTGATGGCATTATTGGTGTAAATATTGAGTTTAACTTTGGAGAACTACCGCAAAGCAATCACTGAAATTAACAATGTGATGTTTGAAAATTTTGACCTTCAACATCTTTTGAAAGTTAAAAGTTTGAAAATCAACCATGATGGAAAAAGTGAACTTTAAAGATTTGATGAATTTGCAACAAAAACCTTTTGCGACTTTGAATTATAATTTTTTTTGCGTATTCAAGAAGACACATATAACAAGTTGAATAAAAATTAAGAATATTTATAATAATCATAAGTGCAACCTAACTTATAGGTGGGGAAGCTTGACCGAGTGATTTGGCATGTGTAAACATTGGATTTAGATTTTGTGGGAAAAGATAAAGTTAGCTTATTTAAGTGATCAAAACATGTTTTTATTCAAAACCAAAATTTATGGAAACGAAATTTTTTTAATGAAAGTTCGAGTCCCTTATAAAACAATGTTTTGCTCGAATTTAAAACCATCAGCTTATTCCCATCTTTTAAGACGCATCTTTTAGTTACACTCTTTTAAGACGCAAGTTAAACTGCACATTATATGACCTTAATTAAATTATTTTAATATGAAAAAACAAGAAAGGTGTTGTTTTTATGAAAGTGTAGGGTTTGTAAAAATTTGATAAATTGTTCAAATTCAGGAGTAAAGGTTCATTTTGATTCCTTAACATACATTCTTTGCAGGGGCAGATGGAAATCTTCAAAATTAAGCATTTAATCAAATTATTTCGATCCGCTAGAAATCCCAATTAATTGATTTATGGATTAAATGCCAAACCTTAATGACACTATCGAAACATCAAGATAATCCAATTTTTGCAAACTGAAGCACATAATCAACTTAGATAATCTTAAATAAGAAAATGAAAGCATTGTTGAACAATCACGAAGCCAAAAGATTCAAACGACATAGACAAGCCAAATCACCAAATCATGTTTTCACGAAAGATAAGCCCAAAGAATCAATGACAAGAAGCGTGCAAAAAACCAAACACATAAGAAAGGAAATCATATCATCAAACCATCGACTGAATCAAACAAGATAACATCAAAAGAAAATGAAGACATTTTTTTTCCGAATTTCAAATGGGGGCCCCTTTATTTTTGTAAAAAATAAGGGGAGTTATTGAGGGATCAACAAATGGCAGCACACTAGGCAAAATAGTTACCTTTGTCTAACATTACTTAAAAGACGTATTCACACCTAATGTTGAAAATAAGCTCAATGACTATAAAAATAGATCTCTAAATTCTGGGTACCACCATATGTTTATGAATTTAAAAGATATTCACATTGAACATGAACACCAAATCACTGACATGTCACCTCTTCTAGCTAATTTATGAGGTTGATTTTTCCTAACTTGCATTTCACAAATAATTGATATAAGGTGTGACCAAGGGCTTCACTTTGTGCAAGTAAACAATTTCCTATGTCTTCATCATCTCTTGGAACCTGGCATTGCTTCGCTTCCCGCAAGCGTCCATAGCCCCAACGAACATGCCTTAGTATAATACAAGCATATCCCCATTGCTAGTAGGCATTCATAACACCAATAGGTTTACTTGTACTTCCCACACTAGTTAGTATTGTCAACTTCCATTGGAAACACCCTTATGATATAAATGAAATATTGCATAAGCAATGAGAGTAATGAAAGCAGGGAGGTCATACAAGCATAGCCTTGCTACCAGCAAGCGTCCATAGCCCTGACGGTTTTACTTGTAGTTCCCATACTAACATAGTGCTTCCAACTTTCCTTTATTATGTTGCACCTTTATGATTTGTATATAGATAATTGCATGTGCAACTTAGGTGCTCAGGGAAGCGGGGTGATACAAGATTCATTTAAATTTGCATGGTAGATTATTCACTTTCAAAATTTATCTTAAGGTCTTCCTTCCACCAATCATTTTAGGTACAAGCTATTTAATGTGAGGTGGACAGGGCATAGAAGAATAAAGTTGTAAGAAACCTAAAGTAAAAATATGTTAGCGTTATAAATATGAATTCATGTTAACATAGGAGTTCCACCACAAATATAGAAATCCCACTCATGAGTCAAAGAACTTTGTATAGATGATTAGGTGCAAAGATTTTAGTTGTAAACAGGAATTAAAGCACTACCCAACTAGTATCAATTATTTATAGAGGATAAATTTTGGACATGAGTTATCATTCCTAGTAAGGCAGACTCTCTCTTACCAAAAATCGATTTCAACGGTGAAGGGAACACATCTGCAAAAGATCATCTCAAGAAATTTTGGTGTAAATGCATCAAGCATGATATCACTGATCTTAATGTTTTATGTAGATTATTTTCCCTTAATTTCAAAGTTTGAATCAAATGCTGGTTGGAAACGTTTCCAACTTATTCTATTTACACATGGTTTCAATTTGTGGATTAATTTTTAAATGCTTTTGAAGATTATGATTTTAACAAATATGTAATGAATTATTGGCTGTTCAAAAGAAGAAAGGTGAATCTTGAAAATCCTCTTTTCAATAAGATTTAGTCATGTTATTTACAAATTCCATCTCGCTGATCTATTTTTTGAATATGATCTTCATGATTTTATTGTAAATTCTTCTGGTCCTCGCATTCAACAAAATCAATTTGTAGATGATAAATCTGATACATATCACTATATTGGTCCTTGAGATGGATTTTCCTTACACGATAATCAAGAATATGTTCCTAGAAATCATTTGTCAGCTCTCCAAGATAATTCCCTTGAGCCATCCTTTTCTATCATCGATTTAGAAAGTCCCATGAATTCCATAAATATTTTGACTTCTACCCAACTTCAAGATGAAAGGATAGAAATGGAAGGAGTGTTTTGTTCTTCTAACGATTGTTTTCCATCAATACTCCCCATAGGTGATATGGGTGCTTCTTTGACAGAATGTTCCATCGATGAACCAGAAGGGGAAGGGCAAACTTAGAATGATCCTATTCTTATAATGAGGAAACTAGTTTTTCTTCTGAGCAACAATTTTGTAATCATGTTATTAATTTATGATCTCCTGCTATTACAAAAATAGATCAAGAAGAATTAATCGTAGATCAAAATGTCTTTTAATATTTTTCTGATTATTGTTCTAATTTGTTTTTGAAATCAATTACTAATGAAAAAAATTGTGTTGCTAATGATTTTATGTGTTATGATTCTTTCTTAGAGCATATTAGAGATATTGATTATCAAATTGAAGAAGAAACCATTAATCTTGATTGACAAATTATAAGTTTTTTCAGAAGAAAAGACAGATGCTTTATAAAAAGTTGTTCATGAGATCTTTGATTTACATAAAAGGATTTCAGTTGATCATATTATGATTGAAGATTTAGATCTTTTTTCTGCAAATGGACATTCTAATTTCAATTGAACTTCTCATGACGTACTTCATGGATTATCACTAAATCACAATAAAAATAATGAGCCAAGGAAAGAGGAATCTCTTGAAAATTTAATTGTCAATAATTATTCTAGTTCAAGGGATCCTTTTTATTTTCTTGTATCTAATTATTTTTTCTCTATATATCCTGATATATTTTTAGATTTCGATGTGCATAATATTTCATATGCTTTACCTAACATTATTCCTTCTAAAACTATTTCTTTTGATATGTTGAATATTTGTGATTTACCTATCAAACATGAAGGTAACAAATAATTTTTTTTAGCACAATCTAATTGTCTTTTACTTCAATCTTTCATAGGGGAAGAAGGAACGCCAATTTCATTAAACTTGGACATATTCTAGTCCAAGTCACTTTGAAGACAGGTAAAAAATGGCCTTTGTAAACTCCAAAATAAAGCAAAATCTGGTTCCAAAAGTGTTAAATCCCAGTTCCAAAAGTGCCAAAACTAGTTCCAAAAGTGACAAGTCCGGTTCTGAAAGTGCCAAACCCAGTTCCAAAAGTGCCAAATCCAGGTTCCAAAAGTGAAAAAACTGGATCCAAAAGTGCCAAACCGGTTCTGAAAGTGCCCAAACCGGTTCTGAAAGTGCCAAATCCATTTCCAAAAGTGCCCAAACCGGTTCTGAAAGTGCCAAATCCATTTCCAAAAGTGCCAAATCCAGGTTCCAAAAGCATACTTTTTCTTTTGATATCGCCACTTTTCAAATTGATTTTTGCGCTTTTTCGATATGATAAATATGATAATGGCTCTTTTAGAACCTGATTTTTCCCTTTTGGAAGGCTACTTTTGACACTTCCAATACTTAATTTTGAAATTTTAAAACAGATTTTAGCACTTTTCAAACTCTGATTTTGCATTTTCGAAAACCAAACTCGACACTTTACAAGAATTATAATCACAGTGAAATTGAACATACTAGTACAAACAAACATTCAAGTGTATTATTTAACAAAATAATTTCATTTTCATTTTATTCACAATTGCCTCACATCACTCATGCCATTCAGGTGCAGCAAGCAAGGCCATAATCGATCTAACAAGAATGCGTCATTGACATCTTGGCAAGTATAAGTTTTTGGTATAATGCAGTTCCCTTCCTCGTTATAAACATGTTTTTCTTTCGAGTAATCTACAATCATTGTATTTGTAGCATCCCAACCATGGATCAAAATGTCCCAAAATTTGTTTAAAAGCTTGAGAAATACATAAGGATTTTCATCACCCTGATAACCCTCTTTGGCTATGCAAGAAGAATATTCTTGTATTAAAATTACTCTAAATTGTTCCCTTTGCAATCCCGTTCTTTGTAATAATGTTGGCAAAAACCTGTCAACATTTTTTTGTTGTGCAGATGTCCATACCCCAACTGCAAATATACTAAAGCATTTTTCAAAAAAATTCCTTAATCGTGGATGTATAAAATAATACTTTGTGGTTGATTCGATATCCAATGTTCATGGCAATCCAGATTTCTTTTTTTTATGAATTGCGTGTAACAAAATCCATTGAAATTGAAAATAATCAATGGTTTACTGGTAACAAATATTCTAGTATCTGCAAACAAAAAAAACACACACACAACACAGTCAAGAAAATATCATGTTTCAATGTTTCTAAGTATATTTCTTTCATGTTCTACAATTTTTGAAACAATGTTTGAAACATCACCAAATACATGATACTATGTCCATAAATAATATGAGAATTGTCCAATAAAATTTACATCAATTAAATGTAGAAGTTGTCAAAAATATACAAATCACTAAATGAATTGTTGTTTGTATAATATGACGGTCATTTGAAGTTAAATGTATTTAACCAAAGCCCCATTTTTTAATGAGGCCTGAGATAAATGAATGAAGGGGGGGCCGACCCTTATTATGCCCAGTATTATTTTCATAATAGTTGTAGACTGCAAGAAGGGTGGGTCGATCCTTCTTGTGTTCACCATTCTGGATACAGGTGAATTGCTGGATTATATTGGTGTTCACAATTATCTACTAAACGAAGGGGCGACCGATCCTTCTTGTCGGAAGTTGGGATAAATATTGTTTATATGTTATAACTTATCCAATGTACTGATCCCTTCCATTTACTGCGGAAGTCGTTAGTCGGGACTTGTCATCCCATCCTTCGTAGATTAAATATTTTTACATTTCTCTATTAAATGAAGGGTCGGTCGACCCTTCTTGTGCTTAGTATTTTTCCAATCTTCACCATTCAGGATATACATGAATTGACATCCTAGCCTTCATAGGTTGAATATTTGCACAATTCCCTCATAAATGAAGGGGCGACCGACCCTTCTTCTGCCCAGTATTATTTTCATACTAGTTCTAGACTGCAATAAGGATTGTTTGAACCTTCTTGTGTTCACCATTCTGGATACAGGTGAATTGTTGGATATTGGTGTTTATAATTATCTACTTAACGAAGGGTTGGCCGACCCTTCTTGTGCTTAGTATTTTTCACGTATTCACCATTCTGGTTATACATGAATTGACGACCTAGCCTTTGTAGGTTAAATATTTGCACAATCCCTCATAAATGAAGGAGCGGCCGACCCTTCTTCTGCCCAGTATTATTTTCATAATAGTTCTATACTACAAGAACGGTCGGTCGATCCTTATTGTGTTCACCATTCTGGATACAAGTGAATTACTAGATATTGGTGTTCAAAACTATCTACTAAACAAAGGGGAGGCCGATCCTTTTTGTCAGAAGTCGGAAGTCAGGATAAATATTGTTTATATGTTTATATGTTATAAATTGGGTAACATTCCTCAAAGAGAAATCATAATCTTTTGAGAAGTTTAAAATTTTTAAAGCAATGGTTGAAAATGATACAAATCTGAAAATCAAATGTTTAAGGTAAGATAATGGAGGAGAGTTTACCTCAAATGAATTCAATGAGTTTTGTGAAACCTACTAACACACTATTTTTCAATTTTGAATGGGAAAAAGATTGATAAAATAAGTCTTGATATAATGTAAAAATGGTGAGAATAGCCCCAAGTCCTGAAAAAAATGGTTCATATGACCATTGGCTATACCAAAAAGGAGCTGAAGAACCAAGCGAAGTTCTTTGGAAGTCATGTGAAATGATCAATGGTCATGATTGCATTGGAGAAGATCGACGGTGGAAGATGATTTTCGCCAGAAAATAAGAGAGATGAATAGTCGAAGCGAAATCCCCTGAAAAATTAAAGGGTGACGCTAAAGGATAGAAATGATCGCCGATTGTTGGTGGGGAAATGGATAGATCGATGACAGGGGAAAGGTTTCGTTGGGGAAGAAGAGAGGAGGATAACGAAGATAAAGTGCGCCGAAAAGTCAAATCAGGCGGTGTTAAAGGCACACCAAGATCAACGGCTATTCGATAAAGGGGTGGTTAGATCGATGGCCCATAATATTTTCGTGCCACCAACATGCACGACAAAATGGAGGTCAGAGCAGTTGCGAAATAACATACAGTTGTACGTGTGTCCTCTCCACATCATTTCACAATCAGAGAAAGCGGTAAGGAAAACCACCCTCCTATGTTGCGAAATCACCTTCGGGGGTGTATAAAAGACAAGGGCACGTCAAAAGTTGACTTTTATCTTTTCAATGACGGACGATTGGAACATGTCTGTGCTGCAAGAAAGTGACAGAGCATAGTTTTTTCAACCTATTCGTGCCAGGTAGGTCCTCCAAAACTCGTGAAGGTAACTAGAACTGTTTACATAATGGAAGGAAGTAGTGAAACAGTCCCTCAGAACGTTGAAACTACGAGGATAGAAGTAACCCTAGAGGACAAATATAGTGACATTCATGACCCCATAATGGTTAAACTCTCAGTTTCAGAAATCAAAAGCAAGTTGGAGGGTTTATATAAACATAATTTGGATGTGCACAATGTTTATAAGTCTGGCTTTATCCATTTCTGTCTAGAACAAGCTTTAGGGTTTCCATATTTCGTGGTTTTATCTCTTTTCATGCCTACAAATATGCCCGCAGGCCCCACTTAGTATGCCCGCAAGGGCCATAATTACTTGCCCTTGATTATGCCCGCAGTACTCCAAAAATGCCCGGAAGATGGGCCATCTGTAATGCCCGCAAGTGTCATACCTTCAGACTTATGCATGTAGGGGTAAGAATGCCTGCAAGTGTCATACCTTCAGACTTATGCCTGCAGGGGTAAGAATGCCTGCAAGGGATATTTTTTCTTGCCCTTGATTATGCCCGCAGGATGGGCCATTTTTATGCCCGCATGAGGGTATCCACAATTATTCCCGCAAGGGTCATATTTATGCTCACACAATGTCTTAAACAATATGCATGCATGTCTGCAGCTACCCTTTATGTCATCAACAAAAAAATGCCCGCAATGGGTTTAAAATGCCCACAGGGGCTTGTCCTTATCCATGTCATGCTACTTCGTCATCACCCATGTCATCCTTGTCCTTTCCATGTCATCCATGTCACCTTTTCCATATCATTCAATTTTTGCCTAGTCACCAATACCTTCATATGCCATGTCTCCAGCACCATCATGTCTTTGTTATCCATTCTTCCATGTTTGTCTAGTCACCAAAACCTTCACATATGCCTTGTCATGCTTGCCATGCCATCTTCTTCAATTTTCTTGTCCTCCAACTTGCCATTGTCCTTGTCCTTTGTATCGTGCCATGTCTTGTCACCTTGCCATGTCATCATGCTATGTGTGTTCTCCAGCCTTTGTCATTAATGTATTGTCATCAATGACAATCATATTCATCAATCTCCCCCTTTGTCATTGATGGTAACTTCAATTTCTCTCCCCCTTTGACATTAATGACAAAGGACCAATTAGCCATTAAAGGCTTCACAATACCCAAAAAAAAAAAATTGTATCTTTAAAAACTTCATGAAATCATTTGCTGAGTTTGATCTTTCATCACTTGCCATCTTCAAATTTTTCATAAGTATATATATATATATACTCCCCCTTTCATGTAGACTTCTTGATTTGCTGAGTTTGATCTGTTTGTGATTGATGTTCTTCTATCTTGTTGGGATGTTGAGTTTTGTTGTTGTTCTTCTTTCCTTATTTCTCTCCCTATCAAGTGTACTGTTGTAGCTGCTTAGAACAAGCCCCCCCTTTCAAGATCAATGAGAGAACTTGTAGCACACAAGAGGTGATCACTATCCACGAGAATAATCAACCATTTTGACTTCATACTGTAGCATATTGACTTGAAAGACTTACTCCGCCTATGCAAGATCTTTATCTTGGTCTTCAATTTATTGCATTGAAAAGTCAAGTCATACTACTGTTGTAGGTGTACGAAATTTAGATAGCAATGTGTGCATGCAAAACCCCATTTATCTAACCTAAATTCAGAGAGATAGGACACATGTAGCTGCCTCAAGAAAATCAGATATGATAAAGCTTGAAAAACTTGCACTCTCGAATAAGCTCCAAGGCTTGTCTATGAGTTAGATTTACTCCCGAGATCTTCTTCTTAGTATGCAAGAGATCAGATCTTGTGTAACTTTGGTTGTCCTTAGACAGTGCTGCTATAGATAAGATAAAGTACTGCTTATGCCATTTATATATTAATTATCAAGGAGTCTTATCATGTTGAGTTGGATTATAACCAACTATGTTCAATATAAGTCACAATTAGATACCAACAATTAGACACAATCAGATACAATAAGACATCCCTGTTAATCATATCCAAGGATGGAGAGAGAGTCAAGAATTTAGTAAATTCATAAAAGGTAAGCATGCATCGAGAACAATCTTCCATACACTGCTATATTGCTTTACTTCATTTGCTTCAACTTTAGGAGCCACTGGAGACAATACTTTCGTCACTTCTCAAGGCATTTCAAGAGTCTTCTCTTCGTAGACATGTAGCATAAGATTTTCCCGCAGACCCTTTAGTAGATATGCATTCAGGTGTGCATTCAAATATGCATTGTAATGTGTGCAAAATCTATTTTGATCTTTCTGCCATCTTTGATATCTTTCTTGGTATATTTGGATTATATCCAAGGTCTGCTATCATCCTTGACTGTCTTCAATTAATATCAAAGTTAGGGTTTCCTAAGTAATTCTCATTTAAATGATATCCAAACTTCTTCAGTTGTCCACAGTAATTATCCTTAAAAAATCAGCAATCATCATATGTAAATCCATTGTCAAACCTCCAACTCTACTGTCTTCAATTTATGTTTGTTGAGAGAAATCAAATTGATCCTTGGACCTGTAACATGCATTCTTCTTCATGTACTCTGCTCCAAAAGGAACTTGGATGCCTTCAACCACTGTTACTGTATTTGGATGGCTTGAACATGGTGGATTGTGCAAATTTAGTTGTCTCTAAACAACCTCTGAGTGCCCCTTTGTTACTACTACAAATTGGTGGTAGTGTAACCTTATGCTATGACTTCACTTCTTCCGAACATATCACCTTCATTTTCTTGCCTTTGATTCCATCCTCTATATGAACTCAAGGTGTACTAAAATATTTGAGAGACCTCAGTCTTGGCTTGCCATATGGCAGCCATCTTCCTTGCATTGATCTACTTCATTCATATTCAAAAAATCATTCTTTTTCACCCATAGCTTAGAGTGACCTTGACTGTGATCACTTGTCCTTTGGTCTTGAATTCTTCCTGCATTCTTCATCTTCCAAGTTTCATTGGTTCCTTGTTGATGTATATGATGGGATATTCACTGGTTGTATTCTTGGACTAGCACAAGTTTGGGATTTATGACCAAATCCACTGATATTGTAGCATCTCATAGTGTGGCAATAAGCAATGACATGACCAACACGATTGCATGTCCAACATCTTATTTGATCACTTCGACTTCCAACATTTATTCTTCCATGGAATGTGCAATCCAAATCCCTGTGACCAAAACTATTACAAGAATAACAATAACGCTTAAAGTTGCTATCATACCTGAGTGCTTGATTCCATCTTGGAGTTGTCTCTAATCTTCCAAAGAATTTGATTTGAGGAGTGGGACCAACTTCTTGATGCATTTTTTTATCTTCCAACTTCTTTGTTGTCATGTGCAGGTGCATCAGGGGATTTTCTTTCACCTTTGAAGGATGTGGATCCAACTTCAGGAGTCTTGGGGGACCACATGTCTTCTTCAAATTTGTTTTCTATCTTCTTGTACCCAAGACCATATTTTTCAAAGGGAGATGTTTGACAATTTAAAATTTCTTCCAAGATGACTGAACTTTCATTGAAATTCACATGAGCTTTTGACTTTTCAATTTTCTTTCTGATATCAACAACTTCCATCCCAAGCTTTTGATTTTTCTTCTCTTTTTCTTCTAGCTGAAGCTTCATAATTTCTTCTATTCTTTTAGCTTCCTCTAATTGGATTTTTAGATCAATATTATCCCATGTAGTCTCCTCAAGTTATGTAGGATCTTTACAAGTCTCTTCTTGTCCTTTTGCTAATTCAATCTTCAAATTTCTGACTTCTTCATTTTGATCTTCTAGCTAATCTTGTAAAATTATGTTCTTGAGTTTCAATCTCATGAGCAATGCCTTTGTCTCCTTTTGATATTTTTCAAAAGACTTCAAAAGATTTTTTTTTAAGCCTCAGATTGAATTTTAGATCAATATCCAATAGGGTGCATGCCAATGCATTATTGAACTTTAACAAATCTTCCTTCTCATCTTTTGTAAGTGGAATTTCAACATCATCACATTCAGAATTATCATCAACTAAAGAGTTCTTACCTTCACTTACATTTGAAGTTTGTTCAGGCTTTTCTTCTTCGTCTTGACTCCTCCTTTGGTACTCTTCTTCCAGCTTGAACCAAAGATATTTGGCAGAGGTGTATTCCCTTACACTTTCTTGGATAGGGCTTGAGAGTCCATCCATAAAAAAATTCAAGGCAATATTATTGTCTTTTTCAGCTGTCGTTTTTGTCTTTTTGCTAGGCTAGACAGGTGGGTTAACCACAATTTTCCAAACACCAAATTTCTTCAAGCAATCCTTCATTTTGCTTATCCAACCAAAATAATCTGACTTTTCAAAAACTGGAACTTCATTGTGAATGAGCTTTGCTAATCCTTCCATTTTGTGTCCACTGATCCCTTCAAGCTTGCTAGGCTTGTGATGAAGTCCAAGCTCTGATACCAATTGTTAGACACAATGTCTCATTGAGAGGGGGAGGGTGACTCAGTGAGCTTACATTTAGTTCCAATTTTCTAATTCTTCTAACTAATTTCAACTTCTACAACAAAAATTTGAACCTATATCATTCATACAAAGATCATCATTCATATTGATCTATTTATCAATAAACTTTAAGCAAATAATCTATATCATGGACACATCACAAGAGACTCACGATAATCTTTGTAATATTTTTTTTTTGTTTGATTCAATCTGTTGCAACCAGGGGGTCTATTAGATTCAACTGAATCAGAAGCACCAACTTCTATTCCAAGACTCAGCTTGGTCTTTTTCTCAGATCCAACTAAGAAAAATAGCACAAGGCCCAGCTTGTATTACATAAACACATTTGTCACATTACATCTTATATATCATTGATCCATCCATCATACACACATCATGGTCACGTCATTATTGTTGTCATACCATCACTCAGTCCAAGCACATCATCATTCTGTTCATGTCTTCAATCTGATCAGACCCTATTTACCAGCAGCAATTGGAAGGAGGCTACAACCCCCTACAGGCTTGCAGCCTGTCCTTGCACCTCCCAACCACCCTTATTTGTCTTTTTCATATTTTCAGATCTTCTTTAATTCTTCAATTATGTCACTTCATTGGTCTCTGTCTATTCTTGATGCTCCTTCAACCTAGACTACAGAGACATCTTCCTTCCACTTCAAAAACATGTTTATATATTATGTATCTCATCCTTTAATCGTTGCATCTCTTCAATCAAAACTTGTGTCTTTTTAAACTCGTGTCTCTTCAAAAAGATTAAACCTGTTTATTAATTAAATAATAAACCTTGTGTAGTTTGTCTATATTTATTTAATCCTCATTTAAATTGATTGGTTAGGAAATCTCTATTTAAATTCTATGTCTTGTGTGGGCATCTGAAAAACTTGTTAACAAATATTATTAAGCTTAGTGTTGGCATACTCACAAACTGTGTAGACATAGTTTTTCTTCAACTTGGCAGGTCAATTTTTCACACATGTGACCTCCATATGGAAAAATGAAACCGTGACTGGATAAAGAATTCAACAAGGAACAGATCCATGTATTTTTTTTTAATTTATTGACACACACACATCATCTAGTGGGCTTTTGAAAATGGCCTCTTAATCTACTGATTCAACACTTAGAAAAAATTATCAAACCTTATGTCAACATGAGGGGATTTTTATTTTCACCAAATTGGAAATATGAAACATCCTAGCATAGGGGAAAACATGTTGATTCCATCCAAGCCAATTTCAACCTCTGAAACCTCATTCTCTCTCCTTGGCGGGCATTTTATTGGAGCAGTGCAAATCAAGCCAAAGGGCAATTTTGGTAGACTGATAACTTCATCGTCAGAGACATTTTGGACAAACTAATGATATGTTTTGATGCACCAATAAACAATCTAGATACCTATACCCTCAGAACCATTTATACCCTCAATTACAGAAAATGGCAGGCATTTTACAAAGGTCACTTAGGCAGTTTTATACTTAGACAATTTGTGCAATCTCCAAGGTGGGTTTTTTATTTCACCAAAACTCAGAACCAATGATACCAGATGATGTAATATATCTCACTGAATACAACCAAACTGATTTCACCTTCAGACTCATCTTCTTCTGACCTAGGCAGGCATTTTATTGGACTAGAGCAAAACTGCCTGAAACCTTGTTTTGGCAGTCCTATAACTTCCTCCTCATACACTCTCAAGACAAAACGAGACCTTTGTCAGGTAGAAATATCAAAAAGATACAACATTACAAGATGGGGTGGGAATTTTCCTTAACCTATGAATTATGGCATTCATTTTCTTGAGGCCACTTAGGCAGTTTTACTAGCACTGGTGCAAAACAGCTTGAAACCTTGTTTTGGCAGGCCTATAACTTTGTCATCAAAACACCCTTTCTGAGAACTGAGATCATGGTAAGATAGCCTCTTCAACAAGCTATAGCCTGATAATTTCATATACTTTTTATCATTCTCTTATGAGGTATGGAGGGCATTTTCCTGAGGCCACTTGGAACAATTTTCCAAAACTTAGTCAATTTCCAGAATTTCTCCAAACTAACAAATATTTACATAATTACGTCAAATTGTAATAATGACATCATGAAGGTACTAGAACAGTATTAGGTGGATTTTCATACTCACTACTCATGCCACATCATCATATGTTCCATATCATCATATCCTTTGTATTTAATGAATACTTTTGGCATCAATGACAATTATACTCAACATTTATTTGCGAATGATATCATTAGCTAGGCAAGTTAACCTGTCAATAATTTTTTCTCCCAAAATTTTTATGAATCAGTGGCAATAACCATCCTTAGGCCTTCCATGTTATTATAGGAGTATTATTTGGACTTGCCTTCCCATCCATTAGAAAAATTGTATAAATCTAATCAAGGCCTTGGTTGAAGAATAGGAGGTCTTGTCATCGAGCCGACCTATCATGATCATAAGCTCTACTAAAATGACATTAGCAATATTTGGCTACCAAACTAGGGTGATGACTCTGGGTTACCTAATCAAAAGAAAGAAGGTCTCGCCATCGAGCCGGTCTTTTCATTTTCAGCAATTCTTGTGAATGAGGCTGTCATTATTCGGTCACCAAGCCAGGGTAGTAGTCTTCAACTAGTGTCTCATCATTATATATTTTTCATTGAAAATAAAACATAAAAAATTAAAAGGGGTCAACTAAGGAACATGGGGTCTCATTACGATCCAACTTGCTCATGATGATGGGTTCTATTAGATTGACATTGCCAATATCTGGTTACCAAGCCAGGGCAGTGGCTCTCGATTCAAAATATCAGGGGATAGGGGGTCTCGTTACGAGCCAAACTACTCACTTCTAGTAGTTCTTGTGAATGACACTGTCATTATCTAGTTACCACGCTAGGTAAGTGGTCCTTAGTTAACATCCTTATAACCATATTGTTCAATAAATAAATAAACAAAAAATGATGATGAAAAAAAATAAAATAAAAATAAAAATAAAAAATGAGAAAACAAATTTATTCTTTTAGTTATTTATGTCTAATGGACGGGGAACTTATCTAAATATCTTCGTAAGATATGGAGCTCATATCTTTATGCTGATGTTTATTTGATTATCTTTAACTGTTGAGAAAATATTCTTGATAAGGTTTATTTGTTTTGCATATATTTAAAAGTAATTCATCTTTAGGAAGTCTCTGAATAATAGTTGGATAATAGTTGGGATAATTCATTTGATTGTGAAAGCACTTGAAGTTCAAATTTTACTACTTAGGCTAGTGATGCGAGGATGTCATGTGGCATGAAATTTGATGTTTCGAGAAGCTTTTATTTTATTTTCATATATCTATAATCTTCAGATAAACATACAGAGATAACTGGTTCGTCGAGCATGTCGCCATTTGTTGGCACCCCAACAAATTCCCCTTAATTTTATAAAATCAAAAGTCCCCATTAAAATTTTGTAAATACATTGCTTTTCATTTTCTTTGTTTCACGGTTTGATGACTTCTTCTTTTAATTGTTTGATTTTTGTGCTTCTACTTCATGCGATAATGATTTGGCGATTCCAAAGATATTATTCCATCGTGGTAGCATTTAAGGGTTTCATTATTAATACACCTTATTGATCTTTTATGCTTTTAAAACCATCAAGATATTTAGATATAAAATGAGTCGATTCTTTCAAATATCTATTTTATTGCTTCGACTTATTCTTTGTTTAAGTACTTTAAATTAATTTAGTAAAAGTTAAATTAATCATACAATATTTTTTTTGATGATATATTATTTTAAATATTATAATAAATCCTTCATTTATTATTCTTAGTGCTTCATATACCACTTATATAAGAAATACTCATCTCGTTACTAACAAATATTCATTGTATCATATTTATGAATTGGTTTAAAGGTTGCTCATCTCATTACTAATAAATATTCATTGTATCATATTTATGAGTTGGTTTAAAGGCTTTGGATCGAATTTTATCTTTGAGATTGAAAGATACGAAGTGGAAGTTCAATTCATTTTTCTTTGGGAATTATATTTTATACATAAATGATTGATAATATTTAATTCAATAATTATGTCACCTTTTAATTGCCACCTTTCACGTCATAGTTTATGACAACATAATGCATGCTTGGAGTTAAATGTTATAATTAAGTTATCATGCCATGATATTAAGTGTTGAAGGCTCTTACGTTATAGCATCTTATTAATAAAGAAAATTTGGAACATGTAAATAAGTTGGAGGTATGGCGCCCATATGGAATAGTTTTGTTATATTAAATATTTTTTATATTTTACAACAAAAGTTTTGATAATTTGACGTCGTATTTATTTTATAGAGAATATTTTGTAGAATGCAATCAATACAAGAGTAAAACGTAATGATTTGGGTATCATAGTAGTCAAATTAAATTATGAAAAGAGAAACCTTGAATAGTTACTCTATAAGCAAACGCATCTAATGACTGAGTTATTTAACTATATTTATGAGAAAATAAATTGTCATGTATTGTTAACAATCAAATTGATACTCTTAACTAAGTGAAGGAGCAACATATGTTTACCATGCACCCATGACACGAAGTCATGACACAAATTCAATCAAAAACGAATCCTCTCTGGGAAATGCATTAAAATGCATTAATTGTGTTTAAATCATCCTAAGTGGAGCAAAAAGCCTAAAAACTATTCAAAAGTGGGTTTTCACTTGAAAATAATCAAAATGAGGAAAATGACTAATCCCACATTTAGAAGAAAAGCCTAAGGCCCATTTCCCAATGCGATATAAGAAAGGCATGGGAGGCATGGTAAAATGAGATAAAAAGAGCAAAGGCATGCTGAGGAGATTCTGAAGGAAGGAAAAGAGCTCCAAGTCTTCAAAAGCAAGGATGGAGGAAGGAGAATTTATGGCAAAGGAGGAGGCACTCACACTAGGATTCTTGGTAATCATGTATCTTCTACATTGTTTTAGCATGAATTGATTCAAGTTTCTGCCATTTAAGAGTTTTTTATGCTTATCATGCATGATTTTAATTCCTAAATGATTTTAGATCTTAATGAGTTTTAATGAATGAATCTAGATCTATAGATGCTTGCAATAATCTTTTCATTTCTGACGTAGAGACTCACCACCTCTTAGCAAGATAGTTAAACTAGTGTAGACATATCCCTGCATTAATTACTGTTATCAGAATGACAACCATACTAATTGTTAAAATTTCTTGACCTTTCTTGAATTTTCTTGATTTTTTTTCAATTTTTGGGTGTTCTTCCTTCCGATCTACTCATTTATGCTGTAAAGATCCATTGAAGAGCTTAAGATCCAGCTTTAAGCTCAAGATTAACCTAAATGCACCTTTAATTCATCAAGTTATCTCAATTTACAGTAAGATCTGAGTTTCTTGATTTTTTAATTTAGTGTATGTCTGGAATTTTGAGTTTCTGGGCTTACTTGAGGTCTAGTTTGTCATAAATCAGCATTAAAGATCTTAGCTATGCCCAGATCTGGCTTTAAACTCTGTCTGAATCTTTCCTGAATTTAAACTCTGGTTCAACCTTTGCTGTGTTAGAGTCTTTTAAAAGCTGTCTTTACCCTCTGCGCGTTATCTTACAGTTCTACATGTCATGATGCATTACTGATCTGCATGAATCGTTGGCTGAGTTTTATCCTGGTTTATGGTGGATGCGTTTTTCATTTCCAATGTTGAATGCGGATGATGAATGCCGTGAAAATTTTAAAGCTCTGCCTGTAGATCTCCATGGTATGAAGTTTTTGAATTTTTAAAAACTATGGCACTGTTGCCATATCACTGAATCGAATTTTCTTAAACTATGCCTGGAATTTCGAAGTTTTGTAACTCTGTGTGAATCTCGATCCCAACCTTAGCGTGGAAGTTTTTCTTTTAACTCTCTGCATGAATCGTTGGCTCTATGCTACAATTTAAATCGTAGTTTGCAGTTCGACTTATCTAGAGTTCCTAAACTAGTGAAGCTTTAAAGCTCAACGTTAGAGTTGTTAGATTCCCTCGAACTCTGCGTGAAATGCTTCAAACACCCTACTTTGTAAGACGTTGAAGATTTACAATCATGGCCCTGTTTTGCAATCACGGCCCTTTACAGTATCCCACGCTCCTCATGTCTAAAGCAACAGGTTGAATGTATAATAGGTCGGGGCAGAAAGGTTCACAAGAAAGACAACGCAAGTATCATTCAATGTACAGGTTGTAGCTTGAGTCTCAGATTCCCACACAATATCAACAATGAATCACAATCTTTCAATCTCAGTTTTGAATCTTTGAAGTTTTGAATCTCAGTTTCCAATCGAAGTTTTCCTTAAATCTTTGAATCTCAGTTTTCAATCTCAGCATTAAGCTTTTAGTGGATCTCAGTCTGCGTGGAGCTGCCAAACGATTCAGCTTTTTAAAAAATCTTTACACATCTGTGTCTCCAAAAATGTGTTTCGATTTTTCAAAAGCTTCATAACCTATCGAATCTTTACATTGAAATGTCAAGATCTACATAAAATCTCGGTGTATATGAAAGGTCTGTTCGGCAATTCAACCTTTGCGTGAATCCTTAGCAACGATTCATCTTCAGCCTTAAATCTTTAAGATTCTGCGTCCTCAGCTTTGACTGAGCATGCATCTTCAGCTTTGAACCTTTAGACTCTGTCACTACTGCTGGCTACAAGCTCTACCGCAAATCGCAGCGTTTTGGTTCTTTAAACACTCCATCTCTGCGTTAAAGCCTGTCTTGCCTTTGTTGACCGCTGAATGCATCTATGCCACGGTGAATGCCTTGCTGTAAAACCTCTGCGTGAATTTTAAACAGATCTTCAAGCCTTTAAACTAAAGCATCAGCGCTTACACCAATTTTAAAACTCTGTCATTAATCTTGGAGTAAATAACGTTGAATGCTATACTGTGTAACGTTTAACGTTGAAATGAGTAGCGTTAGAGGTCAGCATTGAACTTTGCATTTAGAAGGTGTTGAAAATTTGTCAAACCATGCCACGATTCGTTAAATATTGGCAGATCTCTGCGTTTTCCATGTAACCTCAACCTGATGCTCTGCAATTGTTAAGATCTGCGTGTAGACTTCTTCCACCTTGGCGTGTGATAGCTCGTCCAACCCAGCTATTAAAACCTTGTGTGCTTTCACTTATGAGAGCTTTGCTTTAAAATTCTGCCCAGCTCTTAACATTCTGCCACAATTTGGAGTTGTGATCTCATATTGACTTCTGGCAAGTGAGCTCTTAACATTCCTGAATGCGGGCTTCTGGAAAACGAGCCAAACAATAGAGATGATCTCGTCGATCGACGGCCGCCACGTAGTCTGTTGATCGGAGCTGTCGGTAAGGGATTGGAAGATGTGAATGCTACAGAGACTTCGGTGGCTTCCACACATCTGATGGAATATAGGAAAGTGGATCCGTTTGCTTGATGAGACTCGTTTACTTATATAAAAAGTGGATTTTGGGTTATAAAATGCCTAGTCAATGAATCGTGGTTAGGCTATGGCAGAGCTCTGACAGAATTTATTAGCTACGAGCTCTTACGAAGCGAATCTTCAGAGCTCTTACGAGGATATTTTGAAGGAGAAAAGCTCGTGCATGATTAGCTACGACAGAGCTTCCATGACAGTTTTGCTGGGTAATTAGTGAGCACGACAGTGAAAGAAGAATGAGTCCACACCTACTCAATAAACACTGCCACACGTCTCAACTTGGCAGCGACAATGGCAAAAGAGTTGAGTCAGTGTTTTTGCTAAGTTTATAAAAAAATTTCAATAGTCTTTTTGGAATTTTTGAGATTGGACATATCATGCTCTATACCTCCACTATATAGTGAGTTTTTCCCCCTTGGGCTATGTTTGATCGATACCTTTCCATCTGCTGGATTTGGAAACCTCATTTAGAAATCGCATTTAGAATCTCATGGTAAAATGTGCCTCTACAAAAGTCTGAAATGAACCAAACAAAGTTTTTGCGTTTCAAATTTGTTTAAAAATTCTTTTTAATGTCAATTTTTGGTTCTTTTTAAAAATAGAACTCAAAAGCTTTAAAAAAGAATTTATGGTGGAAAAATTTTGTATAGTCAAAATTACAAATCTTTTCACTTTGGTTTACATTTTGCAAAGGGTGGCGAAAGTTTTGTATAGTCAAAATTACAAATCTTTTCACTTTGGTTTACATTTTGCAAAGGGGGGAAGTTTTGTATAGTCAAAATTACAAATATTTTCACTTTTGTTTACATTTTGCTAAGGGTGGGGAAAGTTTTGTATAGTCGAAATTACAAATCTTTTCACTTTGGTTTATTTTTCTTTTGAACAAGTTTAGAAAATTTTGAAAAGATTTGCTTGAATTAAAACTTTTTGCATGAAACTATAAAAGTAATTTAAATGGCAATTTTTTTTTTAATGTGTAATACATCTTTTGCTTAAGACCATGTGCACATGCTCCTTGGAAACATTAAACCAATCAACCTAATTGAAAAGGTCATTGAACCACATTTGCATTGAAAGACCACACCTGGAAAGTTTCATGATTTTCATGCGCATTTAGAAAGAATTGCACTTACGAAATCTATCTGAAACTTTGCATGTTTGAAACAAGCTCATGAACCTCTAACCCTCCTTCAGTTAGGATATTCATCGAACTGAAAGATAGCATAGTGAACATCTTGCATTGTGTGGTTCATTTTGTTTTCAAGTCGAAACACCATCAGTTTCACTTCCACTCCTGAGACTAAGCAAACTTCCACTAAAAAATGGCGCTTAAACTAAAATTGTCAAACTTTTGATTTTCATATCATCAACAAGTTTAGGTTAGTGCCTTGGATTAGGTTTGGAGAGTTAACACTCCTGGGCTGCAAAACTTTGAAACTAGCATTGATTAAAGAGAGTAAATCCACTAGTCGCAAAAAATGCTTGTCGGGAAAACGCTTCTCAAACATGCGTCAAGCACGAGGTCAATCTGGATAAGTAAGGGTGGTTCCCCCTTCTTGCTTATTTATTGGGACATGAGCTTATCGAAGGGATTCTATGTTCAGTGACAAGTCCTCAGGGTGACATCACTGTTTCTAGAGTTTCTGGTAATAAGAGTTGTCCTCGACTTACAACTATCCGCCCGACCATCGATTGTGAAGTGGTAACTTTAGTGGCTATTCTTAGGATATCACATAGGCTGTTGTGAGTGGAACACACTTGCAATACCTGAGACAGACTTTGGAACTTTTACTCCTTGGGAGGGTGAGTGGTCAGGAACCAACACTTGTACCTCTAGCGATTAAAGTTTATTGTAACTGTTTTTCATACCTTCGCTCCTAGCAGTTGTATGAGGACATGAAATCCCTTAGCCACTACTAATTTCGGAAGGCCCTACAATCCATCTTTTCACTAAGCTTCAGTTCTTTGGAAAAGCAAGTTTGCTTTCTTGAAATCTCTAGGGAATTTTTACTGTGTGGACACTTTTCATTTTTTGAGTCTAGACTACCTTAGGATTGTTTGATTCAAACTATCATTTTTAACACATCCTTTTATCAACTTCTTAGCAGTGGCTACTCTCCCGATCCGTCGGTCATGGCGGCAGCGAGGTGAGTCACCAGAAGTTGAAGGCCCTGCTACATTGCAGAGACAGACACAAAAACCACATTCTAATGACTTGGAAACATAACTGATTTTCAACTCAATTAACATTACTCGAGAAGAACAACATCAAATCAACACTGAGAATTCATCGTCACATCACTAATTGAATACAGACGTAGTTGATAATCTTACTCTAGTTGAAATTGAAACATTGAAACATCACACACATGCTCATGAAATTCCTCCTTTGATGAGTCTTTCAGAACCAATTCCACTTACTATCCATGAGTCACTAGGTGATATCAAATCTCTTTCTGAAAGTTTGAATGACATGCACAAATCAACAAGGGACCCCATGGCTTTCTCAAACATTGGTTTTCCATATGGATCAGCTAATTAGGGTCAACACACACAAGGAGTAAATCAGAGTCCTCATGGTATACAAAACACTTGTCCAAATTCTACTTCTGGGGGAAACCCTTCACCATGGAATAGTAATATTCCTGGCGGAAGCAATGAACCAGGGAACATTTATGCCAATTAGGGCTATGCTCCTCAGATTAGTGGAAATGCCCCGGGGGGTTATCCTCCGACTTATCCTAGCATAATGCCTAGCGGCAATCCACCTATCAACCCCATTCCGCCATGGAGTGGGGAGGTTTCAGGAAGTATCCAATCTTCTTGGGGCCCACCTTCGCAAGGAGGATATCAACCTTGGAACGTTTATCCAAACCAAGGAAATATTCAATGGAGTGGTCCGATTCCAACTAGTAACCAATCTAATTGGGGCCCACCCTTGCAAGGGGGCACTCCACTCATGAATCCCAACCAGCAATGGAGTGGTAATGTTCCACCAAGTCATCAATCTCAATGGAACATACCCCCGCAAGGAGGCAATCCACCTATTAATCCTATCCCGCAATGGAATGGTAATGTTTCACCAAGTCATCAACCTCAATGGAACATACCTCCGCAAGGGGGAAATCCATACATGCAACCTAGTTCACAATGGACGAGGAAACATTCAGGAAGTAACCAATCTTTTTGGATGCCATCTCCACAAAATCAACCTTGGAATGATTTTCAATACTAAGTTCAACCACCATGGTATGGTTGGGATCTAGGAAACAACCAATCTTCTTGGACCCCATCTCCGCAAGGAGACAATCCACCCAATGGTCATGTTTCAGGATAAGTTGCACTGAAACGGATACGGATACGGGGGTAGACACGGATACGTCAAATTTTTCAAAAATATAGATACGATACGGCACGGAAACGACATATATATATATAAAATTTAACATTCAATATAATAATTTATATAATATAATTTATTTATAATTAATAATTAAGGTATAATACATTACAAAATCATTAACTATACTAATACACTATAACCTATTCATTTGATATATATATATTTTAACTTTACACAAACACTAACTTTATACTAATACACTATAATTCTTAATAAAAATGATTTGATTGATTTAAATAAATAGAATTATTGTTCTAAGTAATTAATTTTTTTTAAGCCATGTGGGGTAGGTGTACGACACAAACATGGAGCCCACCTTGCCACACAAACATGGAACGGATAGGGTGAGTCTCCTTCTAACTACATGAGAATTATTTCAATGAACATAATTAAATTTTCTTTTAATCAATCAAGTAATAAAACTTTATTTTTATTATATAAATAAGCTCATTTTAGTCTCATAATAATTAATCTATCAAATATTCATTCATGTAATTCCAACAACTTTTCTTATTTTTGACAAATTCTTCTATATTTATTTAATTCCAAGAATTTTTTTTAATTTTTGACGAATTCCTCTAAATTTTGTAAACCAAACAAAATTGTATGGCAGAAAAAATCAAAATATTTTACATGTTAAAACTATCCCTAAGTCTACGACTTCGAATATGCAGCCATGGAGAATGCTTAGGACTAGAATTGGATATCACCACACGTTAAGATACGAGATATCACCACGTGTTAAGCCCCTCCGCAAAGCGGGAAATCGACCAGAAAACCCCACGACCACGACATGCTGCCAGAAATCACCCGACTGCTAGGAATCGACCAGAAATTGATCGACTGTCAGGAATCAACCGACTGCCAGGAAATCGACCACGACCTGCAGGGAATCGACCTGTCAAGGAGGTCGCGAGCTCTCACTAAAGAAAAACAGTCCAGAAAATCGAGTAACGAATTGATGGGCGACGGGGTAGGGTTTGCACGCAGGAAAATCGGCGAACTTCAACCCGAACATCAACCGAGAACCCCAACCCGAACTTCATCGAATTTGGGATTTTGTAGGGTGATTCGTATCCCTCAAACTGATCCGTATCCACTTCCACCGGATCCGTTTCCAAGCCGAATCGAACACGAATCGAATCCGTATCCGTTTCTGAAGCGGTGAACGACGTTTCAAGGAGATGGCAAGACCGTTTCCGGTAACTTAGGTTTCAGGAAGTTGCCAAACTTCTTGGGGTTAGTCTCCGTAAAGGGGAAATCAACCTTGGAATTCCTATCACACCCAAGGACCACATCAGTGGAGTGGTCAGGTTCTAGAAAGCAACAATCATTTTTGGGCCTAACCCCACAAGGGGGCAACCCAACCATTAACCCCATTCTGCCATGGAGTGGTCAGGTTCTAGAAAGTAACCAATCTTTCGGGAACCAACTTGCAAAACCTGCATTTGATCTAGCTAGGCTGCCACATGAACCTCATTCCAATGGTATGATGGATTCCGTCAGCTGTCTTGAACAGATTACCCCACATTCAAGACAAATTTCTATTTAGAATTCGCAACCCACAGTTGGCCAGGCAATGCAGGAACCTGCTAATCCTTCCAACAATTCTGACATCCTCATAGTCTCATCCATAGACCATAGAAGAAAGAAGAAGAAGTACAAGAGTAAGCAAAATGCTAACTCTGGGAAGGGATATGAACAACTATGTTTCAATGTGGTGGGCAACAAAAACCCACTATTTTGACACCGGTACCCTCGTCAGGGGGCAACCAGCCAACCCCCGCAAGGGGGCAATGATGTTAATGCCAATGTCTTCATGTGTGATCCTGATATGGACATTCAAACAAGACTTGATTCTTATGTGTCTCTCCTAGTACACCAGATCGGCCGGAATCACAACCAGATGGTTATCTCTACATTGAGAAACCAACCATAAACTTAGTACCACATCCCCCCAAAGGTGTTCTATGTAGAAAAATGCATAATCCCAACATGTCGTTGATCCAAGAAAGGAACTATTGTCTACCATTTGTGTTGTTGATCCATCTGATGAGACATTGATCACACCAGACATAAACCATTCAATATGTAGGATCCTTCCTGAAGTTGCTTTTCAGGTTAAAGTAACGACTCATGGTAAGAACATCTATCTAACCATAGTAGATGAAGGGACCTCAGCTTGTGTAATGTCATTTCCATGTTGGCAAGCATTTGGATCAACCCTATCTGTCGTAGAATTTTCAAACCCAGCTACTCAAATAACTTCGATAGATTCGGATCAAAATCTTCCCTTGATGGAGGAATATGATTCGGTTACCTGGCCCATTTGGGTTGTGAGATCTCCCAGCTCACATGACTTCTTGGATTACATTTTATCATCAAATGAGGATATCCCTGAAGTTGTAAACATTTGGTTGTACCCACCTAAGATCATCTTTTGTGGGGCCACTGGGAGCATACTTGATATACATCTACCCAAGTATAGGAGAATGATCTGCATGTTCCTCGATCTCATTTGGTATATTTGGAAACTTGCATATAGGTTTAGGTCATCCCTTTGTGAAGATGCATTTGAACCTTCTGCAACCCGAACTTACCATAGGGTCAAACCTATTGGAAATTGGTGGGTTAGCCCTTCATATCTTTATTTTCCACCATTCCGACAGCAGAGCCTACTGAACATGGGACACCCTAGTCAGCACCCCATTGCCATTTTGGTGCCCATGCTGTGTTATTCTCATAGGCCCGGGAGCCCTATTAGTCCCATCATGACTCGGAGTTTGAGACCACATATTTATCTTTCATACATTTTTTATCATATCCTGATGGGCTCCCATTTTTTTGTCATTTTACATAAGCTTGCGTTAAAATATCCACTTGAACATCCATGCAAACTGCTTCGTTGCTTATTGCTCATGTTGCTTATTTTCTTGTATAGTCACATTCTGTTACAAGATGCCTATAAACCACTGCTTATGTTTATTTGATCCATACCCATAGAGGAAACATTTGTAAGAGTGTACATAACTAGCTCAACCCTTGTTTGCAATATGGATCTTTGCCTTGGCTTGACCCATGCCCTTGTCATTTAGGCGCATGCCCTTGAGACACTCGTTTCCTCCAATGTATCATAGCATGCCTTATTCTTTTTTCAAGCTAATAAATGAAAAAGGTTTAAAAAAAATTGGAAAACACAAAAATCCAAAAAGGGAGAGACTTGAATCAATTCATATTATAAACTTCGAAGAAAATGGCAACAGTCAGTCCTTGTCGCCCTTGAACACGACACATAATATTGTATCTGCGGTTAGTACATCATCTGCATTTGCCTTAGGAAATTGTACCAGTATTTTGAATAGATCTCCACCGATGGGTTATCCTTCTCGTCACCAATGGAGCTTTCGTTAATGCATCTAGAATTAGTGGATTTCATTAAGGTCGGTTAATCAAAGTCCTATGTTGGCAAGTGTCCATTCTGCATCATGTTATGTGTTCAAGGGAAGTCCAAACCGAGTTGGCCATTCCTCAAATATTTCTGACCAATCATGTTGGCCTTCCTTGTGTCAGTATACAGTGTTGGATCTTGCAGTTCTACAAAATTATATCAGACTATTGATCTTTGTTTTGTATCGGTTGATGTGGGATGCATCAATGCCCTCCTTCCAATGGATCTATTCCTATCGACATCAAATCATCATTTAGGACATGGATCTAGAAACTCGAGAGTACCTTGGATCTTGCAGTCATTAGTGGCAGGTTTCCTCGCAAATGACAGTGGGTATACATCAATGACCCCTGATTGTTTGATTCTACAAGTGTTCGACTTCAGAACATTTATTCACACTTGTTAGTTTGTACTCAGTACCTTAGAGCCCATCATCATTACCAGTGGGTCTCTTCGCATCTGTTAACGATATACATCAATGACCGGTAATCAGATGGTGTTTTATTATTCTCGACATCATATCACTTATTCGCATGATATAAACTCGTACTATTGTCGATTTGTATTGAAGACTTTGGGAAAAAAAGTTGTATCACTCATCGATGCACTACCCGAGCTGCGCAAGATTAGACTGCCATGTCAGAAGTTCAATAAAGCCTTTGTTCTCGCACTCATCAAAGTGCATGTATACATTTTCAGAAATATTTGCTTTTGACATGGATCCATTGTGTATTGTTCGTGGCCATGCTTGTTTACTACTGAGCATGGGTATGCCTGCCTCAGGAAGATATTATATATTTGAGAAATTGCTATGTCTTGCAGGTGTGATCCTCAATCCTTCGCCCGTAAGTTTTCCTTCCCTTATCCTTGCTTTGAACGATAAAGAGTATCATTACAAAGAGTATAAGTATAAAGAGTATCAGTATATCGAGTATAAATTTCAGTAATGTATTTCGGCCCTTAGCTCTGCTTCGGACCTCACACATTAGGGGGCATCTGTTAACAATCAAATTGACACCCTTAACTAAGTGAAGGAGCAACATATGTTTACCATGCACCCGTGACAGGAAGTCATGACACAAATTCAATCAAAGACAAATCTTCTCTGGGAAATGCATTAAAATGCATTAATTGTGTTTAAATCATCCTAAGTGGAGCAAAAAGCCTAAAAACTATTCAAAAGTGGGTTTTCACTTGAAAATAATCAAAATGAGGAAAATGACTAATCCCAGATTTAGAAGAAAATCCTAAGGCCCATTTCCCAATGCTATATAAGAAAGGCATGGGAGGCATGGTAAAAGGAGATAAAAAGGGCAAAGGCATGTTGAGGAGATTCTGAAGGAAGGAGAAGAGCTGCAAGTCTTCAAAAGCAAGGATGGAGGAAGGAGAATTTATGGCAAAGGAGGAGGCACTCACACCAGGATTCCTGGTAATCATGTATCTTCTCCATTGTTTTAGCATGAATTGATTCAAGTTTTTGCCATTTACGAGTTTTTTATGCTTATCATGCATGATTTTAATTCCTAAATGATTTTAGATCTTAATGAGTTTTAATGAATGAATCTAGATCTGTAGATGCTTGCAATAATCTTTTCATTTCTGACGTAGAGACTCACCACCTCTTAGCAAGATAGTTAGACTAGTGTAGACATATCCTTGCACTAATTATTGTTATCACATATTTCAGCTGCATGTTCTTCCATTCACCTCTGCATTAAAAGGAAAAGGTTTTCAAGAATATTTCATTCAAATCCATATTTATTTCCTGGATCTCATGTTGCGGGAGAGGAACCATAAAACTGTTATAATTATTGCACTACATCACCGAGATCACGCAGAGTTTCAAGGGAACACTGCTACCATGAGAAATCCCAACTCTATGAAATATGCCACGAGTTTGTTGATGCTTGAGATCATTGAAGAAGAGCCTAGAACTTTTAACAACACCTAATCACCTAAGTCATTAAAATTGGTAGGTTCCTATAGCCATATATCATTGAAGAAAAGTTAGCATTAAAATCCCATTTATTATGAGGAGATCGTTGCCTGGAAGAAGGGCGCATTTCACCTAAGTCATTAAAATTGGTAGGTTCCTATAGCCATATATCATTGAAGAAAAGTTAGCATTAAAATCCCATTTATTATGAGGAGATCGTTGCCTGGAAGAAGGGCGCATTTCACTAAATAGTTGCCACAACGAGCATGAAAATATAATGAGGTCGTGGAGGTTACACCGGATTTTTGGTCTAGGAATTATCATTAAATTTGTTTACTGAGGATCCAAAATCACCGACAGAATAAAAGATAAATGAACCAACGTTTGAGGAAGAATCATGGAAGAGGATTCAAGCTTCTGAACTATGGAGAGGAGAATATAAAAGGGAGTTTTTATCTATCTATTTTAGTTCTATATTTTACATTACTCCTATTATTTATTATTTTAATGTACAAGTTTGAAGTAAACAGAGACATTATTATTTTGTTTCTGCTCAGATCTCTTTTATGAAAATTATTGCGCATAGAACAACCTTATTTTTATCTTTTGCGATAATTTTGTGTTAATTCTCATTATGTTCATGATTGTAATACATTGCTGTGCAGATTACGGTACACATGTTATTTTTAAAATGTTGAGGATTAATAGTAATCCATCCAACCGCAGAAACAGATGGTTCAACTCGCCAGCTCGAGGGATGATATCTCACAAAATTCATCGAGGGTTAAACTCAACGGATGGAAGATAAATAAATTGGTTTGTGCATCATCACTGGATTTCTTTGCAGGCGGAATAAGTTGCGTTCACTCCCTTGTTGTTCGAAGGAATTTACGACGCTCAGTTATTTGCTAAAGAAGAATCACTGAATTTCCGTCAATTTTCAGGAAGCCATGTTCTGCAGCAAACTGCGAGCAAATTAAGGTAAAAATAAAAATTCCGAGACTTGGGGTTTTTTTTTGCAGAACGGATCTATTTAGCTTAGTCGTGGCTAGTTTCCTAAAAAAAGTGAAGCATCTGGGAGATATGCTAGGTTCTTTAGACACGTATTTTTGAGTTGCTGGAGTTGCGACCAGCAAGGGGATTCAGTTCAATTTTTGTTTGCTTTTCATTGCCTATTTAAACAATAGCAAAACTCACCAGCAGGAAGGGGGGAACGCTTCAGAATTTTGTGAAAATTCATTTCAGAATTCTCTTTAGTTTTCTCCCGAGGGATTCAAATAGCTTGAAGAATGTTGTCATACAGAGTCTTATACATTTCTAATTTTTGGATCAAGATTATGTGCTCGGGAAGGATCTATTTTGGCATGCTACTCTGACTCATATCAGTTGATTTAGTTTTCTGGATTAATATATATAGTGACTCTTCTTACAGATCACATCTCTTGTATTGTTGATTTGTAACTATACTATGTTATGTTGCATTGATTATTCATAAGTCTTTCAAATACATGCATGTTTATCTTCTGGTTATATGATGTTAGTAGTTAACTTCAGATAATGGTTATTGTCTAAATTCAACTCCTGCATCATTTATTTTACTTTTATAAACATCTATTTGTATAGATATTTACTGCATCATTTATTTTACTTTTATAAACATCTATTTGTATAGATATTTATTTTACTTTTATAAACATCTATTTGTATAGATATTTTAAGAGTAATCATCATTGTAATATTCTCATATTTTGAATATGAAACAGTTTGTTTATTTATGTAATTGCATATGTGTTTTCAGTAAATAATAAGGTGTTATTATTTCTTTTAACATATAATTGCAGTTTCTTTTATTTGGGATTATGTATATTGTCTAAGATTGTTGTTGAATTATATTATATTTTCAAAACATCCTTTTATAGAATAATAAGTGATAGTAGTTATTTAAAGCTGCTCTTGGCCAAGATAGGTTAATATAGTTTCTAGAATAGGTGATTAGTCTTAGTTTTATTTAACAACTATTACTTAGCTAGTTGCTTTCAATTAGATTAAATCAGAAAATCTTGTTAGTTTCTGAATAGTAATTAAGAACAAATATTTTTAAGAGACTCTCTTTTAGAGAGCAGAAACATTAAGGTAGAAGGACCATAACTGTAACATACCCAATACTTGAGACATTTTATGTTTGTGGAAAAACATTGTCTTAACTTTTAATGTAAAGTTTAATATTTGACCAAGTGGTCAAGGATGAATGTAAATGCATAATATTATTATTTAATAAAATAAAATAGGAGACATTCACCCAAAGAGACTCTTGAAAGAGTGTTTACTGATCCACTAGGAGGAATGGAATCTGGGGTAGAAGGCAATGGACAAGTGGCAGCATCATGAACTCAGTAACTAGCTATTGTTCTGGGACAACTCCCTTAAATTGTGGTCAAGTTCCCTGGAATGTGGAACTGGAGCTTGAGGCTCATTTATTAAAAATTGACCACTAAAAGATTTAGGCATCTTTTATAATCCATCGAATTTGAGCAGAGGCTCACACTTTTTCTGACGAGAAAATTTACCTTGTGGTTTTCCTATATGCACACAAGAAATTCGATGAGGGGAAGCTATGTTTTGAGTTGCAGTGTAAGTCTATCTTATTTCTGCTGAGTGCAGAGGTTTTGAGGTGTATGCAAGTCTCCATTGATTGCTGAAGTACAACCTGAGTGCCTTGCTTCTACACAAAGTCTTCTTCCTAGTGGTTTAGTGAACAGGCTCGAGGGTCCAAGGGAGAAAGTGATTTGGCTACTTCTTCTGGAGAAGGTTGGGAGGAACAAGCCTCTTTGGGCGTTTATCCACCCTATCAAGTTATCAGGTTCTACTTGTTAATTTTTATTTATTTTCTGAATTGTTGATTTAATCTGAAAACTGTTTGCTTAAGTTGGTACTAGTATACTATTTAAAAAGTCTGAATTGTGTTCTGAGTGTTATGAATGATCATATTTTGAGTAGTAAATGAGTAGAATGAATAGAAATGTCTCCCTGTATTTTTCCTTTTGCATTTCAACGATGTACTCTAGTACAGGGAGAAAAGTTAATTAACATAGGATGGATATGATCTCTAAATACTGAAGAAAAGTAGATGTAGTATATGTTTATGTTGTTATTTAAAGTCATTATTGTGATTATATAAATAGCTCTGTCGGTCACCTAGGGTAAAATTTCTAAATAGCAGAGTTCTTAGAATAAACAATACTGACCATAAAAACATTCTATATAGCGAGCCTATGTTTGATTTACATCTATAAAAGCGGTATAAGCTTTCATAAGCTGAAAAAAGAGTCACACTCTGTCAAAACAATTTATTTCAGAATCCAAACATTAACTCTAGATAGATGAACATTTCAAATATGTAAACATTATGCATTTATATTGTATTAACACCTATAAATCAAATAGGGTATTATTCACTGAAAGAATGAAATATACATATCTTATATTTATTTTTTTCGTAAGCAAAATAACAATAACATAATCATTCTTCATAAACCAAGTATGAGGTAAGAGCTTTAGTGCTAATAAAATATCTTGGATAAACTACCAATTTTTATAACTGAATATACATTATATCAGAGATTACTTTCCCATATCAAATATCATCGACAATATCTATTACAACTTTAAATATTATATATTTTGAAACTATGTAGACTCATCATAATAGTTAAACCCTTTTTAATATATAGACATAATTACTATATACTATAACAACAAATGTATTATGGGATAAAACCTAAACTTTCACCTTTCAATATTATCGCAACGTTCTTCCATACTTATAAATATTATAAATACAAATAAATGGAAGGCCACGGGTTCAAGCCTCGTCGAGGATGCATGCCCAGATTGGCCAGTTCATATATGACAATCACAACACAGCTTGGGTTCGAGACTTATGAGCTCACCCGAGCTTCCTTTCAAGATTTTAAAACAATACAAATTAACCCGTAGTAATCAAATTAAAAATGCAGAGAACTATGTATTAATAACTTTATAAATTTCATCTATAAAATAGCACGATGGCAATCCTTTGCATCACAACACCCAATCCTTATACGTATGTTATCAAATATCTCTACACAGGTCTGAAACCCCATTAAGGGCATGCCCAGGATGGTTTCCATTTTTTTACATCTGAAAAGAGAACATTAAGATACCGGATCGAGACCTGTAACGGCTCGTCGGAAGGCTCAAACAACCTTAACTTTAAAACTAATAATTATACGATAGCATTACACAGGTTCTAATCAGAGGATTAAGGGTTCGAGCTCCCATCGGCTAACATTTCATTATACACAGTGTTATAAACCAAAATCGAGGGTTCAAATCTCAATTTGGAGAGTTCGCCCAATATATATATATATACAATCAATTTACAAACCTAGCATTTCAAAAGCTCCAGGTTTCAAACCCCGTGACATAAAAGTAATAGTACCCAACTACCATAAGTTTTTAATACATTATTCAAAGTCTATCACTACTAAAACCGACGAGTGACCAAAGTAATTACACAGTGCTTATACAACATTTAAAAGGTAAAAAATGAAGAACAAACTAAGAAAGCCAATATCCTTTATTTCCATGAGAGTTTTACAAAAAAAACGCAGTAACATTGTCGAGGGTTCTCTATACAAGAGACTCGATTCCCTTAAAAGCTCAATCATAAAAATGAATGAGGGTCCAAGTAAGGCTTAACCCCAATAAACCCTAACTCTTCCCATGAATTTCGTTTTAAAAACAAACAACATTACAGTTGAACAAGCTAAAATTGAAACGACCTCCCTTTGCTGATAGAGGAGACTTCTGGGTATCGAAATCGAGGCTTACCGTGGTTCCATACCACTGGAGGAAAATTTCCACACCCTTGCACAGTCCAAGCACCGTAGGCATGACTGAGATCCATGCCATTAAATCGAATTAAGGTTAAACGCCATTATTATATAAACTGAAGGATGCAATGTAAAACAACGAAAGTTAAACCACTTAAACTTACCTTACAGGAATGGAACCCTGGCTGAGAGGAATTCCTGAGTAGTTGTTATGAATGCATGACCTCGCCACATTAAAGAACCACCATTCTACTGTAACAAACTATGTTTGGTATCGTGCAGAAGGCGAAACCCTCAGAGCCGAGAGGGCCTGCCCTCTCTCCTCCACAACGAAGCATAACAAGTGCGAAGAGACAAAACCCTGAAGAATAGCTGTAGGGTTTTGTTAAACCCAAGAATCATTAATTGCCAAACCACGTGAAGTTCTTAAATGCTCCAGCTACCACAAAGCTCAATACGAAACCCACTTTGCATAGTTTACAACTCTCAACATAAACACATTTTAATATAACGTTGGGTGGAAAATTGAATGAACAACTTCCCCATAGTTTTGATACATGCGATGTCATAGTTCATAACTTTAAGTTTAGCATAAGCTACCACCCTTACATGTTTGTTTTGAAGCACTCGTTACCAATCACATAGTATAGGATAGGAATACCACCACCTAGTTAAACCTAGGACAAGCTTTTAATCTCTCATGGTAGAACTTTGGCCTTTGAGTCTGTAATGTAAAAAAACATGGTTTTGAACCCTATTAGGGTATAATTGAACCTGTGACTTGGAAAAACAAACAATGCGTGCATTAGCGAAAGCTAAGTAAGCCCAGGTTTGTTACCAGTATCCTCTTGTCAACTTTTAACACATCCTACTTTGCTAGGATTAACATATCAAGTTAAGTAAACACACTTATGACAGGAAATAGTAGCAAAGGTTTATCAATATCAACATAAATATCGACTAGTGTACCTTAATAAATGATACAACTGAGTTGTACAGTAGTCGTAACTACTTTTAAAATTACAAGCTACTATAGTACTCTAAATATTAAAAGATGACACTTCGAGAATACATCTAGATAGGGGTCCCTTGAACATGTTGTCTCCTGCAGAATTTAATGACTATAAATAAGTATTACATTATTACATGCAGATATATAAATAATTATATGTTTAGTTATCGTAAGTTTATGATAATAAAATAGACACTATAGAATTGTAGTGCTAATTGAATTTAATTGCTACAACAGTTAAAAGACAAATAAATACTCCAGTGTTACGACACTATCTATTTAAATGACGACTAGACAATTAGTTAATTAATGATTACGTCGGAAGAATTTATAATGTCCCTTCTAATACAAACATAAATATTAAATGTTGAAACCTTCTTCTGCACAACATTCTTTAGCATTAAGACTGCACAAAAATATTTTAATTTTTATGAATTTTTGGGATGTTACATGTGGTATCAGAGTGCGAGTTGAAACTCTAGGCCTGAAAAAGGTTCACGTGCGCAAACAGAAAAACTTAGTTACTAACTTTGTTTTAATTTGTTTCTGTACAGAATAGTTTTGATATTTAATTGCAGGTATGGAAATACCGGAAGAATCTGTAGAGGATAGATCTCATCACAGTGAACGTAATAATAGTGAACATAAGAATGGTAACGAAGAAATATATGTAGAACTAAATGACCAATCATCTGAACTTCTACGTACTATTAAAGATTTAAAAACTGAGATAAGAACCGTTAAAGAAGAAAACGAAAGAATTCTAAAAGCGCAGGAAGAGCTGAACCAGATTTTAATGGAAAATTATCACAATGATGAAAAAGATACGAAAACATAAGTAAAATCTGAGTCTGGAACTATGTCCTACAAACACAGAGATAAGAAAGTAAAATACTATAAAAGTGATAGTGACTCTTCTGAATCTGATGATGAAACTTACAGAAGGAGACATAAGTGTGAATGAGACAGCAGTGACAGTGACTGCAGTTTTAAGAAAAGAAAGCATAATCCTTATGAACAAATTTCAAGAGAATTTAAGAAGATAAAACCCCCAACATTTTATGGTGAAAATGAAAAGGGTGAGGCAGCTGAAGCATGGCTATCTGGCATGAAGAAATATTTTTAGATTTACAATTATTCATCTTAGTTAAAAGCCAAGATGGCCATTTACAATCTGACCGGAAAGACAGACATTTGGTGGCAGGATATTAAGAGGGTTAAAAGCATTAACGAAAGAACTATAAAATGGAGTGCATTTAAGAAATTATTTAAGGAATGTTTTTTATCCGAACAGTATTACGAAGATAAGACAAAAGAGTTTTATGACTTAAAATTGGGTTCTATGAGTATGAAGGAGTTAAGTAGCAAATTTCTCAGTCTGTTAAGGTATGTACCATACTTAGTTGAAGAAAAACCTAAAGTATAAAGGTTTCTGAGTTGTCTATGTTTCAACATAAAGGACAGAATTGAGTATGACAACCCTTCAACTCTTAAAGAAGCCATGAGAAAGGCTAACTTCTGTTTTGAACAAAACAGAAAAAGAGAAGGAATATCTGGTTGGAGGAATAACAAATCTAGTAATTTTGAGCATAAAAAGAAAACTTTTAATTTCAAGAATTCTGGAAATAATAAAAATTTTAATAACAGAAATTTTCAAGGCAATAATTACAGAGGTAATGCACCACAGAATTTCACAGCTGCAAGAAATGTGCCTAATAACAATAATAATAATGCCAGGAACAATGAACAAAGACCACCTTTAAAATGTTATGATTGTAATGGACCGCATACTAGAGCTAACTGTCCACTCAGAAGAAAGACAGACAACAACATTCACACCATGCAAGCGGAATCGACAGTTGGTGATGTAGTAAGAGAAATGCCTAGGATTAATGCAGCATTGGAAAATCGACAAACAAACCATCAAACATCCATGGTCGAGATCAAAGGTATGATACAAAATAAAACTATATCTATTTTAATTGATCCAGGTGCAAGTTTGAGTTACATATCACCTGATTTAGTGAAAAGTTGCAAGTTAAAAGTAGCAAAATTTTATAAATCATGGTTGGTTCAGTTAACAACAGGAAGCAAAATAAAAGTTGTAGAATTTGTTAAAAGTTGTGATTTACTTATGAGTCAATTAAAGACGCGAGTTAAGTTGAATATTTTACCATTAGGGTCTTATGATGTATTGATAGGTATGGACTGGCTTGAAAAGCATAGAGTAATGTTGAACTGTTTTGAAAAGTCTTTTACTTGTATAAATAATGAAGGGAAAATTGAAATAGTAAAAGGAATCCCTAGGAAAACATATGTTAGACAAATTTATGCTTTACAAGTAAAGAAGGCTGTAAAAAAAGGGTGTACAATGTTTGCTGTAAATGTGATTAATGACGAACATTCATCTAAGGAAGATAAGATAAAATTGGAAGACATACCTATTCTTAAGGATTTTTCTAATGTATTCCCGGAAGAAATTCCAGGACTACCTCTGAAAAGGGAACTAGATTTCACCATTGAGTTAGTACCGGGTGCGGTACCAAACTCAAAGGCTCCTTACAGAATGATCATTCTAGAACTTAATGAACTGAAATCATAGCTAAAGGAACTAATCAATAAGAATTACATAAGGCCTAGTGTGTCTCCTTGGGGAGCACCAGTTATCTTTGTTAAAAAGGACGGTACCTTGCGTTTATGCATAGACTACCGTCAACTTAATAAAATGACTATTAAAAGATGATATCCTTTGCCCCGCATTGATGATCTATTCGATCAAGTACGCGGAGCAATGATATTTTCTAAGATAGACTAGAGGTCTGGATACCATTAAGTCAGGATAAAGGATGAAGACATTTTAAAAACCGCTTTCAGGATCTGTTATGGGCACTACGAGTTCGTCGTTATGCCTTTTGGGCTAACTAACGCACCGGCAGTCTTCATGTGTTTAATGAATAACATTCTACATAAGTACCTAGATAAGTTTGTAATTGTTTTCATTGATGATATTTCAATTTATTCTAAAACTAAACAAGAACACGATGAACACTTAAGAATAATTCTGCAAGTTTTAAGAGAACATCAACTTTATGCTAAGTTCAGTAAATGTGACTTTTACAAAGATAAAATACAGCACTTAGGTCACATAATATCTAAAGACGGAATTTCTGTCAACCCAGATAAAATAAGAGCAATTAACGAGTGGCCTATCCCTAAAGACGTAATTGGCGTATGGTCATTTATGGGGATAATAGGTTACTACAGAAAAATTATTGAAGGATTCTCCAGAATTGCGAATCCCATAACTTCTTTGCAGAAGAAGGGAAAGAAATTCATATGGGATAAAAAATGCGAAGAAAGATTTAAGAAATTAAAGGAATTATTGACAACAACACCTATATTAAAAATTGATGATCCAAATAAGGACTTCGTTGTATGCACTGATGCATGCAACGATGGACTTAGTAGGGTCTTAACTCAAAAAGGTCATGTCATAGCATATGAGTCTAGGAAGCTAAAAATTCACGAAAAGAACTACGCAACCTACGATCTAGAGCTGGCATCCGTGATACATGCATTAAAGATGTGGCGCCATCACTTGATTGGAAGAAAATTTTCATTAATGACAGATAATAAAGGCTTAAAATACTTGTTGAATCAAACAAATCTTACTGCAAGGTAAGCTAGGTGGCTAGCTTTCCTTAGCGGATACGATTTCGAGATTCAACACATTAAGGGGAAATAAAACAAGGTTGTTGATGCCTTAAGCGGAAACGCTAAGTTAAATTTGTGGCAGCAATCAACACATACAAAACAGATCTGGAAAATTAGATCAAAGAAGGAATTAAACAAGATGAAAATTATCAGAAATTACATGATAAAATTGCTGAAAATATATCTGAAAATTTAATAACAAATTACAACATTAACGAAAAAGGTTTACTGACTTATAAAAATAGACTTTATGTGCCTAATGTGTCAAAAGTTAAGTTGTTGATTTTGGATGAAATTCATAAAAGTCCTTATTCGGGACACCCTAGTTATCAGAAAATGATAACTATGCTGAGAAAGGATTATTTTTGGCCAAACATGAAAAATGAAGTGGCTGAAATATACATAGCTAGGTGTTTTGAATGTCAGACAATTAAAGCCGAGCATCAACACCCAACTCGCCTATTGCAGCCATTGCCAATTCCAGAATGAGAGTGGGAAATTATAAGTATTGATTTTATAACTGGTTTGCCTAAGAATAAAAAACAGAATAACTCAATAATGGTAGTTGTCGATAAACTTAGTAAAGCTGCTCATTTTATTCCCGTTAAAACTACTTTTAAGGCTCCTAACATTGTTGATGTGTTTATGAAGCAAATCTTTTGCTTACACGGAATTCCAAAGGTAATTATTTCTGACCGAGATTCTAAGTTTACTGAAAATTTTTGGACAGCTGTTATGAATAAAATAATAATAATAATAAACATCAATATATATATATAATAATAATAATAATAATAATAATAAATAATAATAATGATAATTAATAATGTCTTTCTGAAAAGACATGACTATTAGTGAAAGGGTATTCCGCCAAAGTATAAATAAACGGGCCCTCAATTGTAATTCATCATCTTATCTTATCAATTTATATATCATTTTTATATCTACGGATATGTGGGTTATTTAAGAAATTATGGGTTCAACCCTAACTTATTGAGAATATCCAACTATGGATATTACATTGATATCAGAGCCAGGCTTGTAGCCACCAATCTAGGACCTTGTCCAAAACCAGCCCGTGGCCCAAAGAAGTAAAAAAGAAAAAAAGAGAAAGAAAGAAAAAGGAAAAAGTAAAAGAAAATAAAAAGAAGAAAAGAAAGACAAGTAAAAAAGAAGAAAATAGAATATAGAAAAAAAAAAGAAGTGAGAAGAAGAAAAAATGAAAAAAAAAGTAAAAGTAAAGTTTAGAAGTGAGTAGAAGTAAAAAGTAAAAGTAAGAAGTGAAACCGCACATGGTTTTAAGGTGCACGTGGTTTTGTGAGAAGTGGGTTTGGTTTTATTCCCTAACAACAAACCAAAAGTGAGATTCGAACTTGGGTGGAGAAGGTAACAATCATTCTTCCCAACCATCTAATCTACACACAATCCACAAAGAAATTAATCTAAAGCAAAAGGTTAACCAACGTGGAGATTAATTAATATTAGTCCATAATTGTAAAATATTACAATTGCTTAGGAAATATATAATATTAAAATAATATTATTATTACATTTATATAATAATAATTATTATAAGGGCAAAGCGATTATTGTTAAAAAAAATAAAAATTTGAAGATTGGTTATCATCAAAGAAATCAAGTAGAAGGAAACCAGCTATCATCGAAAAAGTCAGGAACAATGGAAAACACATATTCAGTAATGAATTCAAAGCTACAAGCAGCACTGGATGAATTAGAGCAATATAAAGCGAGCAGTAAACGTCTACAAGCAGAGATTGAGACACATAAGTTCTTAAAGGAGCAGAGAAACGATGAGTGTCATCGCTTATGGAATGAAAATCGACAACTAGAACGAACCATAAGAGATAACAAGAAAATGTTCTCTGATCATGATCAAGAAATATCATGTTTAAAAATCCATAATCAAAACCTAGAAGACCATATTAGAAAGTAAAAAAATGACGACAAGTCACCCGATGGAAGCGATAATGATTTAGAAGAAGAAATAAAGCGTTTAAACCAGCTTGTCAGGGACAAAGATGATGAACTGACTCAAGTTCAGAGGAAGCTACAAAGTCAAGAATCAGACATAGGTCAACAACAACAAAAGAATAAAGAACTCCAGCAGACATACGACGCTACTAAAAAGACGCACAAGCTGGAAATTAGGAAAATCAAGGATGAATTAGCAAGGAATACCGAAGAACTATTTCGACTAAGAATTCATAACAAGACATTACTTACGAAAATCAAGAAGCTGAAACATAGTCGGAAGATGGAACATTCAAATGAAGACCTTGAAGGAAGAATACTAGAAAAGCAAGAAGAAAACCAAAACCTCAGAAAGTTTAATCAAGAATTAGAGGAACACGTCAATAAGTTAAAATAGGACAAAAAGTTGCAAGACGAAAGGTTTGAGAAAATTCAGAGTAATAACAATCTATTAGAGAACAAATTAGAGCAAATCTAGGAGGAAGCATCCAAACCCTCTGGAAAACAAAGTCAAGTAGAGGAAACAAATTCGGTCCTCGTCACAGTTCAGAAAGAAGACAATCTTGTAAAAAAACAAACAACAATAACTCCCTATCGACACCCCAATCATATAAACCAATATCCTAAAAAGTGGGAATTGTCGAAAGATAATGGTACTAATGTTCTCAAAGCTCCTGACAACAGATCAATAGAGAATCCCAACAGTTGGAAACAAATCAATTTTGGCTGGATTGATCCGTCAACATATCGAAAGTTATGTTCTACTCTTAGAAGTTCGTACTGACATGTTTCGTCAATTACGACATCACAAGGAACGGTGCGACAACGTTATAAGGCTTTGAGGACAAAGCCTTTCTAAGAGAGAGGCAATGTTATGAATAAAATAATAATAATAATAATCATCAATATATATAATAATAATAATAATAATAATAATAATGATAATTAATAATGTCTTTCCGAAAAGACATGACTATTAGTGAAAGGGTATTCCGCCAAAGTATAAATAAACAGGCCCTCAATTGTAATTCATCATCTTATCTTATCAATTAATATATCATTTTTATATCTACGGATATGTGGGTTATTTCAGAATTTATGGGTTCAACCCTAACTTATTGAGAATATCCAACTATTGATATTACAACAGCATTGTTTAATGTTCTAAATACTAAGTTAAATTTCAGTACTTCTTTTCACCCACAAACTGATGGGCAAACTGAAAGAGTAAATCAGATTTTAGAAGACATGTTAAGAATGTATGTTAAATATCAACCATCTAAATGGGAGGATTATTTACATTTATTTGAATTTGCATACAATAACCATTATCAAGCTTCTGCTAGACTTAGTCCATTTGAAATTTTGTATGGAAGGAAATGCAGTACTCTTATTTCTTGGGATAACCCTGTTGACAGATTAATGCTAGGACCAAATTTGTTAAGAGAGATGGAACTAATTGTGAAATAGGTACAAGGCAATTTAAAACTTGCACAAGATAGACAAAAAATTTATGCAGATATGAAATGGACTGAAAAGGAGTTTCAGGTTGGAGATCATGTTTTTGTAAAGGTAAAACCCAAGAAACGTTTTTTTAAGCTGTTGTGCTAAACTAGCACCAAGGTATTGTGGACCATTCGAAGTCTTATCAAGGATCGAACCCGTTGCATATCAGTTGGCTTTACCATCTAACTTAAGAATACATAATGTTTTTCACATTTCTGTTTTGAAAACGTATGTGCACGATGCTACTCATGTGCTAAATTGGAACGAAATACAGGTGGAGCCTGAAGGAGATTTTCAGGTGGAACCAGACTGTATCCTCGATAGGAGGAAAATTTTGCTCTGGAATCACACCATAGGGCAGGTAAAGGTGCAATGGAAGAACCTTAGCCTTGATGAAGCTACCTGGGAATTTAAAAGTAATATGCGGGCAACATATCCAATTCTGTTCCAAGGAGGCTCTGATGAAGAATAATCAACATCGAGGACAATGTTGAGCTTAAGTGGGGGTGTTTGTAACATACCTAATACTTGAGACATTTTATGTTTGTGGAAAAACATTGTCTTAAATTATATTGTAAAGTTTTATATTTGACCAAGTGGTCAAGGATGACTGTAAATGCATAATATTATTATTTAATAAAATAAAATAGGAGACACTCACCCGAAGAGACTGTTGAAATAGTGTTTACTGAACCACTAGGAGGAATGGAATCTGGGGTAGAAGGCAATGGACAAGTGGCAGCATCATGAACTCAGTAACTAGCTGTTGTTATGGGACAACTCCCTTAAATTGTGGTCAAGTTCCCTAGAATGTGGAACTGGAGCTTGAGGCTCATTTATTAAGAATTGACCACTAAAAGATCTAGGCATCTTTTATAAGCCATCGAATTTGAGCAGAGGCTCACACTTTTTCTGACGAGAAAATTTACCTTGTGGTTCTGCTGTATGCACACAAGAGATTCGATGATGGGAAGCTATGTTTTGAGTTGCAGTGTAAGTCTGTCTTATTTTTGCTGAGTGCAGAGGTTTTGAGGTGTATTCAAGTCTCCATTGATTGCTGAAGTACAACTTGAGTGCCTTTCTTCTACAAAGAGTCTTCTTCCTAGTGGTTCAGTGAGCAGACTCGGGGGTCCAAGGGAGCAAGTGATTTGGCTGCTTCTTTTGGAGAAGGTTAGGAGGAACAAGCCTCTTTGGGTGTTTGTCCACCCTATCAAGTTATCAGGTTCTACTTGTTAATTTTTATTTATTTTCTGAACTGTTGATTTAATATGAAAACTGTTTGCTTAAGTTGGTACTAGTATACTATTTAAAAGGTTTGAATTTTGTTTTGAATGATCAGATTTTGAGTAGTAAATGAGTAGAATGAATAGAAATGTCTCCCTGTATTTTTCCTTTCGCATTTCAACGATGTACTCTAGTACAGGGAGAAAATTTAATTAACATAGAATGGATATTATCTCTAAATACCGAAGAAAAGTAGATGTAGTATATGTTTATGTTGTTATTTAAAGTCATTACTGTGATTATCTAAATAGCTCTGTCGGTCACCTAGGGTTAAATTTCTAAATAGCAGAGTTCTTAGAATAAACAGTACTGACCATAAAAACATTATATATAGTGAGCCTATGTTTGATTTACATCTATAAAAGCGGTATAAGCTTTCATAAACCGAAAACAGAGTCACACTTTGCCAAAACAATTTATTTCAGAATCCAAACATTAACCCTAGATAGCTGAACATTTCAAATCTGTAAACATTATGCATTTATATTGTATTAACACCTATACATCAAATAGGGTATTATTCACTGAAAGAATGAAATATACATATCTTATATTTATTTTTTTCGTAAGCAAAATAACAATAACATAATCATTCTTCATAAACTAAGTATGAGGTAAGAGCTTTAGTGCTAATAAAATATCTTGGATAAACTACTAATTATTATAATTGAATATACATTATATCAGATATTACTTTCCCATATCAAATATCATCGACAGTATCTATTACAACTTTAAATATTATATATATTGAAACTATGTAGACTCATCGTAATAGTTAAACCCTTTTTAATATATAGACAAAATTACTATATACTATAACAACAAATGTATTATGGGATAAACCCTAAACTTTCACCTTTCAATATTATCGCAGGATTCTTCCATACTTATTAATATTATAAATACAAATAAATGGAAGGCCACGGGTTCAAGCCTCGTTGAGGATGCATGCCCAAATTGGTCGGTTCACATATTACAATCACAACACGGCTCGAGTTTGAGACTTATGAGCTCACCCAAGATTCCTTTCAAGATTTTAAAATAGTACAAATTAACCCAGTAATCAAATTAAAAATGCAGAGAACTACGTATTAATAACTTTATAAATTTCATTTATGAAATAGCACAATGGCAATCCTTTGCATTGCAACACCCAATCCTTATACGTAGGCTATCAAATATATCTATACAGGTCCGAAACCCCATTAAGGAAACGCCCAGGATGGTTTCCATCTTTTTACATTTGAAAAGAGAACATTAAGATACTGGATCGAGACCTGTAATGGCTCGTCTGAAGGCTCAAACAGCCTTAACTTTAAAACTAATAATTACATACGATAACATTACATAGGTTCTAATCAAAGGATTAAGGGTTCGAGCTCCCATCGGATAACATTTCATTATACACAGTGTTATAAACCAAAACCGAGGGTTTGAATCTCAATTTGGAGAGTTTGCCCGGTATATATATATATATGTATATATATATATACGATCAATTTACAAACCTAGTATTGCGAAAGCTCCAAGTTTCAAACCCTGTGACATAAAAGTAATAGTACCCAACTACCATAAATTTTTAATACATTATTCAAAGTCTATCACTACTAAAACCGACGAGCGACCAAAGTAATTACACAGTGCTTATACAACATTTAAATGGTCAAAAGCGAATAACAAACTAAGAAAGCCAGTATCCTTTATTTCCATGAGAGTTTTACAAAAAAAACGCAATAACACTACCGAGGGTTCTCTATACAAGAGACCCGGTTCCGTTAAAAGTTCAATCATAAAAATGAACAAGGGTCCAAGCAAGGCTTAATCCTAATAAACCCTAACTCTGCCCATGACTTTCATTTTAAAAACAAACAACATTACAGATGAACAACCTAAAACTGAAACGACCTCCCTTCGCTGACAGAGGAGACTTCTGGGTATCGAAAGCGAGGCTTATTGTGGTTCCATACCATTGGAGGCAAAGTTCCACACCCTTGCACAGTCCAAGCACCATAGGCATGACTGAGATCCCTGCCATTAAATTGAATCAAGTTTAAACGCCATTATTATATAAACTAAAACTTAAACTTACCTTACAGGAATGGAACCCTGGCCGATGGGAATGCCTGAGCAGTTGTTACGAATGCACAACCTCGCCACGTTAAAGAACCACCATTAAACTGTAACAAACTGTGTTTGGTATCGTGCAGAAGGTGAAACGATGGTAGTCGAGAGGGCCTGCCCTCTCTCCTCCATAACGAAGCATAACAAATGCGAAGAGACAAAACCCTGAAGAATAGTTGTAGGGTTTTGTTAAACCCAAGAACCATTAATTTCCAAACCACGTGAAGTTCTTAAATGCTCCAGCTAACACAAAACTCAATACAAAACCTACTTTGCATAGTTTACAACTCTCAACATAAACACATTTTAATATAATGTTGGGTGGAAAATTTAATGAACCACTTCCCCATAGTTTTGATACATGCGCTATCATAGTTCATAACTTTACGTTTAGCATAAGCTACCACCCCTCCATGTTTGTTTTGAAGCACTCGTTACCAATCACATAGTATAGGATAGGAATACCACCACCTAGTTAAACCTAGGAAAAGCTTTTAATCTCTCATGGTAGAACTTTGGCCTTTGAGTTTGTAATGTAAGAAAACATGGTTTTAAACCCTATTAGGGTATAATTGAACCTGTGATTTGGACAAACAAACAATGCGTGCATTAGCGAAAGCTAAGTAAGCCCAGGTTTGTTACCAATATCCTCTTGTCAACTTTTAACACATCATACTTTCCTAGGATTAGCATATCAAGTTAAGTAAACACACTTATGACGGGAAATAGTAGCAAAGGTTTATCAATATCAACATAAATATCGACTAGTGGACCTTAATAAATGATACAACTGAGTTGTACAGTAGTCGTAACTACTTTTAAACTTACAAGCTACTATAGTACTCTAAATATTAAAAGATGACACTTCCATAATACATCTAGATAGGGGTCCCTTGAACATGTTGTCTCCTGCAGAATTTAACGACTATAAATAAGTATTACATTATTACAAGTAGATATAGAAATACTTATATGTTTAGTTATCGTAAGTTTATGATAATAAAACAGACACTATAGAATTGTAGTGCTAATTGAATTTAATTGCTACAACAATCAAAAGACAAATAGATACTCCAGTGTTACGACACTATCTATTTAAATTACGACTAGACAATTAGTTAATTAATGATTACGCAGGAATAATTTATAATGTCCCTTCTAATACAAACAAAAATATTAAATGCTGAAACCTTCTTCCGCACAAAATTCTTTAGCATTAAGACCGCACATAAATTTTTTAATTTTTACAATTTTTTGCGATGTTACAATAACCCTGTGAGAATTAGCTAATCCAAACATATTGGGGGTTGTGTTAAGCGCCCTGTATGGGATATTTCTCTGTAGTTGGCCATAGTCAGAAAATCCGGCCAATAGTGCGCCAACAATTGTTATGTTGTCCATAGCTTATAGCGAAATGGAAAGCACAACAAAATCAGAATCAGAACCAGAACCAAAATCAAAATGTGCAGAAAATTTCGACGGAACCACGACTATGTCAGTCTACTGTCGTTGTAGTAACAAGAGTTGGGACTACGGCAGGTGGAGATAAGAACAGTAATAATAATCAAAGAGACCCAAGAATGAGTCCAGTAGCTTAGAATCCGCTATAGTTTGATGTTCAAAAGGAGAAAAGTATATTCTTTGAAGCTCGAGATGAATTTATGAAGGGTGCATGGACATCCTCCTTGCCACCTATTATTGAAGAAGGACCTGTGTATGACATGCCACCTCGCTTCGACAAGTCTGTTCCAAAGAAGAACCTAGGAAATGTAAGTGCTCTTCATTCTTTCCTAAAAAGTTGTTTATCTCTAGTCAAAGATGATAATGCTTTAAGAGAATTGCAAAAGTTGATTGGTGAACCCGAGGAAGAAGTGTGATCTAAAAGGGTTATCAATCATGTTCAGAAGAGACTCAAAACTGGTCGAGAACTGCGACTTAATGTGTAGATTGGTGACTACGACATGGGAGAATATGGGTAAGTTGAAGCTAGTATGGTCACCTATTCAGTTGTAGTTGGCTAATCAGCAGAAAGTAATACCATTCGGTCAAATGGTTGGGGAATCTGTCGAAGTGGAGAGACTGCGAACGTATGCAAACTTTGAAGTAATAGAGATTTTTGATGACACAAACCTGTATCTTGCACTATTGGGGATTGATTGGGAAATTTAGAATTAGACCATTATTAATTTTAAGAAGAGAGTTTCAACATTTGAAAATGAGGAGATTAGAGTTGTCGCACCTCTGGTTCCACTGGAAGGATAGATGTATGTAGAACTAGTTAAAGGATATTACGATGCTCAATATCTAGACAACATTTATAATATATCCTGTTGGATCAATGATTATATCAATCCTACAACATATGGAACACTCAGAATGCAAAGTGTTAGTTCCTTTTCATCTGATTCTGGTGAAGCTTTGGAAAACTAGCAGAACAAGTTACATGAAGTCTCCATGCGAAGATGTGCTCGGGTGTCAAAGTCACTGTGCTGGGTTGGAATAGAGGTATGTAGACTCCCTACTTATGAAGGTTTACCTAATGTGGGTTAGTTTATTTATGAATTTGAAGGTAAGGTGTCTGGGAAACATCTCTTATTAGCCCTGATTTCTCCTTGAAAGCAACACCAGTGAGATGGTGGGATACTCATAAGCACTCTATAACCAATTGGTTGCAGTACAAAAGATACTTACAAATTCTCTTTAGAGAAGGAATTTCTTATATTGGAGAAAAATATACAGGGCTTACTAGCCCTATTTATCATTTGGCTACCTGTAGTACAATATGGAAGAATATACCTAGGAAAGAATGGGTACCTATGTTCATTCATACACTTGACACCATCCCAAGAGATTGGTATACGTCGCCGGAGATGTGACAAGGAACTGTAGAATGGGACAATTTGGCTACAAGCTTCAAACAAACATTTAATTATGATGATGAAAGTCCCACAATAGATGTAACTCTACAGATTATCAAGACTAAATTTTTTCAAGAAATTCCAGGTCTTGTTGTTAATGGATAAATCCGTTGGTGCGGACAACAAACAGTCTCCCTAGTCCGAATGGTTAAGATCTAGAACAAAGAAAAAAAAGAATGAAAAATGTTCCCTAGATCTATCAAATTACTTGAATGCAAAGAGTCAATTCCATACCTTATTTACGAAGGTTGTCCTCATGCCTCGAATATTTCACAATCCTGCTTGTTGACGAAGAGAATACCTACTAAAGATTCAAAAGGACAAAGACAAAATACTACATGATACCATGATACATATAAGCAATTGACCAAGGAGAACTACTATAAATGAAATTACACATCAATTATGGGAAAGGAAGACATTAATATATTAATTAAAATAGAGGAAAGAATTGCAACCAATGAAGCCTTGGTGTTGAAGATCCTTTCCAATGGAACCTTGCCTCAATTTCCCAATCATAGAAGAATGGATTCCTGGCTCAATTTCTCCAGCATTTAACTGCCCTCATTTCAACCCCCCATATCCCATGAAGAGGAGCTTCATTTACAGGACAAAAGAGATGAGGAAAAGAGGACAGGATTAAGGGATAAGGATGAGGTGGGATCCTACTAAGCTAGGAGGCAAGTAAGATCCACCCTAAATGGAAGGGGTAAACCTCCATGAGGGTCTCCTTTGAGATACTTCTCGAAACTTCTCTTTTTTCCCTCCATATAGGCATCAACGCACCCTAGACAATAGAAACATGTGCCAACGACACGGTCTGTAGTGGAGCAAGGCTTGTCGATCAGGAAAGATGCACTTTGTTGTAAGGCAAGGTGCGTCGACCTCTCTAAACAGGGTTTTAGTAGGGGAAAAACCTCATAACTCATCCTCCAAAGAGTTTTGGCCAAGTACTCTAGGTATTTAGGTAAGGAGAAAGTCTACATGGTTCGTAATCATGATGAGTACAAAAATTCTGTGTAAAATAATGCCCCCCAAAGTATGAAGTTAGAGTAATAGGATAGGTGAAATACTTTGATGGATAGAGTATAAAGGATCGAGCCAAGGAACCATCAACTGGAAATCTGTTAACAATAACCAAGGATATTTTTGCAGTACAATAATTTTATCATCCCAATCACTCATGACATGGATTCTGATCAATACACTACAGATCCATGTTGATACTGACTAGGGATATGGCCACCAAAACACAATGTGGATCCATATCTGAATCACTAAACACAATCATGGCTACTAAAATACAAGTGTAGATCCATGATGAGATAATGACACAACCATGACCAATACAAGAGTGGATCTGTGTGACAATACATCAATGAGGTATCCACCACACTAGTAGATTTGAACCCAAAATCCGACAAGCAAATCCGAAAACCTCCGACGAAATGGACTGTGTCGTTAGATTTTTCTTTGAAAATTACTTTTTTTTTGTTTTTTTTTATAAATTTCGATAGATGACCATCGGATATCCGACGTCCTTTTGAATATCCGATGAGGCTGGAAGGCTATCCGACGGCTATGCTAATATCCGACGCCTATTCGGATATCCGACGCTTTGGATGTCGGATAACCGACTTCATTTTGAACCCGAGAGGTCGGATATCCGATGGATGTTTTCCCAACGATCACAAGAATAGTGTCGTAGGATATCCGACATAGGTTTGACTTTTTGACTTTTACGATTTATAAATATCAAACCATTCCGACATGTTTGCCATACTAGCGACAGTTTGCGGATGTTTTTTTTGTTCGGACTGTTTTTCGTTGTTTTTGTTATTCAAGTGAGCAAAGTACTCTGGAGTTTCATTTTATAAGATCGATAATCTTCATTTAAGCTCTTTACGAGAAAATGTCAACTACGAATATTCCTGATCTAGACGAACAAAATCGACAATTGCTTGCTGGATTGTGGGAAGGATTTGAAAGAAGGGGTGATGGTAAATGCTATTGTCCATGTAATCAATGCAGAGGCTTTAAGAGGAGAATAATTTTGATCACAACAGCCACAAAACATTGTAGGGAGAATGGGCATGCCGAGGGGGGACATGAATACCATCCATTTGTAAGTTTGCATTATATATGTTTTTATTTTGATTGCTTTTGTAAATTTATGTATTATTATAATATTTCTTATTTTTTACCAACAGTACAATTGGTCATTGTTCTTTGTAACTTTTATCTATTGATTGTTTCATGTAATTATAAAGGAAAGACATCCTACGACATATCGTCCGGATCAGCAAGTGCTTCCAGAACAAGTACAGGAGGAACATGGAGCTATGAATATTAATGGAGAACAAGTTAATGATCACATTGAAGAAGATGATCATACTGATAACATAGTTGAAGATGATGTTACAAATACTTTGATCCATGATTCATTTAATGTTGGAATGGATGATGATGATGATCATGAAAATGATGAACATTTTGATGATATTCATGATATACCTCTTCTTGACAAGGCATATGAACCCCTTTATGACGACTCTAAGACAAATCTTCTCTCTGCTACATTGTTGGTAATGAACTTGAAGGTTATGAATGGTCTTTCAAACATATCAGTCACACGGATGTTAAGGTATGTAATATATTCCATCACAAAATATATATGATTGTCATGTATTTTATTGTTAATTCATATATAAGTCAAATTACTACAGATGAAATTTGTTTCATTAATATTATTTCTATATTATATTAATTAGATTTTTATTTTAATTTGTTGTAGCATGATAGGTGAATATTTGTTACCACCTTCAAATATTTTACCTCGCACATGTTGAGATTTATTTGCCATCATGAAAGAAATTGGAATGCAGTATGAAGCAATTCATGCATGCCTCGATGATCATGTTCTTTATTACAACCAGCATGAATTTGTAATAGAATGTCCTGAAGGTCATATCAGTAGATATCGCACAGATCAAGTAACTAAAAACGTGCCTCGCAAGGTTCTACGCTATATTCCCATTATTCCCTGTTTGCAACGACTATTCAGGTGCAAAAACATAGCGCAGTTTATGGATTACCATGCATGGAACAGAAGTCAAGACGACATTATTCGGATGCCTGCAAATGGGTCTGCATTTAGAGATATGGAGGAAAAATGGCCTCACTTTAAAGACGAACCTCGTAATCTTAGGATTTCTTTGGCAGCAGATGGTGTCAATCCTTTTGCAGAGATGAGATCTGTTTACTTGGTGTGGCCTATTTTTGTTATCAACAACAACATTCCTCCATGGTTGAAAATAAAGAGGGAGCACATAATGTTGTCGATGATTATTCCAGGTACGAACACTGGAGTTTTTTTTATTGCAGTGGTATATTCTCATTTGTCGTTTTTTGTCTCATAATGTTATATATATATTTAAAGTTTTTCTATTGTGAAATATGGTTTATATATCTAAACGGTACATCTCATAATCAGAATATTGATTTTATATGTTCAAATCAATCAGGTAAGTACCAAGTCAAAGATATGAATGTATATATCGAACCTCTTATTGACGAGCTACTGAAGTTATGGAATGGCATCACTATGTATGACTTATCTAGACCAATACGACAAAGGAAATTCCAATTCCATGCAATGCTTGTATGGACAATACATGATGCCCCAGGGTTAACCCATTTCTGTGGTATGTAATTATAAGTTCCACTTTAGTTGCATTTAATTTTACAAACTACTAGTTAATATAATACGCATGCATGTTTTTCTAAATAATCCAGTCATTTTTTATATAATTATAATAGACATTAATATTGATATTCCATCTTTTTATTTAGGTCTTCAGACAAAGGGGAAATTTGCATGTCTAGTTTGTGGTCCTAAGATCAAATCTCGTCATTCAAAAAGATTAGGAAAGGAGGTGTTTGATGAGTATAGGCACTTCCTCTCCAAGAATCACAGGTATCGAACTACCGAAAAACATCTTTTCAATGGCAAGCAAGAGACTGCATTAAAACCAAAGAGAATGACACCTCAGCTATGGAGGTTGCAATATAATAGAAATCATCAAGGTACGTATAATCAATCATTGTATATGATCATATTGTATTTTATTATATTGTGTGTTGTTTAGTGTAATTGACATTGATTTAATATTTAATTTCATCATTGTCGTTCATGTGATCATCATGAAGGCATTAATGGGCTTCCACGAGGAATGAAAAGTTATCCTAGACAATTTAGTAGGTTTCCCTATTATGAGCACCTACAAATTGCTCATCTATTTGATACAATGCATATTGGGAAGAATGTGACTGAAACATTATGGCGAATATTGGATGGAAGGAGTGACAAAGAAAAAATTGTCAAAATTTGCAAAGACATTCAAGATAACAACCATGCAATGAAAGACGTCATTCAATTTCATAGCAACGGAGAGCAAATTAATATAAACTCACTTCCATGGATGTTAACGGACCAGCAAAGTAATGTTGTAAAAGAAGTCAATCGAAAATTTAAATTTCCCACCGGATTTTGTGCGAACATGAAGAATATCATAACAAAGAAAGGTGATTTCACAGGGGTGAAAACGCACGATTGGCATGTCTTCATGAAGGTAATAATTAATATGGTATGCATTTAATAATTTTTCTTTTTTCTTTTTCTAGTACTCTTTTTCGATATACTGAAACTATTTGGATATTATTGTTACAGTATGTTCTACCTCTCTCTATCCCGGACAACTTTGAAAACAATGTCAAGCAAATAATATATAGTCTCGGGAAATACATGAGGTAAGTGGTGATTTTTCCATGTGCTCACTATTTGTTTAATTCAACATAGAACTTATTCTTAATTTGATTTTCATTCTCTACTTCATGTTATGTAATATAATGAATTTTTTCTTTAATCTCTGGATTGGCCGGTTGTCATGTCACTTGTAGATGGTTGTCATCTAAAGAATTCCATAAAGAAGACATAAAGTATTGGAGGAGAGAAATTCCTCGTCTCATGTGTGAAATGCAGAAGCATCTACCTTCAACGTTTTTCAATGCACAGGAACACTAACTCATACACCAAGTTGAGGAGATTGAACTGTGTGGACCTGCGCACTCAAGGTCCATGTGGATGGTTGAGAGGCACTTGAAATTTATGAAGAGTTTGGTCAGACAACGAGCATATACTGAGGGTTCTATGATGGAGAGATATATGGTATACCAAAACATGTTGTACATTAGTGAATATCTTCCTATATTGGCGTCAAAGCTCAATTTACGTCGCATTTGTGATCCAGACTCCAAAAATGATTTCGAAGGGGAGTAACCGAAGAGGAAAGGTAGATCAAGGAAGGTGAAAGGTAATATAACACATTTCACAAGTGATTTTTATGTTTATATATCATACATATATATTCTATTTTTTATTTAGTATTTTGCATCATTTTATATTGTAATTATATACTTTTTAAAGTGACTAATATACATTTTCATTGAATTTTAATTTTATTGTCATCAAACAGCTGGTCGAGAGTGGGATGCGATTCATTTATACATCGCAAACAATCTTGATTGGATGAAGGTATGGATCGAAAAATGTGAACAATCTGGTCATGGAATATCATGGGAAGGTGTGGCTTCATTGGTTAAAGCTGCACATCGCAATGGAGACACCAATGTAACACAAAGGGAAATCGAATTAGCAAGAGTTTAAAAGATAAGCAGGTAAGCATATTAATCAATGGCACTATTTATTTATTTCTTTAAATATTGTCGTTGTACGTCACGCTGGTTATTTTCCTTTTATGGCATTATAATAAACATGCACTACTTTATCATAAATATGGTGTGATCATTATGTAATCTTTTCCTGTATGGCTTGTTGTACTAGGTAAAACACCATAAGGCTATGTGGTGCAATGGATGTAGATATCGCATCAAAAACTTGGATGAAACAAAGAAAACATCTGATTGTGGGATATTTGCAGTCTTTGAGGTGACCAATGTTTCTTCTAGAAGTGACAGACATCCAGAATTATCTGAAAATCGATACTATGGGTATCTGGAAGACATTCTTCAGTGTGACTTTAACTCCTTCAAGGTATTTCTGTTCATTGTCAAATGGTACAGGTGTAGATTGAATCAACGTGATCCCGATAGAACAATTATTGAACATGAGAATGGTTTTACCATGGTAAATACAAGGTTGTTTGAGCCAGGAACGGAGCCCTATGTTCTTCCAACCCAATGTGAACAAGTATTTTACTTTGAGGTTCCAGGTAGAGCAGGTTGGTCATTTGTTGTGAGACACGATCCAAGGGGAAGGTCGGTAAAGTATAACGTTGATGAAGGTAACGAAGACGTTCGCAAAGAATAAGACACCGCAGAAGATGATCATGATCAACATGAGTTAGATGATCACGGTCCAGAAGAAGATGTCGAAGAACTTATTGAATCATATGATGTACTATCAGACAATGTCCATGAAGATGATATCAACGATGACATGTTGATCGTAACTGACATCGACGACGAGGATGATATGGCCAATCCTTACAATGTTGAATCTGGATCATCAGATTATAGTATAGATGATGACCCAGATGAAGAAGATGATGAAGACCATTGAAGTTTATGAGGTATGTAGTAATAATAAATTAATTGTTTCGTAGTGAGTTTCCATTTTCCTATATGATATAATTAGAAACATTGCTTGTTTTAGAGTATGTCAAAAAACACATTTAAAGTTTCTAGTGTACATAGATATTTTTGTCGGATTATGGGGAATTGAGAGTGATGTGAGGGGGGGAGGGGCCATAAGAGATTCCATCTTCACGTGGTTGGCCTTGTTTAGTAGAGAATATTAAATTATTCTTGAAACAAAGAGAATCTTAGTAAGGAAATGCACAATTATCAAGACTCAAACATCATCATCATCATCGTCGTCGTCATCGTCATCGTGATCATCTTCATCATCATCGTGATCATCATCATCTTCATCATCATCGTCATCATCATCATCTTCATCATCTTCATCATCATCTTCATCATCATCGTCTTCATCATCATCGTCTTCATCATCTTCATCATCATCGTCTTCATCATCATCGTCTTCATCATCTTCATCATCATCGTCATCATCGATCGTCTTCATCATCATCGTCGTCATCATCGATCGTCATCATCATCATCATCGTCGTCATCATCATCATCATCGTCATCATCATCATCATCATTGATTGTCTTCATCATCATTGTCATCATCATCGATCGTCATCATCATCGATTGTCTTCATCATCATCGATCGTCTTCATCATCATCGTCATCTTCATCATCGTCATCATCATCATCATGATCTTCATGATGATCTTCATCATTCTCATCATCATCATCATCATCAGCATCATGTTTATCGTCGTCATCATGGCCACCATCATCATCATCATCATTGTGATTAGCATCATCGTCATCATCCTCACCATCATCATCATCATCATCAACAATATCTTCATCATCATCATCGTCATCATCGATCGTCTTCATCGTCATCGATCGTCTTCATCGTCATCATCGATCGTCATCATCATCATCATCGTCGTCATCATCATCGATCATATTCATCATCATCGTCATCATCATCGATCGTCTTCATCGTCATCGTCATCTTCATCATCATCGTCATCTTCATCATTGTTATCATCATCATCGTCATCTTCATCATCGTCATCATCGTCATCATCATCATGATGATCTTCATCATTCTCATCATCATCATCATCAACAACATCATTTTTATCGTCGTCGTCACGGCCACCATCATCATCATCATCATTGTGATCAACATCATCGTCATCATCCTCACCATCATCATCATTATCATCTTCCTCATCATCATCAGCAATATCTTCATCATCATCGTCATCATCGATCATCTTCATCGTCATCATCGCCATCATCGATCGTCATCATCATCATCATCATCATCGTCGTCGTCATCATCATCGTCATCATCGATCATCTTCATCATCATCGTCATCATCATCGTCATCATCGATCATCTTCATCATCATTGTCATCTTCATCATTGTCATCATCATCATGATCTTCATCATGATCATCATCGTTATATGATATCCGACGTAGCTATTACCTAGAAAAACCAAGGGTGTTTGTCGTTAGTGATTTAGCGATCTCGTTGGATTCTTTTGAAGTCAGAAGTTTGATATTAGATGCATGCATTGACGGTGTGGGAGGGTTTCAAGACTCGAATGAATGAACTCACCATTGCAGCATCAAAAACCATACCTATAAATTAAATAATGTGATACATGGGGCCAACATTGAAATTTTTTAAATATGTGTTGGCTTGGACTGAAATTTGGCATGGTTAGACTAGATGCATGCATTTACGGTGTGGGAGGGTTTCTAGACTCAAAAATGACTGACACCAACCATTAATGGAGCATTAAAAACCATGTAATGATACTCAACAAGGAGTAATTTGATCATCATGGTTTCACTCTGAAATAACTTATTCTTTCGTGGACTCGCTAGTACCATTGCTTATGGACCCTCACAAGGAAATCCTCTTAGGTCGTTGATTGTGTTGGGATAAATCATCACTAACTTGTTTGATGGACCTAATGGTCCCATGATAAACACTCATAACATGTAAACTACAGAGGACATACAAAAAATGGTTGATTCTCTCACCCAATTAGTTAGCAAAATGGAAACCAAGAATCACTTCTCATTTTCCGACCCTTCCAATAGTATGACACCTCATTTTTCTGAAGTAATTCTAAACAAGTTTGGCGGGTCAGATCCGATTGGTTGGTTCGATCGATCAAATGAAGCACTAACTTTCCCTTAATGTAATATTTTATTACCTAATGAAATTCATTATAGGAGTCATCAAAGTTCATTTGTTTTTTCATAAAAATTAATTGATTATTTTTTAAGCAATTCCTTATTAGTGGTCTTAAAGAGGAAATTAAATCCCACTTAGAGGTGAACCACCCTACTACTTGGTTGGACGACAATAATATTTATTGTCATGCCTGTGTTATATCCTATGCTCAGTACAAAATCCCCAACTATATTTCATTTCCTTTCCCCAACTATGGTGGCTCTTCAACAACCTCTTCCACCTTTCAAGGTCCATAAGTTGGCATAGGACAAAATGGAGGAACATCAACTTAAGGTTCTATGCTACAATTGTAATGAAAGATATTCTCTTGAGCATAGATGTAAGGAACATCAATTATTTGTGGACATATTTGAGGACATTTATGATGATGAACTTGATGGAAGAACTCAAAAGGAATCCCCTCCCATCATTGAGGAAGTTTTTCTTCCTAACCTTGTGAAGAACCCTATATCTCCCTTAATTATTTGACTAGTATCTATTTCTCCTCATTAATGTTCAAATGGGTGATTACTCCCGGAAAACTAACATGTTTTCCATTGAAATGGGTGGGCGTGATATTGTTCTCGGTGTGAATGGATAATAAGATTATGTCATATCACCATGGATTTATTGGAATTACAAATGAGAGAGCATGATCATATCATCTCATTGCTTCATCGACGTATCCTCCCATCCAATGTGTGATCATATTGTCATACTTTTGAACAAAATAATATATGAAATTAAAAATATTGTATCGTTGTTTTTAAGCCCCTTATATATAACAATTAAAAAAAAACATATTATATATAACAAAAAAAACAATTAAAATTAAAAAAATGAATATATAATAAATAGAATTAAAACATTAATAAAAAAATTACAACATAAATATATAACAATGGTTTTTTAATTTGTTATTAATTAAATATATATATATATATAACAATTAAATTTTAATTGTTATATACATATTTAATTAAAAACAAATTAAAAAAACCAAAACAAAAACATTACATAACATATATACTGAACAAATATAAAAGCCGGCGGCCATATGCATTTCACAAACTTGCGATTTGGATTTGGAGTGACCTCGACTGACCTCGATTTGGAGTGACCTGCGATTTGGAGTGACCTCGATTTGGAGTGACCCTCGATTTGGAGTTGCACCTCTGCGATTTGGACCTGCGCCTCTGTGATTTGGACCTGCTATCGATTTGGGTTGGACTGTTCGATTGTGGCCGGAGAGGCGGTTTGTGATTGTGGCAAGGGAGAGGGAGTGGCCCAATGACCAAGCAGTGGGAGTGACCCAACGAGCAAGCATTGGGAGAGGTGGTTTGGAGTCCAAGCAAATAAAATATAAGAGTTGGAAATGCCTCCCACGTCCGTGAGTACCAAGCCCTAATTTTTTTTGATTTGACAAATTTATAAATTTGGTAGCAAATCATTGTGGTTTCACTGCTAATTCGATCTTCTAAGAGGGTTTCATTGCTAATTCGATCTTCTAAGAGGGTTTCATTGCTAATTCAATCTACATTGGGGTATTTTTATCTTATTGCATCTACTGTTTTTTTTAGTTTGATGGGTGAATGGGGGGGGCGGGGGCTATTACTAATGACCCTGATAAAGCAGAGTTACCAAGCTCTCACTGTGACTGAGTACTTGTATTCACACAGGCTCGAGTTAAGGTTTCCATTATTGCATTAAAGCACCAATCCAAGCTAACAACAAATAATCCCAATATATAGAAGCACATCCTTGCTATCATTTCCAAACTCTGCCGTTAATGCTACCAACCATCGATTCTCTTTAGTATCATCAGCTAGAAAGACAAAAAATTGTACCACAAACAAACACCAAAATACTTTCCTATTCAGTCCATCTTTTGCAGCGAATAAATTAGTCCCTACAACATGATCCAAGACATTTAATGTAGTCTTGAGATGTTCCTTCAGATGAGCACAAAATACCCTTGCAAGGGCAACTGAGTGTTGTTGTGTGAATGCTTGCTTTGCAAACTGCAACCATGTGCACGGCTACAAACATCCCTTTTGAAGATAGCGGAATACTTGGAAGAGTCAAGAACCTCATAAGGGCTTCAATGCCCTTTTACTCAACAAATATTCTACAAGTTTCAGGATTTTCCATTGCCAAATGCACAAACATCATGGCATGTGAAATGATTAATTTTAGAAAGCGTTCATTACTCATGTTTTCAAGAGACAATCCACTAGTTCCAACCCCGTCATTATGCTTATCTTCAGAATCAGTATCCATAGGAACAAGACTATCCAAACTATCTTTGGCCTCTACTCTGAGCCTACGGGCCTTGCTGGGGCATACGTTGTTGATCCTTGGTGGCTATCAGCTATTGTAGAAAGGGTTTATTGAAAAATATATCTGATTATAAGGAAGGTCTAAATCAGCATTATTGATGCTAGTTGTTAGTTCTGTTTAACTTGTTCATTACTTTATTAATGCTGTTGCTATTTATTGTCCTTGTCTACTTCAACTTTAACACAAGGACCTTTGGGAGTGTTAAAGTTGAAAGAGATGAAAATTATGTTTAAATTTATATTACCTTGTCACAACTGTACTATTTTGTTTCTAGCATTGATTTAGGAATTTATTTATGCATTAAAGTATAAATATTTTAATTTTCTGCTCCAAACCTAACCTAACCCAATTTTCAACTCATATAACAACCTGTAGCCTCTCTTGAGTAGACCTCAGTCCCAAAACAGTCCCCAAGTAGTAATTTTTGTAAACTAAAATCACCATACTTTGAAATTTCCTCAAGTCTTCGCATGGAAGCAACCTCCATCTCCGATTTTGAAATGAATGCCTCAGCATCCACCAAATTAAATGAATGCCATAAAAAATTGTTGTGAATTGGAGGGATGTTAAGTTAACCAACCAAACCGTGAATGCAAAAAGCAAGACTTAAGGCCACCCACACTGTAGTTTTGAAGGTTCCCTGTGTTATTAGTGAAGTAGCAGTGAATCCATATATGACTTGGATTTTTTTTCATGGGGCCTGCCAAGGCTCCATAGAGTAGTGCAAGATCAGGTTTTCTCTATATATCTCCAATCCTCATAGATAAATCCTACTTGGGGGCTAGGAAAAACAATATGGGTGAGTTCAATTTGCTCTTCTATCTTTTGAAATTTGTTGCAGAATTGGGTCTCACCCAGATTCAAGTCATACGGTCTGCGTGTTAAATAACTCAACAACAAATTAAAGATCAATCTGGTATGGATGTCAACCAAATCATCATCCTCTTTAAATTGCCATGTCTCTATAAATTAGATTGCCTTGATATGCGAAGGATTAGGTTGATAACTATACTATGGCTAACAATTGCCATGTCTATAAATTGACATATCCTTCCATGTAGATTATAAAAATTGCAATTAGGTCAAGTTCTCCTTACATGGTTTGGATAAAATTGAAAGCTTCAATTTTTATACAATTAGAAAAGTTTGGGCAATGTAGAATGTGAGGAATGAGAACGTATCAATCATTGCCACCATATGAGTTTTGAAAGTAAGATTAATTGGCCCCATCCCATTATGAAGTAGAACCATGTGAGCTAGATCCTATAACACCATTAGCATCATGATATAAGCAAAATCGAAGTTCCATTTTCCGCCGAGGCTGCTTGAAGACGATAATTTCCAGAAAGTGGCCCCAGGGTACAAAGTAACGAAACATTTGACGGATTGGAAACGTATATATATAAAAGAAACATAATTATATAGGCCTAAAATTGCGGTTTGTGCCATTGCGGTCAAATTTAAATCAATTTGTAAGCCACCTCAATGGAAAACGGAACTTCGATTTTGCTTACCCATTTTTGTTGTTTTGGTTTAGGAAGTATTTCAGGCTATTATGGTTTGTTTTAAAGTCTTCATCTTCTTAAAATTGGCTTTCATTGTATCATTGATCAGGGTTAGTAAATTCATAAAAGGTAAGCATGCATCATCATACTTCAGACTTCAATCAAACCATCATGACTTGGATTGTGGCAATTTTAGTCTTCGACTAGGGTAGTACTGTAGCAGCTTTAACACTTAGAACATAGTAGCTTGGGGGAATTCATGTCAAGGTACTCAATGCAAGTTAAAGGGGAAATGATTAGTATTGCTCATGATGTAAAAGTAAAGGATGTATTGCTCATGATTAGGATACTCTTGTATTTATAGTCATAAAAAAACAAGTTGTGGTATAGCTTCCCCAGTTGTGGTTACTATTTTTTTATTAAGCTCATGAAGATTTATATGCAGTTTATTGTTTCTACTATCCCTATGTTTTTGTGAAGAATGATTGAAGAATTTTATAAGTGTTCCTAGAGAATTATGAACATGGATATGTACAATTCCTTATATTTATTATCACTTTGTTTTATGTGATGAATTCATTTGCATGACTTGAGTATATCTGAAGCTCTCCTTGAGGTCCCATGAATGAACTTGAACACTTGCTGCATTCATTTAATTTGAAAGAGTAGTTATAGTTTGAAAGAACTCTCTCCTTACCTTAACTAGCATTCATTGAAAGGAAAGGATTATTTTATTCATATGCATTTGCATGGTTTGAGTCAGTCATCACACAACGAGTTTCACTTCCATCACTCGATTGAGTAATACAACCACTAAAATTTACACCCCTAACCAAACACACCATAACCTCACTTGAGGAAATCAAAAGAATTTCGTAGTTAGGTAGGACACTGGGGATAAGCATCCAAATAATTCCCCCTTGTCCTTATCATCTGAGACATAGTTGTTGTCCTCTAGGGAACCAAAATCCTCTGGTATTTTTTGACACGGTCATACACCAGTTTGTGGAGGGGCCTCCTGTTGTTTCAGGGGTTAAACTGCTGCGAGATCGAGAACCGGACGGACTATGTGGAATGCCGCACTCCACTTAGCCCTAAGGCAACATCGATCATTGTCTTCCTTGTATTCTCCGGCCACCGTACTGGTGATACAAGGGTGATAAGGTAGAAGTGCCTAAAACCTTTTCCGACGTGTCATGAACGAGGTAGCTTAGTGACTTTTCTACTAGGGCTCTTTTACCTAGGATCCCTTTCGGTAGAGGGATATCCTTCAAATTCGGTCTCTCATTTCGTATTGTTCAACTTGGATTTCATAACCTTGCGAAGGATACGATTTGTCGAGGTCTCCAGCTCCTAGTTAGGAAGTTTGCTTGCATTTTCACCTTTTTAGAGGGTCTTTTTCTTTTTAGTGCTACTTGTTGGCATTCTGGCCACTTTTGTTTCAGCTCGCTTACTGTGACATCGGTCCCAATATAGTTTTTTGAGCTTGTTTTTTTGGCCTGCGAGCCTTGTCTTTTCATAGCTCCCCTTCTGCATGCCCGGTTGCTTTAGTGTTTTTGAGTTCATACACAGTAGTTACCAATACTTATTTGATGATGTGTGATGTCCTCTTCTCATAGGTCTTCTGAAGGGATTGAACACCCCTTCATGGAGCCACTAACGCTTGACCGTAGGAGTAGTCTAGAGGACCACGTGATCACATCACCCGTGTGGACTTTTCCATTTACTGTGATGATGGTCTTTCAAGTTATATGGAACAATGGTACATTTGAGAGAGAGATGAATGGTTGTAACCCACCTTGGTCGATTGTCTTATGGTCCTATAATTTTGTCGATAATATTTTTGTGGTACCTTTCCTTTTACCTTTTGGGTGTTTTACTGATATTGGGATATCATGTGATTTGTACCACCTTTTATGTTTTAGGTCTTGTGGGTACTATGGTAGTTTGTCCACATTTGAGGTACACCCACTTTCTCCAAATTGTTATGTGTCTTTATACCCACTTCGTACCACCCTCCTGACCTTAGTTTGGAAGATTGCATGCTATCAGACCTTTTGGTGGTACTATTTGAGTTTCAAGAGGTAGTTACAAGGAGCTATTACATATATGAGGTAGTTACAAGGAGATATTGCATATATGAGGTAGTTACAAGGAGATATTGCATATATTGATTTGGACCGCCTTTTATGTTTTTGGTCTTGTGGTTATAACTATGGTAGTTTGTCCACGTTTGAGGTAGTGTACACCCCCTTAGTCCCAAGGGTTGTGAGTCTTTATACCCATTCTTTTTTTTTTTACTTGTACCTTACTGGTTGGTCTTTGTACTGAGCCTTTTTACTGTCACTGAATTTTTTTGATTGACTGTACCATAGCCCAATCATCTCTCTCTCTCTGGTTTGTACTAGCCCTATCATAGGGTCACTTGGTTCCTAGAGTTGACTGGCCTCTAAGAGGCATAGTCATTTATGAAAGTAAATCTTCTGAGTATATTACAAGAAACGTCTACACTAAGGTAATCAAATATGTGGTAAATAGTTTTCATTAAGTAGCCAAGACTTTTAGCATTAGAGGAGATCCTGTAACGTGTATGTGTAGTGTTTCATGTGCGATACATGTGTGATGTAGCGTTAAATCAAATAGTAAAAAACAACTCATAAATATTGCATGACTTTCTACTCTTAAGAAAGATAAATTGGTCATCTTCCGATAATCACTTGAATGCCTACATGTTGACAAAGGGAATGAGGATCAAGTAAAATTATAAAAGGCGATACACGTCAACTTTTAAGAGGCGCTATGCCTTGCGGTCGAATCTAAACTTTTTTCCAATGGTGCAGGTAGAACCAAACAAGTATTTGTCTGATCTGTCTTCCTCAAGCGAGGGGAGTTTAGGAAGGCTAGAGGAAAGTGAGACATCCAGTAGGTCTAGAAGAATTGTATCAACTAGATGTCAAAAAACCAAAAGAAGATTCCATAGACGCAATGAATTTTTTCACGGTCAAGGGGGGGCATGTTTCTATGGTGATGAGACAAAAGACGACGAAGAGGTGCCCTTGAGGTACAGACATTTACTGAAACAATGGGTACCGAAGGATCTTCCTCCACCGAACATTGATTTTTGTGTGAATGAGAGGAGATATCGAATTGCACCGTCGTCGATACATGGTTTCAGGTTGTCTTCCATGGATTGCATCTTGGTCGGTTACGGGACATGTATAGAATTGATGGAGTATGTTGGACCCATATACAACTACAACGATTGGATGCGCCTTGTCCTATATACAAAAAGTATGCATAGCTATGGATTGTCAACAAACTATTTACAATTGAAAGACAAAAATCAAAATAAAGGAGGAACGTTGTACATGGACGGAAGGCCAAAGGCCACAAGGAATATTGCGGGGTTTATAAGCAGTACACAACTAGGGTCTACAATTAAGCAACCAAACTGCAAATTTGAGGGGCGTGAAGGAAACCGTGTTTTTGTAGTTGCTATTAAAACAATATCTATAGGGGAGGAGTTGCTTAGTAATTACCTTGTCAACTGAGTAGATACAAACAAGGTTACTATATCACATTTTACCCAACCTTTTAGTAATAAATTAAACATCATAAGGATTTTTTGTTAGTTTATTTTGTTTAAATTTTCCATATTTACTTTGCAGGCTAGTGATAGGGATAAATCCCTGCCAACAAATGGTCGGAGGAGAACTTCTTCCTCGATGGAGCAGGTATACATCTTTCTAATAGTACAAATATAATAAGAGAAAAGAGTTTTTATTTGCTTTGTTTTTCCATTATTAATAACTTGGTTTGTTTTATATAATGAAATTTATATTTGATGCAGAACGTTGATTGGGAAATACACTCGTCGAATGTTGATCAGACAACAACATCCTCAGGGCAACAGGTAGACCTGATTTGAATTGTACAATTAAAATATGTCAAAATGTTTTAGCATTATATTAATGTTTCAATGAATATTTTGGTTTCGTTTACGTAATTTTCTAGTCTATGTTTTTGATGCATGCTAGTTCCGTAAGGTCGGCCACACCAGGGTCCACGCAATGGGTATACATCTTTGTAATATTAAAAATATAATATGAATAATAATTTTTTTGATGTGTTTTCTCATGAATAGTTTTGGAATCGTTTAGGTGACTTTCACTATGTTTTTTTATTAGGGTGTTGTTAGGGGCAGCTCCCAGATATTAGCAGATCAGGGCAAGTCGCCTATGACCATTGATCCAATGAGTGGATTGCGATCCTCGAGGTCGCATGTATAATTCATTTCAAATGTACCAATATAATACATAGCATAATGTTAATTTTGTTATGTATTTTTCGTGTGATATACTGGTTTCGTTATGATAATGTAAACCGTGTTGTAATTTTATGAATCTATCATGATAGATGTGTTATATACGGTAATATAAAATTTGGAATCTATCAATAGAGAACTCAGTAGTGCTTTATATATGTTTGTTGCAGCCCACTAGTGAATCGCAGTATGAATCAGTATCGCAAGATTTTCCGTTAGACCCTGAAGTGGCAGAGGTGCTTCACGATTGCGAAAAAATTGGTGAAGCCACACACCTGCTAAAGATGGCAGAGAAATTGTTGAATAGATATACTACGGAAACCCTTTCTCTAGTAATCTAGGTTCCGCAGACAAGCTTAATTAAAGAAAGGATTGCATTGTTGGAACATAAATCTAATAACTTGCGAGTAAGTTGAGGAATCTTGAATCATAGAATAATTCGTTTAAATCTTTATAATGTTCTCTTTTATATGATAGTATTGAACGTATAAGACATGGTGTGTATTTACAAAATTATAAGGGACCACACAATATTGGTCAAGGTGGTGTTGGCCCCAGCGAGGCTCGTGGAGAGACTTCGCATCACGACCAAACGACTCCACGTAGTTCGAATCCTTCGCCATTGTTGTCGATCGAACAGTCGGTAACACGTTTCGAAACACCACGGACCCCTGCTGTGAGCACAACAGCCGCTACTTACCAACACACAACGGATCCTCCACAAGAAGGGGTCGACACCAAGTCCCCTATCAATTTTGATGTCGAACAAGCTACATTTCCAGGATCTTCCCATGTCAAAAGCACGGGAACACTGGAGACAACATTTTTGGTGGACGAAGATCTCGTCCCAAGAAAGATACCGACGATCCCAGGTAATTAATCATAGTTGATCAGGTTAATTAGTGTTTATAATTTCATTGTAATATACCGATAAATTTTTTTTATCAACTAATTATGATCATGGCATGATCGTTGTGCAGGAAACAATGTTTTCTACAAACATATTAATGACTTTTGTTTGGAGATCTTCGAGCCCACCATCCGATCAAGGTGGGATAGACAACCGAAACATTTAAAAGATGAACTCACTAATTGGTTGGTTGGCCTATTCGGGGAGAAAACCTTCAGTCATGCCAATGTCTTGAAAAAGGCTTGTCAACATGTGAAGGTTGTCCGAGACCAATATAGGACACACCTCGAAAGAAACCATAGGTATGAGCGCCCACCAATGATTCCAACAATGGAGTGGAGAGCTCTAGTGGAAGATGGAAAGGAAAAGGCTCTGAGAAGAGAAGGCAAGCTAACACCAGGCACAGGGAGGTATGCAATACTTTCCGCAATGTAATTCTAAACCTTATTATCCTTGATTTCTATATCGAACTTGGAACATCTAACATATTTCAACACTTGCATAGGCTACCAGACACATCAAAGGCCACAAAGGAAAGACTAGAAAAAGTAGGTCAGCACAAGCTTGGCCCTTGTGGTTATTCAAATTTGGCAGCACGGTTTGTAAGTTTCAAGAAACCAACAATGAATACAAATAATAAATTGAAAATTATTTTTTGTTTTATTGCACCGTAAAATGTTAATTAATGACGATAAGCAAATATGCAGGCCGATCGATTCAATGAAGTACCCACAGAGAAAGACATGAAGCTTGGCTTCCAGGAAGGTTTTGGAGCTGTTGTTGAATGTAGAAGAAGCTTATCTGGGAAACCCCAGTCTTGTGGTACCAATCCATCCGGTGCACAGGTATATAGAATATATATAGTTTAATGAAGATTTGTCGCTTGTGGAATATTTTCGTTCCAAATACTTGATGTAAAATATTGAACGTAGAAGAAGCTTATCTGGGAAACCCCAGTCTTGTGGTACCAATCCATCCGGTGCACAGGTACATAGAATATATATAGTTTAATGAAGATTTGTCGCTTGTGGAATATTTTCGTTCCAAATACTTGATGTAAAATATTGACTCTATTTTTAACAGGAAAGTAATGACCCCATTAGTGTCGTGGAGGGAAAACAACAAATCGATGATAAAGATTCAAATCCCGGTAATGAATTTATTCATATGCTACAATTTTATGTATAGCATTGCAAATGGTGACCATTAATTGTAGTTCACCGTATTTCAACTGCAGAGCATGTAGAGGGTGAAACTGTACAGGTTGAGACTGGACAAGAACATCAACAACATGATTTGGTCACACCTGGTAAAAAAACACCTTCGTAATGAATTTTTTTAAATGAAAAACAATAGCAAAATATAACGATGTAACATTTTCACATCGTTGCAGCAAATCCGAACCCCTTGCCGCAAAATCCAGGTCTAGAACAACAATCAGCTAGGATATTGCAAACATCACCAAAAGCGCTTGCTAAAGAACCAAGAACTGGAAGAGAAAGTCCAGATGATGTAGATGGTCCTCTCATAGATTATATACCACTGATCAAGAGAAGAAAAACTTATAAAAAGAAGGACGGGAAAAACAACGTCTAAATATTTTTGATAATAATATATCGTCCACTATTTTTGGTCTAATGAATGAATGAATGGTTTAATGAATGTTCTAATGTTTTAATGATTCAGTGTAGTAAACTGTTACCTTCATTGAATTTCAACTTTTATTGAATGAATGTGTTGACTGAATGATTAATGAATGGTGTATTGAATGTTATCTTTTATTGAATGAATGTGTTGATCGACTGAAAGGATGGTTTAGTGAATGGTAGCATTTATTGAATGAATAATGGATGAAAGTTCATGATGAAATATGGATGAATTTACACATATTTGTTTTTTTCAAGTACATGCATTGGGTATGGGGAATTGAGAGTGATGTGAGGGGGGGGGGCATAAGAGCTTCCACCTTCACGTGGTTGGCCCTGTTCAGTAGAGAATATGAAATTATTCTCGAAATAGAGAGGAGATCAATGAATGGCTACGATGTTGGCTTTCTACAACCCACTCACGTGTTGTCTAAATTTTGACAATTTCTTGGAGCTTGTTGTGATTTTTGGATGCTCCTCATAACCAATTTCTAGTTTCCACAACATCAAAGGTTGAGTAAATGATGCACTAAATCAATATCCTTAACCTTCTCTTTAATTTCCTTGGAATCAATATCCTTAACCTCACATTAAACCCTTCCAAATTGGTATATTTACCATTCAAGGTTGGCTTCTTCTGAAGCATGATATTTGCAACTAGGCTAGCATACATCGACAACAATTAGAGACATGCTGCTTGTTCTGAATGTTCATCTTTTTTTTAGGAATGCAACTTGACCATAATGGCTCCTCCTACGCTAGGGAATTAAAGTCAACAACAAATTAAAGAAAACATATAGTTTGCATCCAAAACATAACAGGGTACGAACTGAACTGAGGAGATCTGAACCTGCGACCTATGTCTAGTCCCAAGGCTACCACCTTCAATCTTGAAGTGCAGCTGGCAAGGGCGACCACCTTCAAGCTCGATTCATTCTGCATGCATTTCACAATGGGAGATGGCGGGCTACCACATTCAACCTTGATTCATTGTGTATGCATTTCACTATGCAATCGTCTCAGATTCTCGTTGCGTTTTCCCTCTATTATTTTATCAATTCGGTATGACCCACGCCCGTCGTTCGAGGAGTGTTTCCGCGGTCTTGAGTTCCATCCTGACAACGGTGACGATTCATTCTATATTTACATTTCCCTTAAGATGCAATATGGAGAACTCATTGTTCACTATGAAGATTTCTTTGACCATCAGCTTTGTCAGACAAACCTTAAAAGTAAACTATGAGTTTGTCATTTGCAGTCGAAGGGAAACGTAATACCATGAATCGTCAACCATTGCCAGGCTGAAACTGAATACCGCGGAAACACTCATTGGACGGCGGACGTGGGTCATACCGAATTGATCAACTAATTGATGGAAAACACAATGGGAATTTGAGACGGTTGCATAGTGAAATGCATGCAGAATAAATGAAGAGTGGGTCTCGAGAGAAATGGTTTTGGGACGTCATATGAGAGGAAATGGCGATGGGAATTGATTGATAAGTTCAAGCTTGAAGGTGGTATCCTTGGGACTAGACATAGGTCGCAGGTTCAAATCTCGTCTAAATATTTTTGATAACAATATATCGTCCACAATTTTTGGCCTAATTAATGAATGAATGGTTTAATGATTCGGTGTAGTAAAATGTTACCTTTATTGAATTTCAGCTTTATTGAATGAATGTGTTGACTGAATGATTAATGAATGGTTTATTGAATGTTATCTTTTATTGAATGAATGTGTGTATCGACAAAAACAATGGTTTAGTGAATGTTAGCATTTATTGAATGAATAATGGATTAAAGTTCATGATAAAATATGGATGAATTTGGACATATTTGTTTTTTTCGAGTGCATGCATTGGGTATGGGGAATTCAGAGTGATGTGAGGGGGGGGAGGGGCCATAAGAGCTTACACCTTCACGTGGTTGGCCCTGTTCCGTAGAGAATATGAAATTATTCTTGAAACAGAGAGGAGCTCAATGAATGGCTACAATGCTGGCTTTCTACAACCCACACGCGTGTCGTTTAAATTTTGACAATTTCTTGGAGCTTGTTGTGATTTTTGGTTGCTCCTCATAACCAATTTCGAGTTTCCATAACTTCAAAGGTTGAGTAAATGATGCACTAGAATAAATATCCTTAACCTTCTCTTTAATTTCCTTGGAATCAATATCCAGCTTAACCTCAAATAAATATAAGTGAACAAAAGAAAATGCAAGAAAGAGATTAAACTTGCAAAATATAACACTTGTATTAATAAATTAAAAAAGAGAGAGTAATGTTCATGGGACTCTTGGAGAGGATGAGCTCCTTTGAGCAAAGCTTCAATACAATACCAATCTTTGACAAAACAATATACATCCTTCTAGCGCTATAAATAGTTTCTTAATAACTACCAAAACCCTAACTACATGCAATCTCAAAATTAATGACTACCAACCACCTACTGGTTCTTATTTAATAAAAATGAGCCTTTTACATTAAGTAACTACCCATTAACTATCTAATGAGCCTTATTAAAAGAATATGATCTCATACATGAATATACAGACTCCTCAGTATACCAAATTATAGAAGTTAGGTAAGAGTACCTTGACACAATGGAAGCACACTACCATCTCTTTATGATGAATATGCCACAATGTTACATAACTTCCCAGTCCTTTTATTCAGCTACATGGAAAGCCTGTAGTCCATAAAGTAAGTTACATAGACACTAGCACTTGAGACTTAGAGTACAGTCTTTTGTGCCACCTTAATAGGCACCCACTAGCCTGTAGGTCCACTTGAATAATGATTGACTCCGACGCTTAATACAATGACTCTAATTCAATGGCTTTATTACAATGGCTCTATTCCCTTAGGCTACTCCACTGCTAATACAATGGGAAGAGCGTAATGGGGTTCTCAGTTATATATATATGTAATTATTCTACATATTTCCACAATAGAGATAGAATATATTGATTTCCTATATTATTTTTTTTTTAAAAATGTATTTGGTAGTCGGTTGACCAATGACCTAATAACAATGACCGTAGGGTAATATCCGACTGTGTTGCAATACTACCGACAGCTCGGAACGTCGGATCCATTTTTTTTGCTATGTTGTCCACGTCGCTTAACCGACGACCTATCTGACGATTGCATGGTGATATCCTACGATTGTGCTATACTTCCGACGGCTCAGAACGTCGGAATTGTCTTTTTTTTTGGCAAACACATCGCTTAACCGACGACTTTGCCGACGCATAATCGACGGGGAAAGGATGGCATCCGACAAATATTGCAAGTTGACACTATTGCTTATCCGACTTCCTGTGAATATGGAGGAAGTCGGTTAACCGACGAGGTATGGTAGTCGAATATCCGACGTCTTGAACTATGTCGGATTTTAGCCGGTATCCCACCGATGATAAAAAAAGACTGGAATTGTCGGATAGTCGACCATAGGTTGTAGCAAATTCGACTTTTTCGCCGTCGGATTTTGGGTCAAAAAAAATTAGTGCCATAACATTTGTATGGGAACCTACTAAAAAATATCAATCGCAACCTGGGTGTAATAGTAAGATATCAGAACAACCTAGGGTCTTCTACCCCTTCCCGAAATGATACGAATCTCACCATGTGATTACAATGCGTTGAAGTTGAACATGGTAGAAACCACTTGATTATCGATCAATGATGTGAACCATTAACAAGTGTGAGGGAAATCACCAATGATGACGATTATCCCCAAGGTATCATTAGTACATTCCGACGAATGTGAATAAATGAGTTGAAGTCAAACATCTGCGAAATCATTCAATCATAGGTCAATGATGTAAACCTACTGTCGAAAGCGAGGAAAATTTCCATTGAGGCATGCAGGATCCAAGGTACCGACTAGTTTCTAAGTCTAATTCCTGGATGATGAGATGATGTCGATAGGAATAGAATCGTCGAAGGAGGGCCATGATGTATCCCACATCATCGACATGAAAATAACACAGGAAGTGATATAAGATGGTAAATCAAATGAGTGTGAACTGACACAAAGGTATAACGGTAAACAAGGACGACTGACCCAATGGAAGGTTTAATGACTGCGAATATTGATTCCAGCCAAAGACTTCCTTTGAACATTACTTGGAAGCATTGACTCAACGTAGCAGATACCAAGACATAATGCAACAAATAACTAGAGCATTCTTTGAAGTACCCAAAGTAGTAGAATGAATCATGGAATTGGCATGACTCGAAGACAAGTTGACTACCCAACTGTTTGACTAGAATGTAGATAGGTGCCATGTTCAAAGGTTACTTTAAGCTGCCATTAATAGAGACTCAAATACATCTTCTCATTCCCTTAATTTCCCAATCATGATGGATGAGTGCCTCTTTTCTTTTTAACGAGATGGAAGAGGGTAAGAAATGCTCGATGTAGCTCATCATATCATGAGTCCTATATCACATGTTTTACGAACTTGAGAAAGGAGGGGTTCGATCCCCAAAAGGGTCATTCCATGTATAATTTTATGAGTTCAAAGATGGTAAAATCAGCGACGTTTCACATTTAGAGAGTCAGAAACGGTCAAAAGAAGACTCCTAATGCTTTTTTTTTTCGTAACGTTAGTCTTCTCACCCAAAAAAGGATAAAACAACATGAGAGAGAACTCTTCTAGTTATGATTGAACAACGCGAGAGAGAACAATGTGAGAAGAAAGGATCCAATAACTGTTTCCAAAGAACAAAGAACATTTGTAACCCTTAACTATGCAAAATATAAAATTAGTTTTCTTTTCTTTTGTAAAACTAATATATGAACCAAAACAAGACTAGCTAAAAGCATAACTCTTTTTGAAATTTTCATAAATATTTCAAATATAAGAAAGAAAGCGAAAATAAAGCTCTTTCTTTAAATTAAGAAGGAAACAAAATATTTTCTTCTCTTCAATTGTAGAAAGCAGAAAACACGGTACCAACCTAGTCACAAACCAAGCAACGCAGCACTGAAAGGTATGGGCAGAAAATCAAGCTAAAAATCAACAGGTCGACGCAGGCTGTAGGTATACACCAGAGCGTCGTTGGGGGATCAATGCGGTCTGCTAAAGAGAAAAGCGCGGAAATGAAGCACTCCGTCCGAAGGAAAAGCATGTCAGGAAGGAAGTGACACACTGTACATGAAGGTAAAGCGCATCGGGCGACCCAAACATTGAAAAAAGAAAGATTTTCAAGCCAATGAACAGCATTCAAGGTTTGAGACCTAAAAGGGATTATCGAGTGACATATAGATAGTCAGATGTACCAATTGGATGTGATATACCAATTGAAAACTAAGCCATATCTAATAAAAGATAAGGAAAGCAAGGAGATCTACAACTTAAATAACTCAATCCCCAATGAAGTCGCCAATTTTGTTAATGGATAAATCCATCGGTGCGAACACCAACCAATCTCCCTAATCCGAATTGTTCGGATCTAGAACAAAGCAAAACAAGAATGAAAACCTTTCCCTATATCTATCAAATTCCTTGAATGTGCAGAGTCCAGTCCATACTTTATTTACGAAGGTTGTCCTCATGCCTCAAAGCTTTCGCAATCCTGCTTGTTGATGAAGATAATACCTGCAAAATATTCAAAAAGACAAAGACAAAATACTACAAGATAACATGATATATCTAATCACTTGACCAAGGAGAACTACTATAAATTAAATTACACATCATTTATGGGAAAGGAATATATTAATGTATTAATGAAAATAGAGGAAATAATTACAACCAATGAAGCCTTGGTGTTGAAGATCCTTTCCAATGGAACATTCCCTCAATTTTCCAATCATGGAAGAATGGATTCCTGGCTCAATTTCTCCAGCATTTAGTTGCCCTCATTTCAACCTCCCTTATCCCATGAAGAGGAGCTTCATTATAGTAAAAAAAAGACGAGGAGGAGAGGAGAGGATTAAGGGATAAGGATGGGGTGGGTTCCTACTAAGCTAGGATGCGAGTAAGATCCACCCTAAATGGAAGGGTTAAGCCTCCACGAGGGTCTCCTTTGAGAGAATTCTCTAAAGTTCTCTTTTTTCCCTCCATATAGGCATCGACGCACCCTAGACACTAGAAACATGTGCCAGCGATGCGGTCTGCAGTGGAGAAAGGTGCATCGATCAGGAAAGACGCACTTTGCTATAAGGAAAGGTGCATCGACCTCTCTAAATAGGGTTTTAGCAAGGAAAAAACCTCATAACTCATCTTCCAAGGAGTTTTGGCCAAGTACTTTATGTATTTAGGCAAGGAGAAAGTGTACATGGTTTGTAATCATGACGAGTACAAAAATTATGTGTAACAAAATGCCCCCCAAAGTATGAATCTATAGCAATAGGATAGGTGAAATACTTTGATCAATAAAGTATAAAGGATCGAGGAAAGGAACAATCGGTTGGAAATTTATCAACAATAACCATTGATCTTTTTGCAGTGTAATAATTTTATCATCCCAATGACTCATGGCATGGCTGCCAATCAATACATTGCAGATCCATGCTGATACTGCCTGAGGATATGGCCACCAAAACACAACATGGATCCATATCTGAATGACTAAACACAAACATGGATACTAATACAAGTGTAGATCCATGATGAGATAATGACACAACCATGACCAATACAAGAGTGGATCTATGTGATGGTGCATCAATGAGGTCTCCATCATAACATTTGTGTGGGAACCTACTAAAAAATCTCAATCTCAACTTGGGTGTAATAGTAAGTTATCAGAACAACCCAGGGACTTCTACCCCTTCCCAAAATTATACGAATCTCACCATGTGATTACAATGCATTGAAGTCGAACATGGTAGAAACCACTTGATCACTGGTCAATGATGTGAACCATTAACAAGTGCGAGGGAAATCACCAATGATGACGATGACCCCTAAGGTATCACTAGTACATTCCAATGAATGCGAATAAATGAGTTGAATTCGAACATCGACGGAATCATTTGATCAGAGGTCAATGATATAAACCTATTGTCGAAAGCGAGGAAACCTGCCATTGAGGCATGAAGGCTCGAAGGTACCGATTAGTTTCTAAGTCTAATTCCTGATGATGAGCTGATGTCGATAGGAATAGACTCATCGAAGGAGGGCCATGATATATCCCACATCATCGACATAAAACTAACATAGGAAGTGATATAATATGGTAGATCAAATTAGTGTGAACTGACACAAAGGTATAATGGTAAACAGGGATGACGACACAATGGAAGTTTTATTGACTGCGAAGATTGATTCCGGACAAAGACTTCCTTTGAACATTTTAACAGCAAAACAATTGACTTGGAAGCATTGACTCAACATAGCAGAGACCAAGACATAATGCAACAAATCACTGAGGAAATATTTGAAGTACCCAAAGGAGTAGAATGACTCATGGAATTCGTATGAATCAAAGACAAGCTGACTACCAAACTGTTTGACTAGAATGAAAACAAGTTCCATGTTCAAGGGTTACTATAAGCTACCATTAATAAACAATCAAATACATCTTCCCATTCCCTTAATTTCCCAATCATGATGGATGAGTGCTTCTTTTGTTTTTGACAAGATGGAAGAGGGTAACAAATGTTCGATGTAGCTCATCATTGTGAAAATCCTCATAGCAGATCTAAGAGATGATGTATACCTCACAAGAAAGTAATTGATTAAGCAAGAAAATAGAAGAAGAGTGGTCAATGCAGTATAATAAGCAACAGAATAATAATACAGTAGAACTCGGATAGAAGCAAAAATACTTCACACACACTAATTAATTAATCATAATATGGACAAATAAATAGTACAATGCATGAGGATTCGAATGCCAAGGTGGCAATTCGAATTAGCCTTCATGGAGTGATCAAAAGATCACTTGAGTGTCATTGGAGCACAACTAGTAGTCTATCTCATCATCGGTGGAGTCATCAATGCATAAGTAACTGTCAACCGTCAGTCAAACTGAGTCTAACTGAGTGTGGTAGGTGTAACTGAATGTAACTGGCACATGGAGACACTAACTGAATGAAGGAGGCTCAGTGGAGGGTGCATGAGGAGCTAACTGGAGTCAGAACAGGTAGTCATGTCTCATTGGAGGTCAATCGGAGTGATAACAGTAGTGAGGAGTCAGTCTGGCCTCAACTTAAGGAAATACTGGTGGATAACTGAAGTAAACTGGATTGGTAGGTGAGAAAGGCGCCCTTCTCATGTAGTAGGTGAAAGGAGGGCGCATGACAGGCTAGGAGGGCCGAAACTGAGTGGAAGGAAGCTCCGGGGGCTAGCTAACTGAGGGCTAGGTGCTGGGACTGATGACTGGAATGCATGTAAATGCATGCAAACCCTAAATGATGAATGCAAACCATAAAAGTGCATGCATGACTGAAAATGTAAATGATCAAAATACTGGTGGGACTAGGATGGAGTATAGGAATATCCTAACACCCCCCCTTAATCCATCCTGCGCCCTGGTAATTAAGACCAAAGGTCACCTAATACAATGAATAATAACAGTCAATAAACCAAGGAAGTGGGGAAAATTTCATGGGAAAAATAACCCCCCTCAAAACAGACTGTAAGGAACACATAAAAAATAAATGCTCCAAACTCAAGCACGTGTGATGCTTGGTCATATGTTTGGAGGTATCTTCTTCTTGGGAAGAAGTGGATCATGCTAAAAAAGCATGTGCTTGTACTTGCTCTTTAGATCAAATGTGATGAGAAAAAATCCAAAAGTATAAGGATGATCCTTGAACCTGTGATTCGAATCAGCTGAGGTAGGATCAAATCTATGAATGTGTTTGTTTTCTCCTTCGAACCATCATGTGTGAGACTATGCCAAAAAGAACCATCAAATAATAAAGATTGCTTGGAATCCAAATCAGATCTAAGACTTGATGAATAGTTTCTTGAGATCTCCTTTGAACCAGCAGGGGTGAGATCAAAACCATCATATGCATGAGAAATTATCTCAAGTAGTGTTTTCTTAGAATCCAAATTAGATCCAAGACTTGAATAATGGTTTCTTGAGATCTCCTTTGAACCATAAGAGGTGAGATCAAAACCAGTAAATGCATGAGAGATTATCTCAAGAGAATGGAAATGGTTTCTTGAGATCTCATTTTAACCATAAGAGGTGAGATCAAAACCAGTGGATGCATGAGAAATTATCCCAAGTGGGCGGCAATGGCCATATTCTTCAATAACCTTCTGAAAGCATGGAATAATGATCATATAGTAGTAAATAAGAGGTGATTGCTTGAGGAGGGAGAATGCATTACCTCCAATAGCTGATTTTACCTCTGAAATAATCATGTGATCATGATGCAAACCAATAGAATCTGGTGCAAGAGAGGATTTAGGACCTTCTGTAATATCTACAGTGTGAGATGGCACAGAAAGAGAAGAATTTTGGAGCATCCGTGTAGAATCTGCAAGTTCTTTGTGGACAACTTCAATATGAGATGAGATTGATACTAGTTCATGATGAATGAGATCATCAAGGAGGGCGAATGCATAACTTTGCTTGCTCTTGAAGGGGTTTGGACCAAATCCTTCATTCTGTTTTCCAAATCTTTCATCTAGATGGGCCCATAGCTCTTTTGGAGTTTCAACATCATCAATGATTTGGTATAACATGTATTCAGGCAAAGCATACATCATTCTTCCAAAGGCCATGTCACCTTTATTCAACCAGTCAATATTCTCTTCAGAGCATTCAAACTCTCTTTCAAAATAACAATCAAAGAGATCATGGCTCTTCAAATATGCTATCATTTTTGGTTTCCATTCATCATAGTTGAATGGAGAAAGAAGATGGATTTCTTCTGAATTCATTGAAGCTGTAGAAGACCTGCAAAACCAATAGAGAATATCTGCAACTGCTACTGCTGCAAAACTACAGAAACTGCTGCAATTGCTGCACTTGAAATCTTGGTAATAACCTGCAAAAAACTATTAGGAATGGAGATAAACAATACTCTCAACATGCTCTGATACCATGTGAAAATCCTCACAACAGATCTAAGAGATGATGTATACCTCACAAGAAAGTAATTGATTAAGCAAGAAAATAGAAGAAGAGTGGTCAATGCAGTATAATGAGCAACAAAATAATACTACAGTAGAACTCGGATAGAAGAAAAAATACTTCACACACACTAATTAATTAATCACAATATGGACAAATAAATAGTACAATGCATGAGGATTCAAATGCCAAGGTGGAAATTTGAATTAGCCTTCATGGAGTGATCAAAAGATCACTTGAGTGTCATCGGAGCACAACTAGTAGTCTATCTCATCATCAGTGGAGTCATCAATGCACAAGTAACTATCAACCGTCAGTCAAACTGAGTCTAACTGAGTGTGATAGGTGTAAGTGAATGTAACTGGCACATGGAGACACTAACTGAATGAATGAGGCTCAGTGGAGGGCGCATGAGGAGCTAACTGGAGTCAGAACAGGTAGTCATGTCTTATTGGAGGTCAATCAGAGTGATAACAGTAGTGAGGAGTCATTCTGGCCTCAACTCAAGGAAAGACTGGTGGCTAACTGAAGTAAACTGGATTGGTAGGTGAGAAAGGCGCCCTTATCATGCAGTAGGTGAAAGGAGGGTGCATGACAGGCTAAGAGGGCTGAAACTGAGTGGAAGAAAGCTCCGGGGGCTAGCTAACTGAGGGCTAGGTGCTGGGACTGATGACTGGAATGCATGCAAACCCTAAAAGTGCATGCATGACTAAAAATGTAAATGATCAAAATACTGGTGGGACTAGGATGGAGTATAGGAATATCCTAACAATCATATGATGAGTCCTATATCACATGTTTTACGAACCTGAGAAATGAGGGGTTTGGTCCCAAAAAGGGTCCTTCCATGTATAATTTTACGAGTTCAAAGAAAGTAAACTTAGTGATGTTTCACATTTAGAGAGTCTGAAATGGTCAAAAGAAGACTCCTAATGGTTTTTTTTCGTAAAAGTTAGTCTCCTCACCCAAAAAAGGATGAAATAATCAAGGAGCTCCAAAGGAAACTCATGTTATTGCAGTCAAAAGAATCTTCAGATATCTTAAAGGCACTATGGACTTTGGATTATGGTATTCAAAAGGAAATGAGTTGGACTTATTAGCTTACTCAGACGCGGATTGGGCAGGATGTGTGGATGACAGAAGAAGCACAAGTGGTGCAGCATTTTTCTTAGGAAACTGTCTGGTATCATGGTCTAGCAAAAAGCAATCCTCAGTATCCTTGTCAACAGTAGAAGCAGAATATATAGCAGCAGCAGCATGTTGTACTCAAATCCTTTGGATGAAACAGAACCTGCAAGACCTACAAGTAACATATGATGAGCCGATTCCAATTCTATGTGACAACACAAGTGCCATCAGCATCTCCAAGAATCCGGTCATGCACTCCAAGACAAAGCACATCCCTATCAAATATCACTTTCTTCGTGAACAGGTCACAGAAAAGCACATCAAGTTGGAATATGTTGGGACAAAGGAGCAGATAGCAGATATATTCACCAAGCCACTTCCTAAAGGGACATTTGAGTACCTCCGAGAAAAATTGGGGGTCATTCCCTCTTCACACTAAATTGATTCTTCTTTTTCACGTAAACAGGAAGAGAAGTCATTGACAAGGGGAGCATGCCCTGAGGGGGAGCTGTATTGTCAAAGGATGTTCCCTTTGCCATTGATGCCAAAGGGGGAGAGAAGTTGTTCTCAGGGGGAGCCTGAGTGTTGTCATCAATGACAAAGGGGGAGATTGTTGATTAGGTTGTCATTGATGCCAACAGTTAAGTCTTGGTGCCCCTTGTGGAGCCCCTAAGGGTTAGTGTTTGGTTTGTGGTTGTCTGTGTCAAGAGGAGTCCTTTTGTGGTTGTCCAAGCCCAAACTTGAAGCCCTTGGAGGCCTTAGGACAATTACAAAATCCCTAATTACCCTTTGACCTGGTTGAGTTGCCCTTAATAAGAAATCCTTAAGTTCTAGTGTCACCCTTTCTAATCCCTAATCTTTGCTAAAACACTAATAATTAAATACTTTAATAATTAAATATTTAATAGAATAATTTAAAAATAAATAAATAAATAAAATAAAAAGGAAGCCCTAATTAAAGGTTTAATAAAAGGTTTTTAAAAATAATAATCTAAATTAAAATTAAAATAAAGAACTTTTTAACCAATCCTAATAATTAATAAATTACATTAAATGAATTTAAAAAAAAAAAAAATTTAAGGAAATGTGGGACAAACTCAAGACCATCTATGAAGGGGACAAAAAGGTCAAAGAAGCCAAACTCCAAACCTACAGAGGACAATTCGAACAACTAAAGATGAAGGATGACGAGAATATTGCAACCTATTTTCTTTGAATTGATGAACTTGTAAATACTATCAGAGGGCTGGGTGAAAGGGTTGAAGAATCAATTGTTGTTCAAAAGATACTAAGAACGCTTCCCAACAGATTCAATCCTAAAATCTCAGCCTTGGAAGAAAGGACTGACTTGGATACTATGACAGTAGACCAGCTGCATGGGACACTTGTGGCTTATGAAATGAGATTAGAAGATGAAGACTCACCTAGAAAAGAAGCAGCCTTTAAAGTTTCCTCCAAGCAAGCAATGAAAGACAAACAAGCCAAGAAGGACAATTCAGAAATAAAATCCAAATCAAAGACAACATACCACTTCAACTGCAGTGATGATTAAGATGATGAGGAGATAGCAAACTTCGTAAGAAAGCTCAAAAGAGGCACAGGTAAGTACAAAGGTAAGTTACCTCTTAAGTGTTTTTCATGTGGTAAAATAGGTCACTTTGCTTCAAAATGTCCCTATGCGAAAGACTCTGATAGTGATGACAGTTTCAAGAAACACAAGAAATACAGGAACTTCAAAGGAAAGAAAAATGGAAGGTTTGCAAAGAAGAAAAGTCTCTACTCTAAAAGAAAGCCCAGCTCATCAGATGAAGATTATGACAATGACTCAGATAGTGATAGTGATTCAGACAGCGACAGTGATAACGAATCAAAAAGGGTACTCTTCATGGATGTTGATTCAAAAGACTCAGATGAGATCACCGAAAACAAAGAAGAATCCGATTCAGAAGGTGAAGTAGACCTGGAGGAAGAATTGATAAGTGCTTTGAAAGAGCTGAGAAGAGAAAGGAAAAAGAATAAACTATTTAAGGAGGAGATACAGGAGTTATGGGAAAGACCTCAGATATCTGAAGAAGCAGATCAACTCATTCAAAGTCTAACTATTCAATTAGAAGAAGCCAAAAGAATTCAAGACAATCTCAGAAAACAACTAGAAGAAAGTATGAATGAAGGTGAGAGACTAATGGGGGAGATAGTGACTCTAAGAACTCAACTACAAAAGAAAAATGTGAGTCAAGGCTATGACAACAGTTCCAAGATACTTGATCAGATCATCAATAATCAAAAGCCATACCTCGACAGAACAGGTCTTGGTTATAAGAAGCACAATGATGAAGGTTCAAGCTCCAAGACAGCTGAGGATAAACCAGAAGTTATCAAAGACTCCGTCATCCAGGAAGTACCCATATATTAGCCAAAACAACAACCAGAACATGCTCCAGTTGAAAATCAACATGTTAATTCGACAGCACCTCTAAGAAGACCATTTCAACCTAGACAACCAACCTTAGAATGGACTCCAGTTGAAAATCGAAGGTTCAGATGGGCAGCACCTCCAAGAAGACCATTTGTTCCCAGGTATGAATATTCGTTTTATGGTTATTGTTTTTCTTGTGGAATATTTGGGCATAAAGCAATGAATTGTATAAAAGGAAGATATGCAGAAAACAGAAACAGGTATGAAAATTCTAGATGGCAACGGAGCAACAACAACAGTTTTTCTCCTTTGGATTCTGAAGTCGAATGTCAGAAATGCAACAACTTTGGGCATACAGCCAAGAATTGTAGAATGACAATCCCTCCTACAGGCATTAAACAAGTATCAACCAATCAAACAGGTGACCAACAAAAGGTATGGATCAGACAGAAGAACAATCTGAATATTCATGAATGTGGGATAGCTCTTCAAGCTCAAGCTCAAACTGGTAGCAACAAATGGTATGTTGACAGTGGTTGTTCTAGGCATATGACAGGTAACAAAGATGCTTTCATGTTTCTTGAAAAAGATAAAGGATCTGTCTCTTTTGGAAACAACAAATCAGCAAAAGTTGTTGGAAAAGGTACAGTAAATCTTGGCAGCAAAGATACAGTAGCAGAAAATGTGTTGTTTGTCGACAGTATGAAGCATAATCTGTTGAGTGTCAGCCAGATGTGTGATCAAGGACATGAACTTACATTCAACTCAAAGTCCTGCAAAATAAGAAAAGAAGGATCAGGAAAGTTAGTGGCTACTGCTACCAGGACTCCAAACAACATATATGTTCTGGACGAAATCAAGGAAGAGAAATGTCATCTAGCAAAAGAAGATGAGAATTGGTTATGGCATAGAAGAATGGGACACGTACATTTTGATAATCTGGTCAAGATCAGCAAGAAGTTAGCTGTAAGGAACATGCCACATATTACCAATCCTTCTGATACTATCTGCAAGCACTGCCAGCATGGGAAACTTACGAAAGCCAATTTCAAGACAAAAGAATACTCCTCTACAAAACCCTTAGAGCTTGTCCACACTGATCTATGTGGTCCAACCAAGAATAAAGGATTGGATGGTGAAGAATACTTCATGTTGCTCATTGATGACTACTCCAGGATGACATGGGTATGCCTTCTTAACAGGAAATTGGAAGCCTTTGAATGCTTCAAGATCTTTAAAGAACAGGTTGAAAATGAAACAGGTAAACGAATCAAGTGTCTCAGATCCGATAATGGCAGAGAATTCACATCAAATGAATTCTATCAGTACTGTGAAGAAAATGGTATAAAAAGACAATTTTCTGTTGCCAGAACACCTCAGGAGAATGGAGTAGCAGAAAGGAAGAATAGATCAATGTTAGAAATGGCCAGAACTATGTTGAATGAAGCTAAACTAAGCAAAAAATTTTGGGCTCAAGCAGTACATACAACAGTTCACATTATGAACAGAGGATTGCTCAGAAGCAACACTGATAAAACTCCTTATGAACTATGGACAGGAAGAATAGCTAATGTTCAACACTTCAGAGTGTTCGGAAGCAGGTGCTACATCAGAAGAGATGATAAGAAGATTAGAAAATTCGAATCTCGTGCAGACGAAGGAATATTTGTTGGGTACTCCTCCACAAGAAAGGCCTACAAGTGTTACAACCTGAGATTAGGTAAGATAGTGGAAAGCATCAATGTAAAGATTGATGAATCGAGCTTTCCAAAATGCCAGGAAGACTCAGAAGACCATGAAGAAGAAGATGATGATGATGAAGTAGAAGAAGAAGAAGAAGAAGAAGAAGAAAGAAAAATTCAGCCAACAGTTACACAGGATCAACAAGTGCAGGATCAACAACAAGAACAACAAAAATCTCCTAAGAATTGGTATCAAAAGAATCATCCACAGGAATTGATTATTGGTGACAAAAATGCCGGCATAGAAACCAGAAAAGATCGAAGACAAGTCTGAAGACCAGAACAAGTATATTTCTCACTACTATCTATAGTTGAGCCGAGTAACTTTGCGGAAGCTAGTGCAGATGAACATTGGGTCAAAGCCATTGGAGAAGAACTTGATCAAATCGAGAAAAATGAAACATGGGAACTAGTTCCTAGACCCAAGGACAAAAATGTGATTGGCACAAAATGGATTTTCAGAAATAAGCTGAATGAAGATGGACAGGTAATCAGAAACAAGGCAAGATTGGTTTGCAAAGGATATGCTCAAATCGAAGGGATAGATTTTGAAGAAACATTTGCTCCAGTAGCCAGAATGGAAGCTATAAGAATGATATTGGCCCATGCTTGTGCTAAAAACATCAAAGTGTATCAAATGGATGTCAAATCAGCCTTTTTGAATGGAAAACTAGAAGAAGAAGTCTACATTGAACAGCCAGAAGGATTCCAACTATCAGCAAACAAGGACTATGTGTGTAGATTAAAAAGGGCCCTATATGGGTTAAAGCAAGCTCCTAGAGCTTGGTACTCCAGATTGGACAGTTACTTGCAGAAACAAGGTTTCAAAAGGGGAACTGTAGACAACAATATGTATATCAAGATTGATCATAACAGCATAATTATTGTTGAAGTGTATGTTGATGATATTATCTTTGGTAGTGATGATGATACTCTGAGCCAACAATTTGCCAAGGTTATGCAAAACGAATTTGAGATGTCGCTACTTGGTGAACTGACCTTCTTCTTGGGACTTCAGATATCACAATGTGAAGAAGGCATCTTCATCTCTTAGACCAAGTACATTAAAGAAATGCTGAAGAGATTCAAGATGGAAGATTGTAAGCCTATGAGCACTCCTATGACTACTAGCTGCAAGTTAAGCAAAGATGATGAATCAAATGCAGTGGATCAAAAACTTTACAAGTCAGTGATAGGAAGCCTACTGTATGTGACAGCTTCAAGGCCAGATGTGATGCAAGCTGTTGGGCAGGTTGTGAAGATTTATGAGCAGGGTTTTGACAGGTGACAGTATTGACTATTGATTGGTTGACAGACAGATCTTTTAAGGAATTGATGCTTGGGCAGACTTCATGACAGTGATAAAATTGAGCAGATAGATAACAGGAGTAACCAATATCAGATTGACTTGATAATTTTGACAGTGGATTGAGTTGACTGATTCAGTAGCAGTATTGAGCAGACCTTGATGACTTGGCTGTGTTGCAGCAGTATTGAGCAGACTTTGATATGTTGCATCAATGTATTCGGTTAATGATGAGCAGCAGTATTGATGAACAGTCTGACATACAGGATTATCACAGGTTGGCAGTATAAACACATACAGGATTGATGAAACAGTTTGATGGTTGAGAAGCAGTGGTATTTTGGCAGTGATCACAGAGCAGAGGTTTTCAACAGCAGGGTTTGTTACTTGACAGGTCCACAGGTTCAGCAATCTCTTTCTAAAGGGTGGTAGGGTGGTGCTAGGGCTCACAATCTTGTGAGCTGAGCTGTTGTAGTAGCTTGTCAGTTGTGGCTGATGAAGCCTAGGGGTTGTAGCCCCTTCCAGTTGTAGCTGGAGAAGTTGTATTAAATTTGTAACCCCAGTTGTTGCTGGGTCAAATTTTATTATAAAAGGATTATGTGGTTTTACCCCCAGGACTTGGGTTTCCACGTAAAAATCTTGTGTACTGTGCATCTTGTTTTTATTATATACTGCTATGATTGGTGATTAGCAACTTGCTCTTGATTAAAAATTTTATAATTGGCAAATACTGATTCACCCCCCTCTTAGTATTTCAACAATAATGCGAGAGAGAATCTTCTAATCATGATTGAACAATGCGTGAGAGAACAATGTGAGAAGAACGGATCCATTCATTGTTTCCAAAGAACAAAGAGCATTTGTAATCCCTAAGTATGCAAAATCTAAAAGTAGATGTCTTTTATTTTGTAAACCTCAGATCTGAACCAAAACAAGACTAGTTAAAAGCATAACTATATTTGGAATTTTCATTAATATTTCAAATCTAAGAAAGAAAGTGAAAATAAAGCTATTTCTTTAAACTAAGAAGGAAACAAAATATTTTCTTCTCTTCAATTGTAGAAAGCAGAAAACACTGTACCAACCCAGTCACAAACCAAGCAACAAGGCATTGGAAGGTTTGGGCAGAAAATCAAGCTAAAAATCAATAGGTCGACATGGGCTGTAGGTATATACCAGAGCGTCGGTGGGGGATCGACGCGGTCTGCTAAAGAGAAAAGCACAGCAACAATGCACTCTGTCTGAAGGAAAATCACGTCAGGAAGGAAGTGACGCACTGTACATGAAGGTAAAGCGCGCTCGGCGACCAAAAAATTGAAAGAAAAAAAAAATCAAGCCAATCAACAGACTTTAGGGTTTGAAACTAAAGGGGATTATTCAATGATATAGATAGTGAGATCTACAAACTGGATGTGATATACCAATTGAAATCTAAGCCAGATCTAATAAAAAATAATGCAAGCAAGGAGATATACAACTTAAATAACTCAATCCCCAGTGGAGTCTCCAATTTTGTTAACGGATAAATCCGTCGGTGAGGACACCAACCGATCTCCCTAATCTGAATAGTTCGGATCTAGAACAAAGAAAAACAAGAATGAAAATATTTCCCTAGATCTATCAAATTACTTGAATGCAAAGTGTCCAGTCCATACCTTATTTACGAAGGTATTCCTCATGCCTCAGAGCTTTCATAATCCTGCTTGTTGACGAAGAGATTACCTACAAAAGATTCAAAAGGAAAAATACAAAAGACTATAAGATAACATGATACATCTAAGCAATTGACCAAGGAGAACTACTATAAATGAAATTACACATCATTTATGGGAAAGGAAGGCACTAATGTATTAATGAAAATAGAGGAAAGAATTACAACCATTGAAGCCTTGGTGTTCAAGATCCTTTCCAGTGGAACCTTGCATCAATTTTCCAATCATGGAAGAATGGATTCCTCGCTCAATTTCTCTAGCATTTAGCTGCACTCATTTCAACCCCCTATCCCATGAAGAGGAGCTTCATTTATAGGCCAAAAGAGATGAGGAGGAGAGGAGAGGGTTAAGGGAGAAGGATGAGGTGGGATCCTACTAAGCTGGGAGGCGAGTAAGATCCACCCTAAATGGAAGTGGTAAGCCTCCATAAGGGTCTCCTTCGAGAGACTTCTTGAAACTTATATTTTTTCCCTCTGTATAGGTATTGACACACCCTAGACACTACCAACATTCACCAGCGGTGCAATTTGCAGTGGAGCATGGTGCGTTGATAAGGAACAATGAAATTTGTTGTAAGGAAAGGTGTTTCGGCATCTCTAAATAAGGTCTTTGTAGGGAAAAAAACTTCATAGCTCATCTTCCAAGGAGTTTTCATTAAGTACTTTAGGTATTTAGGAAAGGAGAAAGTGTACATGGTTCGTAATAATGATGAATACAAAAATTCTATGTAACACCAGTGTCTAATCTGCTGCAGTGGAGAAAATGATGGAGTGCTACAACATCAGTGGAGAACCAGAGTATGATGATCCAAGAGACATTCACATTCCAGAAAATGAAGGAAGTCATGATATGCAAGGACCATATTTTTCATCAGAAAAATTCCTGAAAATGTTAAATATTAAAAAGGTAAATATAGGCTCTACTGAAAACCTAAAGTTTGCAAATATAGGTGATTACTGGGATGATGAAACAGTGGGAAAAATTACTAACCTATAGCATGAGTTTCAAGATCTGTTTCCTACTAAGTTTTCAGAAATGAAAGGTATTGCTAACAAACTGGGTGAAATGAAAATTCCACTAAAACCAGGTGCTAAGCCAATCAAGCAACATCTATACAAATTAAATCCAAAGTACAAGGAAAAGGTCAGAGCATAGCTCGAGAGAATGCTTGATGCAGGTCTCATTGAGCCTATTGAAGAGTCAGTGGATCAGTCCTATGGTAGTCCAAGACAAGAAAACTGGAGAGATCAGGATTTGTGTCGACTTGCGGAAGTTGAACGATGCCTATCTACATTATCCGTTCCCAACCTAGTTCACATATGAAGTGCTTGAAAGTGTTGGAGGTCAGGAATCCTACTCCTCTACGGATGGTTCTCTGGGTACCATCATATTAATATTGCTAAGGAGGATCGACATAAAATGATATTTGCGACAGAGTGGGGTTGCTTCTAGTATATGGTAATTCCTTTTGGCCTAAAGAATGCTCCTACAATTTTTTCAAGGGTAGTTGTCGCTGCATTTAAGGAATTCATTCATAATTTTTTGAAAGTATATTTCGATGATTGTACAGTCTATGAGTTACTCAAGAATCATATCGACAATTTGAGGTTGATGTTAGAACGTTGTCGAAAGTATCAAATCTATTTGAATTTGAAGAAATATATATTATGTGATCCATTTGGAATACTCTTGAGACATGTAGTTTGTAAGAAAGGTTTGTTAGTGGACCCTGCAAAGATTGTTATTATAGTTGATCTGCCTCCACCTACTTCAGTTCGACAATTGAGGACAACTACGGGTCACACAAGATACTACGGGAAATTTATTAAAGGCTATGCAAAAATCACAACGGAAATGGTAAAATTAGTTAAGAAATATGCAAAGTTTCATTGGAATGAAGAATGTCAACAAATTCTAGACATGTTGAAGGAAAAGATGGTTACAACACCTATTCTAGTATTCGCTTACTGGAAAAAAGAACTTCATGTCCATGTCGATGCATCATCTATCGATCTGGGTGCATTACTTTCTCATACAAGTGAAGGTTCTATCAACCACCCTATTTCATTTTCTAGCAGGAATTTGTCTACTGCAGAAAGAAATTATACTATGACCGAAAGGAAGGGACTTGCTATGGTTTATGCATTACAAAAGTTTAGAAATGATTTGTTAGGCGATCATTTTAAGATCTTCACTGACCACTCTGCGTTAAATTACCTAGTCAATAAGCCAGTGTTGGGGGGGAAGATCTATCGATGGTTTCTGTTGTTTCGGGAATATGATTTTGAGATCATAGTCAAGCTCAGAAGGTTGAATGCGGTCCCCGACCATCTGTTGAGGTTGGAAACAATCGAAGAACCGACCAGTTTAGAAGACAATATTCCAGACGCACAGATATTTCAGTAAGAATGGTTGATGAATACTTTCAATATATTGTTACATTTTTATCTACAAGAACACCACCAGAAGGATATATGACTTCTCAGAAGAAGAAGTTGGTAGTCAAATCCATAGACTATCAGTTGATTGCCGATCAGTTGTATAAGTTGGGAATGGATGAAGTAATGTGTTGTTGTGTTTTGGAGCACAAGCGACCAATTATCTTATCTGAGGCTCATGATGGAGTAGCTAGAGGCCACTATGCAGGGAAAGCTATAGCGCAGAATATCTTAAGAGCAGGAATATGGTGGTCGACCCTTCACAAAGATGTTAACGAATATTTCCAAAACTGCGATGTATGTCAAAAAATTGGGAAGCCGTCGAGAAGAGATGAAATTCCCTTGGTACCTCAGGTTACATTGCAGGAATTCAACAAGTGGGATATTGACTTTGTGGGATCTATTAACCCACTAGGAAGAAGGAAGGGCGCAAGGTATATTATCACTACGAAAAATTATCTTACAACATGGGTTAAATCTGCACTAGTATGGGATTTCACCGCTGCAAGATTTTTGTTTGAGAATGTTAATACCAGGTTTGGTTTCCCTTGAGTTCTATTAAGTGACCAGGGTGAACATTTTGTTAATAAAACTATTGAGGCTCTTCCTGAAGAATTTCATATCTATCATCAAAAGAGTAATTTGTATCACCCATAGGTAAATGGAACTATCGAAGAGTTCAATAAAATTTTGGAACATGCACTAAATAAAGTTTGTAATGTGAACTGCAACAACTGCGACGTAAGAATCCCTGCAATTTTGTGGGCCTATAGAACAACATGTAAAATATTGATAGGTTAGACACCTTTCAAGATGGTGTATGGACAAGAGGCTATGATGCCGATGGAGTATATTATACCCAGTTTAGGAATCATTGCTTTCACAAGTATGTCTGATATTGGTGCTATTGAAAAAACACAGTTACTCCAGTTGGAGAAAGACCGATTTGTCGTAGGATTACATTAGCAGGTACAAAAATATAGATAAAAGGCGTGGCATGATCACCACATTACTAAGAAACACTTTGAGCGACGAGATATAGTTCTTCTCTATGACAACAAATTTTTAAAACATAATGGTAAGTTATAGATGCATTGGCTAGGGACATATATTATAAATTTTATCATGAAGGGAGTTGCAGTACAGCTACATAAATTAGCTAGTGAAATCCTCCAAGGATTGGTGAATGGGAGTCGGCTAAAGCCCTACAGGTACAATCGTCGCATGTTGAAGTGAAGGCGGTTTGATTATATTCTTGTACATAGGGAAAAAATGATTGGAAACCCCATGTTTATTTTATGTCGTAGTTGTTTGTGTTGTAGTTAGTTGTGTTGATGTACACTTATGTTAGGGCTATGTGGAAACCCCAAGTTATTGCTATGTCGAATTTGTTCTATCGAGGTTCCATCTATCAAAGTTCCATAGTTGTCAGCTGGAATCCCCAACTTCTCGGTGTGTCGAAATCTTTTCTTATGATAGAGTTGTCCATCTGTCGAAGTTTTATCTGTCAAAGTGTTATTTATGTCGCCTGGAAACCCTAATTTATTATTTATGTCGAAGTTGAATTTCTTTGGCAAGTTGGTGGTCTCTCGTAGTTCTATCTACCAAAGTTCTTGAATTGTTAGCTTGTTGAAGTTGTAGTTATTGAGAATTTATTGTTGCTTTTATGACAGGTTTAGTGGGGCCACTAGTGGGATTTTTTTGAATTAAATGCTAAAATGACTAAAGTGTGTATAGGGATCCGTTGCTTCCACCGTCATAATTGGAGGATAGAGTACATTTATTTCATTTCAGGAATGATAGATGGATCGCACGCGAGGGATAAACTTAAAAATCCCGCCTCTCCCTCGCTCGTTCTTCATTATAACTTGAGCAATTGCAGTAGCGTGAAGATACCAGAGCCGAGCTTTTTTTGTCGTGTGATTGTGAAATTGTAAGGTATCAAAATGCAGGTTGATCTGTCAGCTGGTCGTGAGGATCAGGGGAATGCTGAGGAGTTCCCAATGTTGGGCTCTATTCCTGTGAGTCTGGAGCTACTTGTAGTCATTTCCTCATAGATTCATTTAAACATGCCCAAAAAGACATGCAAGACAAACAGACCAAATCCAGAGTCGAGGATAAAGGCACACCATGATGGTGGAGCATCCATGTCGGGCTCTGTGAATTTATTTCTAGATTATATCCCACCCCATAATTCGAGTGCCAAACTAGTAAAGTTTCCAAAGAATGCTCGGTATCAGTTGGACACCGTCTCGGTGCCAAAGGGGGTCATGGTACAAGGAGGAATTTTGAATAACATCAAGAAGATATCGTATGTGGAACATGACATGAGTAAGTTTTCCAAGTTCAATTACACACATTGCATGCAACCTATTATTTCAGTAGAAGACCATCTGGTTGAGTTGGAACTGCAACATTGGGCTCTTGGCGTGGCCAGAGTTGGTATTTTTCCACTACTACATCTACAACATTTTGGTCGTACTATGGAGGCAAACACATGTGTGAAGAAACTACTATTATGCTTGCATGGAGGCTGCTTGTGGATGGAGACCAAGGTGTCCATTGATACAGATTTGATTTCCAACATCACAAGTTTACCTAAGGTTGGAGTGGATCTGTCGTAGTTTTTTCGTTGTTAAAGAAAGAGACCGAGACCTAGCAACATGAATGAAGGAGAAGTATAACCTGTAAAAGAGAAACAAGGGCTTCAATGTAGCCTCTATCAGTGACCAGGGCGTTCGGTTTGCTAAAAAATTGTTAGCTACCAAGTTGTTATGCAAGAATCGACCAAACCAAGTCATTTCTTCTATCATTGTTGTGGTAGAGCAATATGCACAAGGAGTACAAATGAATTGGGCCACTATTCTACTTAATGAGTTTCTTGGAAATGCTACAGATGCAGAGGACAATGGCCCTCCATTTACATACTCTTGGTTGTTGTTGTTGATATCATTTGTGGGTTGGGAAGAACCAGCAAAATACCAAGGTATGCAACCAATTGTCCCATGCCAAGGTTCGTGCTACATGAACTTGCCATACTCTGACATAAGGATTGAACAACAGGAAAACAATGTATCATTGTATATGCAGCTGGAGGCATTGAGATATTATGTGGTTCAAATACCACGCATTGAAAAATCCGTGGTGACCAAGTATCATGGTGTGGTGAATTTCAAATCCTGGCCCCGCCACATGTATGTGCAAGCTAGAAGGGACCCACACCAACAATTCTTAGTGATGGGGTTCAAACTATCTCATGAATAAGTTGATGCGATGATTCAAGAGTGGCCGTCGGAGTGGTAAGTACCAATTGATCATGAGAACATATCACCAAATCTGTCGCAGCAAGAACAACGATCGGAAGGAACCTACAGCCAGTAGCAGACAAGTCAGAATACACAACACACTAGCGACGGAGATGATGGACAAGAAGATCAAGAGTCGAGTCAGGCCCCTACAGATCCGGGTCTGGGGGATAAATGGAAAGGTGGAACATATAGGCAAGGAAGAAGGAAAAAGCAAAAAGCACAGTGACATGAAAATATCCAAGCATTAACTGATTTTGTTATTAACATCTTGTTCGACAGGATGATAGAGGTCGCAAAAGAAAATAGGAGGAAAGCAAAGGATAAAACAATACATATATTCAGTGGTGTCACCAATGTCTTGGATACGTTGTGCCAGGAAGTAAAGAAGATCTGCATTTCGGCTGTGTTGCAGGTCACACCACCATGGGTCGAAGCTGCGCAAGAAGAGGAGGGACAAGACCAAGTACCACCACCAAGGTAACTTTTAGGGGAGAAATTTCGCCAATTGGCTATTTTTCGGGTTGTTTAAAAAAAAAAAAATTTGCTATTTGGTCATTTTTAGTCTCTAATATCACCTATATTTACATAAAATATGTTTTTTATCATAATATTCGCCAAAATTTACATGTTTCTGTAGTAAATTGCAGGTTTCATATTTAATATTTGCCTACCTATCTATATATATGTTTTTTAATCCAAAATAATCGCCTAGAATACTATACTTAAGTATAATATTAGAATGCTTAAAAAATACCCTGACCACCACTCCCCCCTATGGAAGGGGTGGTTAAAATTTTTCCGCGCGCAATAATTTTTTATGAACAAGGTACCTGTGTGCATGTTCTAAAGTCTGGGTATGCAGACCTTAAACTAAATGTATTACCTCTTTATATGTTGCACCGATTACAAGAAAGAATTACCAAAGAAGTAAATTCGAGGGAGAGTTCCCTCTTAGATTTAATGAAGGGTTATAAGAATCAAACAACTACATTGAAAGATTTGAATGCTGAGCTTCAACAAGACACGGACCTGCTGCGACCTGAAAAGGAAAAAGTTCTGCAAGCAATTGTGGTTGCATGTTAAGCAGTGTATGAGGCTGAAATTATCAATGAAATGACATTGGAAGAAAAGGTACAATGTTTGGAAACAATTATCTATGAATACCAACAAAAAGTGCAAGAATTAGAAGCTAAGTTGGTGTCGAGCACCCCAACTGAAGTAACTGAGTAGTGATGATAAAAAATGCAAGAGGTTGTTCAGAGCCTTCAGGTAACAGAAGCTCAGTGCATGAAGATGTATGAGTAAGTGTCGTAGTTGTGGGATGGGCTATCTGAAGATGATTCGCTGCAGGAGGTCCAAACTAGTCTTGGGGCCATTGAAGGAAGGATGAACACTTTACATGAGCAATTGAAGAATCTTCCCCGGTCTAGAAAATGAGTAGAGCCACAGAAAGTAAAGAGCTTCAATAGGAAATGAACCAGCTGAGAATGCAGCATAGGAAATGAACAGAAAGGGTCCAACTGCTCTAGTCTGAGTCTGAGCGAGTGTCAGAGGTCATCTAAAGTAATCATAATTCCATCCAGTTGGAAGTCACCCAGGTTTTCAAGGCGATCTAGGCACATATTACTGCAGAACTAGTCAAAGCTATTAGCTAGAATAAAGATGAATTCTATGAAGAGTTTTTGTCAAATCTACAGGAACCCGTCTCACAGCCTTGAAGTGGTTTGGGACGAGCCACATGTGAGTGTTGGGGGCCTGTTGGGCCTATCCTTTTGGAGGTACCATTTTTGAAGAAACTGTTTGATGTGGACAAAGAAAAAGTGGTAGTGGTTCGATGAAGTGGTCAACTCCGACGAAGCGACCAAGAAAACAAGAAAAATGGTCATGTTGACCAAGTCAATGGTTGGAGTTGAGTCAGTTAGTTAGGATTGGTCCACATTGTATTAATGAGTTGGTTAGGAAGATAGTGGGTTAGTGGGAGCGGGGAAATCTAAGTGTGGCCTATAAATATGTATTAAGAAGGAAGTTTTTTGGTTACACTCTGATGATTATTGTATTTCAGATTACTATGTTTTCTGCTATTTGCCAATGCTTTAAAATCCTATTTTTGAGTCTGTAATGAAGCTATATGTTATGTCTTTCAGATTTATTTTGGAGAAGCCGAGTCACTGATCTGCAGGTTGTGTGCACAGATCCTTTGTAATTCATGAAGAAATCTGTAATTCTTACTAGAAGCGCTTATTTGGATGCGATTCATAATAAAAGATAAGCGCTTCTATGGTTTTTCCCAAATGGGTTTCCACTTTAAACATGGTGTTTTTGTGTTGTGATGTGCGATGTGATGTGGTTTGATATGTGTTTCTTTAATCTATTGAATATTGATATGAATGCATGATCAACATAGTTGTGTGTAATATGAATGCAAATATAATCTAAGTCCATTAATATGGCGAAGCTATGGGTTTTGTCGAAGTGATGAATGTGTTGAAGCTCTGATTGTGTCGATGTTCTAGAGTAGAATATGTTATTGAATGTATTTCATGTCAAGTTATTTCCCTTCTGTACTGCATGAAGTCTAGTTCTTGCAGTATCCATAAGTACTTCGGGTGAAACTTCATTTCCTTTACAGGTGTTTCCAAAAGGGATTCATTCCCTTTCGATCTGGTATCTGTGGTTAGGGTGTTTGTTGGTGAGATGTTGAGTATTGAACCCCAGTCGAAGTAGAAGTGCGCCAACAACCATTCTTGACCGGTTCTAGATATCTTCTCCCTTCTGTTAGGACCAATGGTGCAATGAATCTTAGATTGCCACCCTAAAAAATCATTTGTCTCTTATTTAATTCAATAATAGCCTAGTTAGAAAAATCCCATCCAAACCCTAATAATCCAGGATATGGTTTGGTATCATCTACAATCTCAATAACCTCAAATCGGTTGTGTTGCACACCCCATCCACATCAACAGGTACCCCAATCAACCTTCCAATTGGGACAATTCTGTGTCGGTTAGCTAGCATCAATTAAACGTTAGACCAAGTTAGCTTTGTACTACTCATCATTTCCCATGTTTGTTTTGGAGACACATTTACATCAGAACCCAAATGCATAATGATATAGTCCATGTCATAATATCGTACCTACGCACTCAAGCAGAACTCCCAATTTGTCCTTTTATTGCACTACACCTGGTTAAATGCAACATGTTCTTTCTGCTCTTCTATGCAATGGTCTATCATCCTGCGCAGTATACCCAAATCATATTCATCCTTTATCAATTCTAAAGAACTTTTAAAGAAATGTCTCAGAGTAATTACCTTTTCATCTAGACCCTCTGGTATTGAGTAGTCATATGTTGGAGGCATGTCATATACATTTTGAAGAATGTAACTTTAGAATACATTCTTATTTGTATTGTATTTCTTACGAGAATTATTATTGATGTATGTGATCATGTTAAAGTCATTGAAAGAGTCAGTGTAAACCCTAAATGTTAAGTCAACCTAGAAATATCCAGAAAAAATAGTATTTTATTGATAATTGGACAAGTCGGCCCCCATTTTGAGAGTCAAGTTGGCCTTGTTGGGGAAAAAGGTCAAGTCATTGATTAGTATAAATGAGGAGCTCGTCCTCCTCATTTGGCCACCTCACTGACTCATCAAGTTCACATGAGTAGAGATATAGAGTCATAAAGAGTAGTTACTTTTGGAGTCTTCTTGTTTTCGGTTATTGCACGAGGAATATTAATTCACATTCTAATGAATATATATAGAAGAAGTTTGTTGGGTTTTTCTTCCCCACGAGGGTTTTCCGAGGATAAATTATTGTGTATTGTTGTCTATGTTGTGCTTGTTTATCTTTAAGTGATTCTTATTGTTAATGCATTTAAAATTCTAACAATACGGGTGGTCTATTATATACTTGTTGCAACAATGATGCTCCAAAGTTTTGTTTCAGGATCTCTTTCGTTGATTGTTGGTATGTGTCCCTCTCCCTCTGAGGATCAAACATTGAGGTGTTTCTAGCATCTCTCCTAACCCATTGTCTCGTGCACAATTCTTATTTTATCACATCAACTCATGTCCTTTCTCCTCCTTGTGTAACGGTTGTTATCCTTGGTTGCTCATCGCCCTCTTCTTCTGCAATCATTTTCACATTTTGATTTTGGTTTGGATTTGGAATCTGGTTCTGGTTCTAGTTTTGGATCTGATTTTGATTTCTCCTTTGCTTCCATTTTGCAACCAGTAGTGGGAAATATTTTATCACGTGGTCCAACTATTTGCAATATGTGCCTGTTTTACACGTGCTCTAGTAGTCCCGTGCAAAATTTTCATGTTGACCACAATTGTAGTAGATGATTGGTTTTCTACCCCTTCCAAATCCTCCTCTCCCCTAACCTATGGATCCTCCTTGGCCTCCATGATTATAGTCCCTTGGAGAATTGTTTTACTATAATGATCCTTATGTTCCAACCTCCCCATGGACTCTATACGCATATGAGGTGTGCTCTCTCATAAGATCTAACACACGACAATCCTTCTCATAATGTCCTACTAATTTACAAAAATTGCAAAAAACCCTTCTGGGGGTACTCACATACTTATATAGCATGGGACAAACATTAGGGGAATGATTCCCTCTACATATTTCACACCACACACCTCCTCTTGTAGGAAAAGGGTTTGGATCTCCTTGTGTAACGGTTGTTATCCTTGGTTTCTCATCGCGCTCTTCTTCTGCAATCATTTTCACATTTTGATTTTGGTTTGGATTTGGAATCTGGTTCTGGTTCTAGTTTTGGATCTGATTTTGATTTTGATTTTGATTTCTCCTTTGCTTCCATTTTGCGAACAGTAGTGGGAAATATTTTATTACGTGGTCCAACTATTTGCAATATGTGCCTGTTTTACACGTGTTCTAGTAGTCCCATGCAAAATTTTCATGTTGACCACAATTGTAGTAGATGATTGGTTTTCTACCCCTTCCAAATCCTCCTCTCCCCTAACCTATGGATCCTCCTTGGCCTCCATGATTATAGTCCCTTGGAGAATTTTTTTATTGTAATGATCCTTATGTTCCAACCTCCCCATGGACTCTATACATGTATGAGGTGCGCTCTCTCATAAGATCTAACACACGACAATCCTTCTCATAATGTCCTACTAATTTACAAAAATTGCAAAAAAACCTTCTGGGGGTACTCACATTCTTATATAGCATGGGACAAACATTAGGGGAATGATTCCCTCTACATATTTCACACCACACACCTCCTCTTGTAGGCAAAGGGTTTGGATCTCACATTTCCAAATATCCTCTATATGTTGGACACTCATTCTTATGGTGGCCTTTATTTCTACAATTCATACACCATATATATTCACGCTTATATTTCTCTTTGGAAATCTCCTGCAACTGAATCATCAATGCATCTAACTATGATTCGACTTGAGCCATCCCTATGTCGTTCTCTGCTATAAGGGACGCTTCCAACTTCATAGAAAGCTCCAATGCACTTGACTATGTAGCAATATTTTGTTGTGTCAATGACCCACTTATATGTGACAAAAACCTTGCAATGAACCACTCCTTATGATAGTCCTATTGAATCTATAATGTTAGTCTATCCATCAACAGTTTGAATCTATGGTCAAAGTCCCAGATCGATTCATTTGACAGTTGTCTAATCTACTTTAGTTTGGTAATGCATTGTGACTCATATTTTAGTTTTTAAAATTCCTTTATCAAATCTTGTTTGATACCATCCAACATCGTGTTCGGTACAATGCTCTAATACTTAATATACCAAGTCAATGTACGATCCCTAAAAATGGTCACCAACTATGCAATCTTTGTAACATCATATTGGACTTGTCTTTCCTGCTATATCACCTCACACACAAACATATGCTGGTCTGGATCGTTTGTCTCCACTCCATGGAAGAAAGGCATCCATAAAGTAGGGTCTACCCTTGCCATTGTGTTCTATGTAGTGTTTCTATTTGGTGTCACAGACTTTGTCAGAATAGTCGAATTAACCCCACTACTTTTACTACCTTTACTACTATTACTAACTATAAGTGAAAAACTTTGAGTTCTTACCTTAGATGTTGGGGATGGGAATGGGGTAATGGGTTCAACGCAAATCTTGTCTTGAGTAGGGATACCTTCATCTTTCAGACTGAGCGGATGGTCTTTCTCCTCCTTTGGGTGTGATACTCCTTCGATCTGGAGTCTTGCATAGATGTCCCTTTCTTTAAACTCATTATGTTGCTCATACATCTCAATTGCAATCCTTTTATTGCTATCCTTCCAAAATATTCCCCCCTTGTAGTAATATAGTATATTCTACTATCACATCTTATTCTCTTCTCAACATCCTTATCTCATCCGCTCTTCATTCCTTTTTTCTTTCCTTTACTCAAACCATTCTCTGGTCATCCCCCAGTTTCCCTATGTGTGTAGAGATGCTTAGTTGCTAGAGTGATCTTATTCCAATATCATAATTCTTTTTTCACACAACAACATCTTGATCCAAGTGTTTAATGTATTATCCGTATTGCTGAGTAATACAAAGGCTTGTGCTTCTCTCCATCTTCTGTCTACTTGCATCTGACATATCTTGTGCAGGTTTGTATAATATATTATGTATCATTGGTAACTATGCGAACCCCTCGACTACAATAGTACCTCCGGCACGGAACCTTAACGAACTACCTCTTAGTTGCACTGTAAGATTGATTATAGTCTACGGAAAAATATATGGCATACCATTTCAATACACTATCCAACCAGTAATCTAAAGTGCGAGAAATTAGATTACTTACAATATCAACCTACTGGATTAGCTTAGGGGTCCATATACACAGAATTATTATGTAAATTCTCATATTCTGATAATCTAATCTTAAAAACCACTTAGCCAAAATTAAAGGGAACTCACAGAAGAAAACCTAATGCAGATCTCTAAAAGTGTACTTTTGTATCCATTGTTCTTTGTTGATCTGAAGGTTCTTGTTTTCAGCTCTCTAGCAAATTTGTAGTCCTTTTCTTTCAACCACTCTTCTATATATACATTATTTAGTCTCCATGGAAACATCAGTTAACCTACACCTTCCATTCAGTCGTAGATCCCGGTCCCAACAACAAAACCATTTGTTGGCGCACGGTAGGAAAAGCTAGGGTTCAACATAATTTCACCAACAAAACACAAGGAAATGGCCTTATCAGCATTACCTGCAAGTCGATGAAGTCTCACATGAGGTATCTAGGTGGACTGCAGGAACCAAGCTTCCACAGTGCTGAAGGGATGTGGACATTCATATAACAGATCCAACATTCATCCATCTATTGCACAGAAACACATAACCTACTCAAGAGATAAGATAATTCATTTAGATCGGAAACATAAGCAACACATCCATGTGCACAACAAACATAACTTTCATCACATTACACATCAATGATAGGATTCAAAACAGGTTCAATTCACTCATATTATCAATGAGAACAGTCTTACATCACCTGCTCACATCACTTCAGGCCCTTTGTTGCGTTTCCTTCATTGTATCCATCAACTTATGAAGTGTGTCTTTCACAGTCGCTACTTGTTCCTTTCCTTAATCTTCATGTTCTGTGATTCCCTCTGCTATTTACGCAGTCAAAGGTCCCTTCAAATTCTCCTCAGTGACCTGAGTTATCTGCTTCATAGTGGATTGTACTACAACAAGTTCTTTGATCACCTTGTACACTTCATCCATCAAAGGCTCCAAATTCTACGCAATGTACTACTATTGAGTCCTTATATCTTACTACTTCCATTAGTTAATTTCTATGCTCCAGCAGCATGGTCATACACTTAGCTACTGGTAGAGTTCCCATTGTTTCCTTGAGTTTCTATGCCTTCATCTGCACAAACCACACTTTTTGTTCTATCTCCTTCAACTCCGCACTCTCAATGAGCTACGACCAAATTTGTGTGCTTTCTTCACACATATGTGTGCACTTTTCTTCCGAGGTCTTGATGTTTGTTGTAGCTGCAGTAGATGTTTGTTCCCTTTGGTGGAGTACTTATCATCATCCTTTCTTCCAAGTCCATGATCTTCGCAAGGAAACCTTGAATTGCTTCACTTATCTTTGTCACTTTCTCTTCAACTGGTATATCTACCTCCAATTGTTCCCCTGGTATTGTGTTGTATAGTTTCTCTTGTGCCTACTGAAAATTTTCCTTCTCAAGTGTCTCTTCCTCATTTTCTTTGCGTAGCTTATCATTGTCTTCTTGTAGTTTTATCTTTTCTATGGTTTCTTCGGTCTTCTGAGTTGATGTCGTGGATGCGCGCAACTAGATTTCCCTTTCCACTCTTGTTTTCAAAGTATACAACACTTCTACTGGAATCTCCAACAAAACCAACTGAATTCAAATCACTATCAATGTGATCTCTTGTAGTTCCGTTGTAGGGAAATCCAGAGCTCTCGATGGTATCTTCATGGTTCCTTTCTCGGTTGATGATATTGATGGCTACGAGATCATCTATTTGGGCCCCATACTCTCTGTATGCTCTTCCTCCATTCAACTAGGTGTGATTTTGGCTACTTCCAAATCCTAGCACAATGCAACTAACTGCTCTTGCATGCTTGTTTTCATTTCCTCTTGCTTTTGTGTTACTATTTCTAATGCTTTCTCTGCTGCTTCCTTGAATTTCTCCTTTATCTTGTCTAAGTCATCTTCTGTTAGTGAGTGAACTACTGGTTCTTTTGTGGCTTTCCTCTTCTTCCTTTTCTTTGAAGTACCTGCCTCGGTTTGCTCCTTCCTCTTTTCACCTACTGTTGGCATAGTATCTTGTGCAATGCCACCTACATCATTTCCTTTTTTTATTCTTTTTCTTTCTGGTCATCTTGTTCCTTGTCCTACTCTTCATCCATCTCTTCTTTCGACTCTTCATCGTGTTCTTCATCTTGTTGTTCATACTAGTTTTCTTGTTCCTCTGTAGTGACTAGGAATCTCCATTATGCATCCCAATCAGTGCCAATTTGGATGACATATGGATTGGCCAGTTTAAACATTATGGTCAACCATCGTGCTTCTGGATCCCTCCTTGATTGGATATACATGTGGTGCATCTCGATCTTGAAGCGTGCAATTCCCTTGTACATCTCTACCACCTGCGGCTGAATGCAGAGGATTTTCTTGATGATCCACTAAATAGCATCATTGTATACAAAAAATGTCACATTGTTATCAATATGGCTCCTCTTATTCTTCATAAACCACATATTAGCATATTTAGCTACCAGATATGGTTTATGTGCAGTATCTAGAAACTGTGAATCCTTTGGTTCCCTCCATGCAACCAAAGCAATCAATATCAACAACCATGCATAATGGAATGGTTACACATTTTCTCATGCGTCTTTACATTCCTCTAGAAACTTATTCACCAAGAATGTTGCACAATTTAGCTATACACCCACTACACACTTCTCTGTTGCTGCTATAATTCTTGTTGCGACTTGTTCTTTGTGACACTTTTTGACCAACTTGAAATCCAATACTTACGTTGCAAAACTCATTGCATCATCACTGATACTTTCCACATCTAGCCCTCGTTGTGCTCTGTGTGTGCCATACTTATCTTTCATCTACTCGGTTATCTCTTTGTCCTGCAGCTTCTTATTCTTGATCAACTGCCTTGGGTCATCCCCTGTTGTCGGTGACCTTGTTATCTGCGAATGAGTTTGTTGTTAATGGACAATATCTTGTCCAACCAAATAAATCCTCCATGTACGACTCTCAACAACAATTATACACAGTTATTAATCTTTGGGCTTTGGCCAAAGTGCGAAATCTCCAACAAATTCAAAATGCCTGCATGCTTGAACCCCATTGCTCATTGTTGTGGCTCTATTGTAGTAATTGGCGAATCTAGACTAGTCTTTGTGCTCAAATAATTTATGGGAGCATGTTCTAGAAATTTCTCTGTGTTGGTAATGTCATGGTCTACATACTTCAAACTTATTACGGTCCCTAACAGATTTCCCCATAGAAACACTGCTTTTGGAATCTCTAGGGTTTCCAAGGGATACTTTGCTGTCTTTGACAAATTTACTAGCTTTGCATCCATTTTTCTCGGGGGTGCGTATGCCCTTGAAAAACACATTAGTTTGGGGATTGATGACCCTTTTTCTACTCTCGATCCTAATCTTGAGGTAGATACTACTGGTACTTATCCATCTCTTCCAACTAATGGCTACTTGGTGCGTGGATTCCTCTGAATTGATGCTACTACCTTTGGTGCCATCCTTCTATACTTAAACCATTGCAAATATGCTCTATTACACGGATTTGCTTTGCTCAATTGGGCCTTAATTGATTTCGGACTTATGGCCTTCACCCTTCGCTTCACCTTTGATTTTAATGCCCTCATCTAGTTGTCTTGTCTATCTTCGCACCCATTGCTAAATTTAAGGCTGGCCTAGATTTGTGTACCCTCTCCTGGACCTAGTCTAGATTTACTCGGGATTTTCTATCTTGCCCAAATCCCACCGATAATATTCTACATTTATTGTGCAAGGTCCCCATCGTTTCGCCATCGTGCCTTCTTTTAATGCTCTTGGCCGAGCTTCCCTTCGATGCCTCTTGTCCTTCCTATGACATTCCTTCTTTCTTCTTTGCAACCTTTTTCCTTTTGTAACATACTTCCTTCTCTTTCTCCACAACATTTTTCCTTCTGTAACATACTTCCTTCTCTTTCTCCGCAACACATAGTCTTTCTTTGCACCACATTCTTTTCTACAACACACATTCTTTCTCTGCAACACATTCTTTTTCTGCAACAAACATTTGTTTTTCACTTTTTTTTTGACTACTGTGCAGAAGGATGGTTGTCCGTATGCAATTTCAACCAACTTCTATTAAAAAATCCTTCTAGAGGTTCCCCGTTCAGCTTCTTGAGCTGAATGACCCCTACCTCTACAATAGATTTTATAACATGATGACCTAACCAATGCATTCAAAACTTACCTAGGTGTTTAATGAACTTGCTATCATACATCCAAACCAGGTCTCCAGTCTTGAACTACTTTTGATTGATATGTCTATCGTGCCAGGCCTGCTAGCGCGATTTTCAGACCTGCTGGTGAAATCCTGCAACAAAATTTTATTTTTCTAGCTCCATTAGTTCCGCTAGTCTTCTTTCTACTTCACTGTTGTTTGTGAGCTCCGTCAGTGTAGCAACATCCAGACTCGGAATAATGAATTCCATAGGCATAACTACCTCTTGTCCATACATTATCCTGAATGGTGTATGTCCTGTCAGGTTCTTGCATGTTGTCTTATAAATCCATAACACTGCAGGAATCCTCAAGTCCCAATCATGTCTATTTATGTTGCAAATCTTTGTCAGTGCATTCTTCTGGATCTTGTTGAGTGCTTCAACTATTCCATTTGCTTGCGGATGGTAGGGGATACTCTTCTGATGGTATACATGGAACTCTTCAGTCAAGGTAGCATATAAATGAATTGATGGTCTGGAGCATAAATTTCCCATAATCTTATGGCTATCATCTCCCTTTTCAGTCAATGCTCACAACATTTTTCAAATGCATAAATGATATTGACAGGGATTGAATATAAACGAATTGATGTTTTGGAGCATAAATAAAGCCAAGCTCCTTGGCTTATTTCGCTCTTGTCCTGAATATAGAATCTCTTACATAGGCGATGTGTTATTTTTCCATGCATTTGAATGTGCACAATTACAAGGAATAAAAAGGTTGTCATGAAAAGAATAATGAAATGTGTGCTAGTTACATCGATAGGTGTTCATATCTTAGAATTTGGGATGGACTATCATTTATGCTTTTCGTAAATTGAAGGAGGATGAGACAAGTGTATCGTCTAGATTGATTTTATGGTCGTCTTTCAAATTTTGAAATAAACAATTATAACTGGCAATTGTTGCATGGATAATTGGTATCTCATGCATAGATAATAGATAGACAACCCGTTTAACTAAAGAAGTTCACAACAGTTGTGGCATGGAGAATAATAGGTGATTACATCTAAGCATGGAGAACAAATAACAAATAACTTCTTCATGGCATTTAACTTGCACTTAGCTTGTGACGTATTGGTGTTCACCAACCACAAGTTAAGTGGCTGTGTTAGTGTATCTATATTATACTCGATGACTGATGCCTTCCCTTTTTCCCATCATTTGAACAACCAAAACTCAGAGGTGTTAGAGTAGTTATGATTCTGATGCACATTAGTAGAGGTAATTTTATGTGAACTCATGATACTGCCTACGAGAAAATATATGTGATTCGGGTGAGAAGAAAATAATTCAATTCTCGGTTTACTTTGACGTGGACTCAAGAATTCAATGAATTAACTCGTACAGGGAACCTGTTTCTAGGCGGAAAATGTTTATCTCAACCTATGTTATCTACACCTCCTCCATTACAACCACATCCTAACATAATGGAAGTACCTCTTGTGGGTCAACCAAATCAAAATAAGGGCTGGGAGACCAAATTATTTCAATCCTCCACCCTTGGGAAACATTGGTTTGGGAGCCCTTGATCCTAACCAACAAAATGCCAATGTTTCTCCTTGTTCTGTAAATTGGTCCCCTTCTTCTGTAAATTGGTCCCCTCATTCCAGAATCAATGTGAACTCCCAATCGCAACAGTTCGAAACCCCTCTTGATTTGACAGGCAAGCAACCTTTGATAAACCGGCCATCTCAAGTTGTAGAAAATCCTCAATCGATCCCTCCGGTCATTGTCCCCTCGGAAGTAGGGTCTGTCGATGGAGAAGCGAAAAGAGAAATATTTCACATCTGGATTTGTTTCCAAAAATATCAACATTTTGATGTTGTCTACATTGCACGACATTTTGACATGTTTTATATTTTTGTGACTATTCATTTTGAAAGAAACCATACGTATTTTGGTTAATATGTAATACAACTGTTACAATGTTGGTTAATTTATTTTGATTAATATGTAATACAGTTGTTATGATGTTTGTTAATTTTGAAAGATGTTTCATTTTGACATATTTGATTTGAAAGATGATTCCGAAAGTACAAAGAGTGTTAAGAAAACAAGAATGTAAATAACGATGGGATTAGATTGGTTTTAAAGAGTTCTAAATATCATTTTTAAATATTAGAGGGAAGGCACAAGGTGTCGAGAGCATGGGAATTCATCATATATTAATAAAAGTGGGTTCTTCCTTTTTCCTTTCATTCTAATTTAACCTCAATGAATCCTTCGTGAACCTTTGTTATTATTCTAGTTCCAAATACTTTGAAAATTTCTCCTAATTGAAAATTGAATTAATTAAAACAGATTAATTACAAAATTTAATTAAAAATTGAATTAATTAAAACAAATTAGTTATAAAACTAAATAACGGTTTTAAAGGAGAATAAATGAAGTGGAGGAGAAACAAAAGGGACATCATCACATTTTTAAAGAGAAAGGGTAGGCTAAAACTGTAATTTATTTTTATTTTTATTCATTTACATTCCATATTTGATTTTTCATATGCTTAACGTGTTTATTTGCTGATAGTGGGAAAACTCCTAAAATAACAAGTGAATTTATTTTATTTTTGAGGCTTAACGTTTATTTGTTGATAGAACGAGGAAGTGAGATACAAAGATTATGGGAAGCATAGTAGCATAATTCGGCCGTATTGGTACTTCCTGTATGGAAATTCGGAACAAATTCGAATTCGTCGAATAATAACAAGTGAATCTATTTTATTTTTGAGGCTTAACGTTTATTTGTTGATAGTGGGAAAACTCTAAAAATAACAAGTGATGAAGTTGACAGTGGGAAAACTCCAAAAATAACAAATGAGGAAGTGAGACACAAAGATTATGGGAAGCATAGTAGCATAATTCGGCCGTATTGGTACTTCCTATATGGAAATTTGGAACAAATTCAATTCGTGTAGGTATAATACGAATATGGGTTCTTACTAAAGAATAATTAAATTTTGAAAACTAATTTAAAAAAAAAACAAGCTTTAATTATTTAAACATTTTAAAATAGAAATACCATTCAATTTCATATTTTCTTGTTAATATAACTATTAATAACTAACACTCCCATATCGAGGTGCAAAGATTTTATATTTTTATTTTTTAAATATATGTTAAATTTTATTATATAAATGTCTATCTCACACTTCCATATCCGAGGTTGAAATTTTGTATTTTTGTAGTATGTATTTTTTCCGTATCGAATCGTATTTGTATCCATATTCGCACTCGAATTATGCTACTATGATGGGAACATCATTCACTGAGGGACTCGAGAACTTTTCCAATCTTTCCTCTCTAGATGTATGTCTAGATCCTATTTCTTTTTTTGTTGATCCTTTGTGTATTCTCTTCGCATTAGTGGAAGATTGCGGCTATAGTTTCTACATTATATTTTTTTCTTTTATTACTTTCCTTATTGCTAAACTCCCTATATGATATCGGTTTGAGAGTTGGTTTCCAGCTTACCTCAGGTAGTAATATAGAGGGTCATGAGATTGCTAATCAATTCTTTGGTTTATCTTCAAAAATACTGAGGAAGATGTACTTTTTGCTAATTTTCAATACATTAATAGTATAGAGTTTTTTCAAAGTGAAAAAGAATAATTACAAAATAACATCAAATTATTGCAAACTGAATCGCAAAGTCAATAAAAATAAAAATATAACAAGAAAACACAACTCTAGATTTAAGAGAGCCTATCCTTTTTTTTTTTCTTCCATTTGCCAATGTCCAAGATCCAAACAAATATACCCGAGATATATACCAGCGTAAAAACCTTCCACCCATTTAAAGACTACTAAAAGTCTCCAACGACTTAAGCTTTTTGGCATCTTTCTCAATAACCAAAAGTAGAGCAAAGTTTTAAAACCATTAACTCGCTGTGTAAGTATATTGTGAGGGAGGATCACCTTAAGTTGCCCTATCAAAATAAATCCACGAATGAAACTTATCAATGAACGATTGATATGTGGACGAATGATTCTTGAACGTTTTTTTGGCATTTATATGTAGGAAGTTGTTAAGTATATTCCAACTCTATAGAAATCATTGTAGGTGAATAATATACATGTCTAAAAAGAGACAGCCATATTACTTAATAAGCAATAATATGAAGAGCTTCAAAATTTGCTATTGGTTAGATTTCCCACCCTCTTTGGAAAACAATATTTAGAAATATTTCCTCTCCAACCATCACTATAACCCACAAGCCTATTGATCTCCTTCCGCAATAGAGCAAAACAATGAATGAAAACAATTAGTTCATCTTTAAATTTATATATAATTTTAATTCAATATAAAACTAAACAAGATAAATGCAATGGACAATGGACATTCGTTATTGATTATGAGAACCATAATGAAAAACAATTAACTCAGCCTTGAATGTAGTGAGGGTAAAATTAAAAACAAAAAACATGTGATCGTAATATATATGGCTTCGACGAGATGTTACTCGAATATGACTCATAAAATATGTACAAGTAAAACTTCTGTTTCTCCTTAACTAATCAGAGCCGGTACCAAGTACTCACCTCGGCTAAATTGTGAATAATAAGCTCTAAACAACAATTAAAGGAAACCTTTTATCTGTAGTGCCATAAATCGCAACTTTATGACCGCCTCTTGGAATGATTAAATTATCCTCGTCATTGCAAAGCTGATTCTTCCCACTTCCCAGCGTACCCTCCATCCACCTTTTCCACACCGCGTACATCGAGATACATCAAGCATCTCCAACCCCGTACCATCTTCAATGCCTTCCACCTCCACCTCTTGTAATTCAAAGCACCAATCAACACTCAGTTTCAGAAGCTTAAAAGTTTTAATTTGGGACATTCCAAGACATCAAGCATCTCTAACCACGTACAATCTTCAACACCTTCCACCTCTTCTAACTCACAACACCCATGAACACTTAGCTTATGAAGATTTGCCAAGTGCAATAACCCCTGTATGCTCTTCAGCTTCACACATTCATATGTGTAAAACTCCTCCAAAGATACCAATGTTTCCATACATGGCAGCTCTTTTAACTCGGAGCACCCACCAACATTTAGTAGTAGAAGCTTTGCCCACTGCTCCAATCCCCATATGCTCTTCAGCTTCACACATCCATCTGAGAAAAACTTCTCCAAAGATACCAAAGTTTCCATACCTGGCAGTTCTTCCAACTCAGAGCACTTGACAACATTTAGCACCCGAAGCTTTGTACAATGCGCTAACCCTGGTATGCTCTTCAACTTCACAAATCTAGATGAGTGAAACTCCCTCAAAGAAACCAATGTTTACATACTTGGCAACTCTACTAACTCAGAGCACCCATGAACATTTAGCACCCCACACTGCTCCAACCCCCTTATGCTCTCCAGCTTCATACATTCATTTGAGAAAAACTTTTCCAAAGATACCAAAGTTTCCATGGTTGACAATTCTTCCAACTCAGAGCACCCGCCAACATTTAGTAGCCGAAGCTTTGCACGATGCACCAACCCTGGAATGCTCTTTAACTTCACACATCTAGATGATTGTCGCTCTTGCAAAGATACCAATGCTTCCATACTCTAGAGCTCTAGTAACTCATAGCACCCATGAGCATTTAGCACCCCAAGCTTTGCCCAGTGCTCCAACCCTTGTATGCTATTCAGGTTCGCACATCTAGATGCACGAAAGTCCTCACCAATGTTTCCATACTTGGAAGATCTTCTAACTCAGACCACTCACCAACATTTAGCTGCCGAAGCTTTGTACAGTGGTTCAAACCTCGTATGGTCTTCAGTTTCACACATCCATATGCGTCAAACTCCTCCAAAAATACCAATGTTTCCATACTTGGCAACTCTTTAACTCAGAGCACGACCAACATGTAGTTGTCGAAGCATTTTACAATGAGCCAACCCCCGTATGCTCTTCAGTTTCATGCATCCACTAAAATTTAGCAGTCGAAGCTTTGCCCACTGCTCCAACCCCCGTATGCCCTTCAGATTCACACATTCATTTGAGAAAATTTCTCCAAAGATACTAGAGTTTCCATACTCGACAGTTCTTCCAACTCAGAGCACCCGGCAACATTTAGCAACCGAAGTTTTGCACAATGCGCCAACCCCAGTATGCTCTTTAACTTCACATATCTAGATGACTGAAGCTCTTGGAAAGATACCAATGCTTCCATACTTGGCAACTCTACTAACTCAAAGCACCCATGAACATTTAGCACCCTAAGCTTTGCACACTGCTCCAAACCTCGTATGCTCTTCAGCTTCACACATAGAGATGCACGGAACTCCTCCAAAGATAGCACTGTTTCCATACTAGGCAACTCTTCTAACTCAAACCACTCACCAACATTTAACTCCCAAAGCTTTGTACATTGGGCCAAGCCCCGTATGACCTTCAGTTTCACACATCAATATGCGTAAAACTATTCCAAAGATACCAATGTTTCCATACTTGGCAATTCTTCTAACTCAGAGCACCCACCAACATATAGCAGTCAAAGCTTTGTACAATGGGCCAACTCTCGTATGCTCTTCAGTTTCATACATTCATTTGCACTAAACTCCTCCAAACATACCAATGTGTCCATACTTGGTAGCTCTAACTCAGAGCACCCATAAACATTTAGCAACCGAAGCTTTGTCCATTGCTCCACCCCCCGTATGCTCTTCATCTTCACACACCCATTTGCGTGAAACTCCTCCAAAGATACCAATGTTTCCATACTTGGCAGCTCTTCTAACTCGGACCACTCACCAACATTTAGCTGCCGAAGCTTTGTACAATGGCCAAACCTGGTATGGTATTCAATTTCACACATCCATATGTGTCAAACTCCTCCAAAAATACCAATGTTTCCATACTAGACATATCTTCTAACTCAGAACACCCATTAACTCGTAGCCTCCGAAGCTTTGTACAATGGGCCAACCCCAGTATGCGTTTTAGCTTCACACATCTATATGCATAAAACTTCTCCAATGATACCAATGTTTCCATACTTCGCAACTCTTCTAACTCAGAGCACCCGCAAACACTTAGCAGATGAAGCTTTTCCCACTGGTCCAACCCCCGTATGCTCTTCAACTTCAGACCATCTGAGAAAAACTTCTTCAAAGATACCAATGTTTCCATACTTGGCAGTGCTTCAAATTCATAGCACTCAACAACATTTAGCACCCGAATTTTTGTACAATGAAACAACCCCCATATTCTCTTCAGCTTCACACATCCAGATGAATGAAACTCTTGCAAAGATACCCATGTTTCCATACTTGGAAACTCTACTAACTCAAAGCACTCATGAACATTTAGCACCCTAAGCTTTGCACACTTCTCCAACTCCTGTGTGCTCTTTAGCTTCACACATAGAGATGCGTAAAACTCCTCCAAAGATACCAATGTTTCCATACTTGGCAGCTCTTCTTGTTAATTTTTGAGCATTAATTCAATATACTCTAGGATCTTTACTAAGAGAATAACATGTATAGTATATCAATGCATATCAATCATAGCAAGCATGTCAATCATCACAAGAAGCAAAAGCATGAGAGACAACAGACACACAGAGTTTCTGTGGGGAAAACCCTAAGGTGAAAAACCCCACAACCTCCTCAGAGATAGATAGAGCAATAGTACAACCAAAGTACAACCCAAGCACAATAGATAGACTCCTCCTAGTAGCAGATCCTCCTCCTCACATGTGCGCCACTTTTCGGGTGATGTAGAGCGAGTTAATGAGATGATCTAAATAGAGATATCCCGATCTCTATTTATACTTGTCCGACCTGCCTAAAAACCTTATGAGGCCAACTTGTCATCTTTAGTCTAATAACCCCTAGTTACATAAATCAAGGCCGACCCCACACATGGTGGTCTAATAACCCATCGGCAAGTTAACACACTTGCGACACTTGTCAATACAAATGACGACATTTCCGTATAGAGGGATAAAACATCTCTATAGCAATATAATAAAATACATAGATGAAATACATTCTGAAGTTACATATACATCAACACTCCCTCTTAACTAGGAAGGTATTTCTCGACACAGAAGATCTGGTACAAGTCTTCTTCTCTGGATCATCGTCATCGTCACTGCTGCTGATATCTCAATCAATCTCTGAATCTACTCGTCATAGGAAGTTCTACAGAGCCAGTCCTTTTTCATACTGGATGTAGGCCCACCACCTGCAGGTCTTCATCATCACTGGCCATACTATGGAATCCTCAGGACTTATTACGTGAGTCAACACAACCTCGAAAGAGCATCCCAGGACTGATTACGAGCACACAACTCAACCTATCGGATCTCCCAGGACCTTTTACATGCTACTGCACAACCTATCCACGGCCACAGAGTATCACGAAGCACAACCCACATGCTCATCACACAACACTTACATCTACGCCATGGGATAACACATCTACAACCATGCGAGAATGGCACAACACTTATATTGCAGCCATGGGAGAACACATCTACAACCATGCTCGAATGGCCCCAACACTTATATCACAGCCATGGGAGAACACATCTACAACCATGCTTGAATGGCCCCAACACTTATATCGCAGCCATGGGAGAACACATCTACAACCATTCTCGAATGGCCCCAGCACTTATATCGCAGCCATGGGAGAACACATCTACAACCATGCTCGAATGGCCTGGAAATTACATTACGACCATGGGAGAACACATCTGCCACCATGTCGGAAAATCCCAACAATTACATCGCGACCATGGGAGAACACATCTACAACCATGTCCGAAAAGCTCATGTGCATCTATGTCTTCGGAACTCATCACACATAATCTAACTGATTATGTAATGTATCCACTTGATACATGTCATCACATATGATCATCCTGATCATCATCACTGCATCGTCCTGATGCATGTCATCTGGAGCAACATCCTGAAGCTCGTCATCCATGATCATCCTGATCATATAATGCATCCAACTGATGCATACCAAGTATCTACCTGATACATATCATCATACATGATCCACCTGATTATATAATGTATCCACCTGATACATACACAGATACATGATCCACCTGATATATATCAACATACATGATCTACCTGATCAGACAATCGTATCCACCTAATACATATACATATACATGGTCCAAGCATCCAACATGATGCATACATACATAAATGATCCAACTGATCATATCCAGCATCCAACATGATGCATACATACATAAATGATCCAACTGATCATATCCAGCATCCAACATGATGCGTACATACATATACATATGAATGATCCAACTGATCATATAAAGCAGAAACTCGAACATCGTCCTCATGCTCATCATCCAGCGCTTACATCCATAGCCATGGAAGGATCCTCCTGTCACCATGCTTGAAATGGTTTCAGCAAATGTCTCCATCACTTCTTCCTCGAAGTGTCATCGATCTGAAGAACACCAAGCCTCTCTCTGAAGTACTCGAACTTCACTCTGGCTAGTGGCTTCGTCAACACATCTACAATCTGCTCATCCGTCGCAACATACAGGAGCTTCACTGCTCCCCTCTGCACCATATACTTGATATAGTGATATTTGATCTCTATGTGTTTCGACCTGTCGTGGAACACTGAGTTCTCAGACAGCTTCACACAACTCTGGTTGTCACAAAAGATACCAGTAGCCTCCAGCGGTAGATCAAATAACTCAGACAGTAGCTTCCGAAGCCATACTGCCTCAAAACTAGCCGAACAAGTTGCAACATACTCTGCTTTGGATGTACTCAATGCTATGCAGGACTGCTTCCTGCTAAACAAAGAGATCACACCTAATCCCATACTGAAGCAGCACTCAGAAGTGCTCTTCCTATCTGCAGCACTACCTGTCCAATCTGAATCAACATAACCCTGCAGGTTAATCTCTTGATTTGCATCATACTTGAGCCCATAATCAACCGTACCCTTCAGGTACCTCAGAATATGCGTTACAGCAACCAAGTGAACACCTCTGGGATCCGTCAGGAACTAGCTCAATGTGTTCACCACAAAGCAAATATCTGGTCTCGTGTTCATCAGGTACATCAAGGACCCAATTATCTGACGATACATAGTGACATCAACCGGCTCAGATGAAGCATCACATAGAAGCTTCAGGTTTGATTCCATAGGTGTGGCCATGTCGTTGCATTCCATCATCCCGAATCCCGAACCTCTTCAGGATCTTTACTACATACTTCCCTTGTCCAAGGAAGATTCCATCTGCACTCTGCCACACCTCCATGCCAAAAACAAATAGTGCATCGTCCCCAAGTTCTTCATCTCGAACTTGGCAGCAAGCTTCTGCTGCATGTCGGCAATCAATCTATCTTCACCTGTAATAAACAGGTCATCCACATATAAAAGTAGTATCACTGGATTGCCTTCCTCAACCTTGTAGTAAAGGTTGGAATCTGCTTTACTCTTGGTAAATCCAAAACTGGATAGAAAGTTGTCTATCCTACCATACCAAGTTCTGCACATATATGACTCCCTGTCATGTGTCTCAGAACCAAGTGGCTGCTCCACATACACTTCTTCTTCAACTACACCATTCAAGAAAGATGTCTTGAAATCCATCTGGTGTATCTTCCACTTCATCATTGCAGCCAGAGCAAGTACTAATCTAATGGAAGTGTATCTGGCTACAAGAGCAAACATCTCTATGCTACCACTTGCAGCATGCTTGATCTTGTAGATCCTCTTGGAAGTCACTACAGACTCCCCTTCAGGTCTTGGGACTGCACCCCAAACATCTTCATGATCGACTGGTACTCTTCGATCATGGCATTCTTCCCAGATCCTGGGAACTTCAATATCTTCAATATTTTCAAAAGATAACTTTGTTGTTGAACAAATGTTGTAGTCCTTCTTTTGCAGGTGATGGTATACGATATTTCCTACACAACAAGTTAAATTGCATGATTAGAAAACATCTCATAGTTTTTAGAACAAATTCTTACACATGAAGAAATATGTCATACAGTCATGCAATTATCTTAGACAATGCTTCAATACAACATTTATCCATATCCCGTAACTTTCTAGATGCCTTCCAATCTCTACCAGAACATTGTTAAGAGTGTGCACAACTCCCAACATGTCAGCAAAGAGGTTTCATTCTAGATAATTAGAAATGGAATGTTGTACAGTGCCATAGGCCACTTACCCATGTATATTAGTAGTATACTGTTCATCAATGCAACTATTCTAATATGCATAATACATTGTCTAAGTCTAGGAACATCAGCATATATATATATCATTGAACAATATTATTTAAACAATCAAATATGCAAGAAATTCAAATACTTATCTTTGTTTGTTTGTTGGGTTGAATCCCTCTCAGTCTTTGCTTCCTTTCTACAACTTCATTCTGATGTGGATTGTGAGAAGTGTTCAACTCCCACTGAATATCTGCATCCTTGCAGAAACTACTGGAGTGTGCTCCCTCTTGATCTTTGCTTCCTGGATTACCCGTCCTTGAACTTATATTCATCATCGATCCCTATGCATGCTTATTAGTATCATTATTGTGTTATCCTCGAGATCTCATACATAATCATACATTCATTAGTATATTCTCAATACTTATCAAAACACAATAATCTTAAGCATGTATAGTCATGATCATTTCAAACAGAAATAATAAGCATTAGTATTCAAGGTTTATATAGGACTCTTATGGTTAGTCATATCATAAATTAAAGTAAGAAACATAATATACCTAAACCCGTGATTACTCAAACCTGACTCTTTTGGTTAGTCATATCATCAATCAAGGTAAGAAACATAATATGCATACACCCATGATTATTCAAACCTATGACTTCATGAATAATCATTATCAATCATGCCATGTATACTTATATAAGAGATCCTATGATATAAGAAAAACATACCTGGTCATCATATTTGCTAGTTATGTCTAGCAATGTTTTCTTGTTCTCTTCAATGACCTGCATAACTCATAAGTTAACCTTTGCAAAACCAAATTATACATACCTCCATGTGATCCATGACTATGGATGAATCTTTGTCTTCATGTCACCATATCATGTTCAGGTTGTCCTTTCAATTTATACAATCCTCCCTCTTGCTCTCCAATCACCACTACATCATCTATGGTCTTTTCCTTTGGCCACGCTAAAACTTGGCCATCCACAAATGCAACCCTCATACCTTTTGCATCCAATGCAGATATGGAGAGTAGGTTTTTCTTGAGCCCAGGTACATAAAGAACTTCTTTCATCTTCAAATACTTCATCTTCAAATGCTTTCCAGAGTCTAGGTTGTAGGAGGCTTCACCACTTCCTTTGATAGGATATTGATAGTCATCCCCAAGTTTCACCTTATGGGGTGACTCATGTTCAGATAGATTTACAAAAGATTCTTTAAACCTAGTCATGTGTTTTGAATCCCCACTGTCAATAAGCCAATCATTACAACCATGAGAGATAGTACCTGTGAGAGGAGAGATAGTACCTATGAGAGCAGAGATTAGAACATACTCTTCTTTGCTTGATGAGTCATCATCATCACTTTCAGATCTAGCCTTCTTCTTGGGAGGTTTATCATCCTCAGTAGCATGAGCATGATATTTTCTTTTGTTGCCCTTCTTCTTTTTGTTGAAGTTGTTCTTGTTGTCCTTCTTGTTCTTGGGACAATCTGAAGCAAAGTGCCTTTTCTCATTAGATGTGAAACATCTTAGATGTTTCCTATTTTTAGAGTTGTGAGAAGGTCTCTTAGAATGAGAATGCTCCCCCTTGAACTTGCTTTCCTCATTGGTGTGAGCAGTGAGAGCTTGAACTTCATTTCCCATCTTTTCTTCTCGAGCCACAAGCCTTGCTTCTTCTTGAGAGCATTCCTCCCATAGTCTATTGAAAGAGATCAATTTCTTCCTTGCACAGATTCCTTGAATAAAAGAGTCCCATGACCTAGGAAGGCCATTTAGAGTAGTCATAACCACTTCACCATTATCTACTACTTCATCGACAGCTTCAAGTTGTTCCTTGATCTGAGAGACCTTGGAGAAATAAAATTGAATGGTCTCTCCATTCAACAGCTTGACCCCTTTCAATTGGTTCCGTAGAGTCATCTTCCGATTTATGTTCTTCCCTTCAAATAGCTTGGTCAAAGAGTCAAACATCTCCTTGGGTGTCTTCAGAGATGACACATGTGGTATGAGATGGTCTTTGATAGAATCAACAATGATTCTCTTTGCCATGACCAAGTTCTTCTTATGCAATATCATAGCCTCTTCATCCTCTGGGATAGGGATTTCTTCTTTTATATATGAGTCCAACTCATTCTCTTCCAGGATTAACCCAATCCTATACTTCCAGGCTTGGAAGTTATCATCCCATTCAAGCTTATCCTCAAGCTTGGTGTCGTGAGACATCTTAAAGAGTACTTCAAATGGAAATAGAAAAGATTTAGGTCTTACCACTTGATTTGTTGAAAAACTGGATCTGGTCCTGGATTAGGGTTTGTAAGAGAAACCCTAAAAATTCAAAATGTGAATTTCAACTTTCTGAAAGGATAGAAAGATGCGCCTTGATGAGCTGATCATCCTGGTATATTTAGAATTTGAGATATGCAAAGTTTCACCCTTCAGAAATTCCTTTTAGTCTTTCCGGATTCAGTAAGGAGGACCCTGAATTAGGGTTTGAGTTTCCCGGCGTTTTACCCAGCCAAAAATCTCGATCCAAAGCTCTAAACTTCGATTTTTCCAAGGAGCTTCCAGCTATGTCTTCAGATTTCATAAATTCCTATTTTTGAGGAACCCTTAATTTTTAGGGCCAAAACTGAAAATGCTCAGAATTGAATTCTGATTGGACAGATAGATTCACCTTGCTGAGGAGAGTCAATCTATCATATTACGTTTCCAAAATCTATGGATAGAAACCCAATAAACAAGAAACCCTGGTTTCCGTCACTGCACAATGTCTTCTTCTCAGGTTAGCTCTGATACCATGTTAATTTTTTAGCATTAATTCAATATACTCTAGGATCGTTACTGAGAGAGTAACATGTACAGTATATCAATGCATATCAATCATCACAAGAAGCAAAAGCATGAGAGACAATAGACACACAGAGTTTCCGTGGGGAAAACCCTAAGGTGAAAAACCCCACAACTTCCTCAGAGATAGATAGAGCAATAGTACAACCAAAGTACAACCCAAGCACAATAGATAGACTCCTCCTAGCAGCAGATCCTCCTCCTCACATGTGCGCCACTTTCTGAGTGATGTTGAGCGAGTTAATGAAATGATGTAAATAGAGATATCCTGATCTCTATTTATACTTGTCTGACCTGCCTAAAAACTTTATGGGGCTGACTTGTCATCTTTAGTCTAATAAACCCTAGTTACATAAATCAGGGCCGACCCCACACATGGTGGTCTAATAACCCATCGACAAGTTAACACACTTGCGACACTTGTTAATACAAATGACGACGCTTCTGTATAGAGGGATAAAACATCTCTATAGGAATATAATAAAATACATAGATGAAATACATTTCGAAGTTACATATACATCAACACTTCTAACTCAGACCACTCACCAAAATTTAATTCCCAAAGCTTTGTACAATGGGCCAACCCCCGTATGACCTTCAGTTTCACACATCCATATGTGTAAAACGGCTCCAAAGATACCAATGTTTCCATACTTGGAAACTCTTCTAACTCAGAGCACCCACCAACATATAGCAGTCGAAGCTTTATACAATGGGCCAACCCTCATATCCTCTTTAGTTTCACACATCCATTTGCACTAAACTCCTCCAAAGATACCAATGCTTTCATACTTAGCAACTCTTCTAACTGACAACACCAACAAACATCTAGTCTCCGAAGCTTTGTACAGTGCCCCAACCCTGGTATGCTCTTCAGATTCACACAATTGTTTGTTATCAACACCTCCAAAAATAACGCCAGCTGGAAAGGTACCTGCAAAGAGTTAGAGTTTAAAGCACAAGAAATATATTTATATATGAGATATTATGGTACAATAGTATTTCAAATGTATCAAGGACAACACTAACACATTTTTAATTACCTGTGATTCAGTTTCAATTTCCCACAATGCATATAATTTTCTCCTCGACACTTCTAGATGCCTTGAATTTTTCAGGGGAATCCATGAAGGTAGGGAAGAGTATGGACAATCTATCCAATAGAGCCATAAGATATTTGGTAATTCCACCCTCCTCAAAATGCGTTCCAAGACACCATCTCGAGCATCAAGAATTTGCAACCTTCTCATACTAATATCGCCCAATACATCATCACTAAGATCCATCTTAATTCCCCACACCGTCATTACCTAACCATTCTTGAAAAAATATTGCTATTGCTAGCTTTTTCGTGGAAAACAATGATGAATTAAATAATTAATCCCAAACTTTTATTGAATAATCTATAAAGTTTGAATCACTGAATGAATACTTACAGATGATTGTTGTAAAACATCAATGGCGTTCAATGTCCAACGCCAAAGATGAAACAAAGATGATTTCTCGCCGACGTCTCCTCCCATTTCTCTTAAGTGATCATGCATATGTATAACATTCCTACTGTTGACATCCACAAAACATTTGTCCTATAGATTTTGAAACCCCGACCTTCCTTTCCATCTTGATTCGTTCCATATGGTTATGGTTGTATCCCTATTTTGTTTAGTGAAAAAATATGCAATGTCTAAAAATATATGTTTTTCGTCTTCATTAAGGGCGTCATAACTAATTTTAAGGCTTTTTGTTACCTTAATGGGAAGACTCCCCAATTCCTATTCCCACTCAGATATCTATTTTCCATAAAGATGTGCCCCTAATACTTTTAAAGTTAAGGGCAATCCCTTACAAATTTCTATGAACTTATCTACAAGAGACTCAGATCCTGGGGGCGGCTAGGCTTGGCTGAAGGCATGGGAGCAGAAGAGCTCTTGGGAGTGTTGTGTGTTAAGCTCAGTTAGCCTATAAATTGATGTTTTGTCAACCTTTGATCTTCTAAGAACACCATTATCTCTAGATGTAATTAATATTAAACTCCCTGAATTGAGATCATCATGAGTTTGGACAGGAAAAAGTGCTTCCACCTGATCCAAAACCTCTACATCATCTAATATTATTAAAGCGTTCAAATATTTGAGAGGTTCTATGAGCATCTCTTTACCTTCATGAACATTACTTACATGTTTATCCAATCCAGTCAAGCAACGAATTTAAATACTTTTTAGCTGCCTTTTCTCTCGCTTCAAATAAAAAGTAGGATTTAAGATATTCATATTTCTTCCTATTGAAGAACTGGTTTTCCAGCATTGTCTTTCCCACACCACATAACTTGTAATATCCCTAATTTGGAATTTTACCCAATTTGGCCAATTTTCGAACCTTGGATAGTGAAACCCCAAACTGTCTCAAATGATCCCAAATGGTTTCGAATTCTGTATGGAGGTAATTAGGAGGATATAGGACATATTAAAAAATTTATCAGACACCCAAACACCTGCTATACCCATCCATGGTCTGCAATTTGTAAGGAGAGAAGTTTCGGGACAAGACTAGTCAATTGGATTAATGGAAATCCCCCCTAGGTCTGGCACTATTTTCCCTTGAAAAACTGTACGGAATTCACTAATTCTTAATACGAGACATGGCTCTGTCAGGGGACATCAATGACAACATATGTGCAACATTATATCAGGTTTTAGGGTCGAGTAGGTCTCCCAAAGAACAATAGCTTCTAGAGTATAAAATTTGGAGTGAAAATGGTAGAAAAGGAGCCTCAAATTTGGTCACTAACTATAGTAAAAATTTAGGGATCTGCAAACATTATTTGGGACATCAAATTAACTTCATATTCATCTCATAACATGGACAAAAATCTCAAAAATATCTGATATACAATAGGTACAACATCATCCCAAAATCACCATGAAAATGCTATGAGGAAAATGGCTCAAATCTCAGGTTTGATTGGAAATGTCACATGAAGTACATGGTATTTCGGGCTGTGGCTCTCATGATATGTCTATTACACAGTTATGCAGCAACTAACATGTTCATAAATTTGGAATAGCAATCCTCCATTAACTATATGCAATAAGAAGTGCACCCTTGCACTTTTACATGACATTGAGAGAATATAGTGAGGAAACTAGCTTGAATATCAATGTTACTTGGAGAAATAGTACATGAAGTGCTTAGCGTTTCGAGCTGTGGCTCTCATGATATGTCTATTACAGAGTTATACAACAACTAACATGTTCATAAGGTCGAAATAACAATCCTCCATTAACTATATGCAATAAGAAGTGTGCCCTTGCACTTTTATATGACAATGAGAAAAAAATAGTAGAATGAGAATATAGAGGAATGAGAGAAGATGAACTCGAACTTAGATGGGGGTTGAACCTACATCAAAACATCTCCATGAAGATCTGTTGAAAGTTCTGAATGGCCTTTCCATCAACCGACTTGGATGGGAATCTTGCACCCTCTAAATTGGTTCTAAGGCAGGGAAGATGAACATCCACCGTGCAAGGACAAGCTTGAAGCTCTCCCAAATTGCAAAGATGCAAATGACAAATGACCAAAAACTCCTCCATTTTGACTTGGCCTCCTTTTAACAAATTTAGTTGACTCATTTACCTCCTTAGAACTCAATCATCTCCTAATTACTCATGAAATTCGAATTAGTGGGAGTTATGACCGACCATTGGCCCCCCACATGACACTTGGCTCATCTTTTGTCTCCAACTCCTCCATGAATTCGAATTGGGGAATCCTTTGGGTGATTTGGATATGTGTAACTCCTCCCATGCGCCCTCTTGGTCTATTTTTAGCTCTTACATTGTCATATATATCATAGAATCTTTCATAAGTGTCATAGAATCTGTCATAAGTGTCATAATGCTTGTCATAATTGTCATAGAATCTGTCATTGCCTATTTTTAGCCCTATGACTCTTCCTCTTTCTTCATGAATGTTACCTCTTCCCTTCCAACTCGAATTTGGGGATGGCTCCATGTTTAAAGGAGGAATACTCTCTCATGTGGACCCCACATGTCCACTTATGCGCCCCCAAGTCCAACTAGGGCCTAATGCCACTTCATTTTGGAGCATTTAACATTTATTCCATAATTTATTGGTCTATTTTTTCATCATCAATTTAGGATATTGAATTTTCATGAGAAACTATAGACATTGGGGTTAAATGTAAATATTTTAATTCTTCCACATAACCCTTAGGAATTGGGTAGGCCAACTTAATTATTTATCTGAAAACCATTTAATTGAGGACATGACATAACCCCACAATCCCCAAGATCCGAGGTTTCCCGCTTTGTTATTGCTGCATCAAGACTGTGTCCTTGAAATCTTTCAGCTTGCAATCCAAACCTGTTGGATAGTTAGCCACGTGCAAGTCTAGTTTTACTTTTTTCACCATTTTCGACAAACAGTCAACCAGCGTATCCAACAGCTCGAGCTCGAGCTCCAACTCCTTGCTAGTTATTTACAAGAAAATAAATAGAACGAGTAAGTAACAAACGCCTAGGTCTATTTAGAAAACATAAAATAGTACCATATCGAGAGAGAGAGAGGAAGGTTGAGTTCTCACCCATTGCACACCTCCAGCTCGATAAAGTGCGTTTCTCCAACTTTCTACAGTGATGAAGTCGTATAGCCATTTATTTCTATGAGTTTTCTTCTTTTCCAGTTTGTGTATAACTCGAGCATAATCTCCATCTTTGTCGCGTGTCCACCTAACCTCAGCGGGCGTGACACGGTAAAAAAATAGGAATGATGGGAGCCTTTGACTCCAACATCAGTAGGAGCTCATTTAGGCACCAATATGATTCAGCATATCGGGGGGAGAAGATTGCCACATTTACTGAGGCGGTTTTAATAGCGTATTTGATCTATGAAGGAAAATCATATCTAGGTTGCAACTCTTCCTTATCCAGAAATACCCGCAATCCTTTGTCGATATGGCGAAGATAGAAAGACCCGATGAAAGTTTTATTAGCATCAACGCCGCGATGGTTAGTGAATACATCGAACCACTGATTGTTGTTGGAATGAACAGCGGTGGAGGGGGAGGCGGACGCTGAGGCAGCGAAGCCTGGAAATATTGAGGAGTTTGAGTTATGCTTAAGCTTTTCCCCTGCGCTTCCCTGTGTCGTTAGCAGGTTCTCCACTTCGATATTCGTAATCAGTGATATTTTATACATCACTTTTATAATCTTCCTCAACACGGTTTTGCAAATTTTATAAAATGGTTGAGTTGCGTTTCCCACAAACTCGTCCACCTCGTTATTCGTGAGCACGTTCTCTACTATTAAGTTATTAACATATGCATATGCACGGATTTGGATTTCCCATATGCTCGTCCACGTTCTCCACTTTTTATAACATGGGAAAAATCTTCGTTGTTAAACCGCCTGGTCCATCATGGTGAACACGCCCACTATTTTATGAATAATTCTCCATTGTTTCCAACTTCTTTCTCCATAGAATAATTGTTGTCCTTAATAAGAAAAAAGAGAAAAGCATTCCATGTGACCATCCACCTCAATCTTCGTTCTTAAACCGTCCGTCTCCATGTGGGTGAGCACGCCCACTGTTTTCTATTTATTAATGATTCTCCATCGTTTCCAACTTGTTTCTCCATAGATCATTGTTGATCTTAATTTGAAAAACGACAAAAGCATATTTTGATTTGGGCACATTTGTGACTACTTTCTTCACTATTTATGTGAGGCCCTGATGGTAAGAGTTTGAAACTAATATTTGAGTGGGAAAGAGAGATAGATAACAAAGTATCCAATATATAAAGGTGATTGTTTTTATTTGTACTTATAAAAAAACTAGCACAACCACTTAATTTGTGGCTGGTGAATATCGATAGATCACAAGTGAAGTGCCACTATAACTTATAGTTATCCCATAAGTTATCTATTATGAGTTAACCATGCATCCATGCATCAACCATCACTTATATATATATATATATATCACATTCTTCTAGTTATCTGTGATGAAGAGTGGGTTATCCATTTATCAGCTATGAGTTATCCATTCATCAACTACCACTTATGTTTTAATTTTTTTAATTTTTTATAATTGTTAATCTCAAATTTTGAATGATTGCCATAGAATCAATTTGGACAATACACTTATATCATCTTCATACAATCCTAGAAAAGCATAGGTTTTAGTCCACCCCAAATTCTAAAATAAAATGCCTATCGACGTAAAAATTTTAAAATTTAATGATTGAATCTTAATTCTCAATCCTTTTCTACAATTGGTGGGTCCCATTCTCAAGAATGGATGAATCAAGGGAATCAACCTTCTTCATGCTAGCATTGTGTCATCGACAAGTTGGGGAGACTAGGTTCACAAGTCCTTTTAGAACATCTTGCATTTATATTCAAAAAGGCCCCCGATGGGTTGCATGTCAACAAGATTCAAAAGAGGAGGAAAGCCCCCACACAGGGAATTGACATGTCAGAACATAAGATCATCAGGCTTGTTCTATCGAATGCAAAACTTTGTTCGAAAAAGATTGAGGGGAAGGAGAAATTGATGCCTTTGAGGGTTACGACAATAGTATTTGACTTGTGGATGTTTGCAAAAGTAGGGAGTTCAAATTGGGACTTTGAAAGACCCCTTTGGGGCAAATTTTGTCCTACTCGCAAAAGGGATATGCTTCATTGTGCTATCGTGTGAGATTTAAACTTATTCAAAGGAATGTTCAAAAGTCAAGGGACAAATTGCAAAACTCTTCCTATTCAAAAATATAAAGATTCACAATTTTGAGACGCTGAAAGTTAGGCTTACTTGGATTGTCTCCAACCGTGAATGATATAGGCCAATGGCCTTGGTAACAAAGTCATCAACCTATTGGCAATCTCCCAAAGGCCAAACATTTGAAAGAGGGAGAAGCATCTAGATGCAGAAAAGGAAATATAACAAAAAAAAAAGCATCTACTAGAGCCCACTGAAAAAGAAATACAAGGGGAAACATGACTAAGCTCATGCAAAATCATCATTGATTATAAACCTAGGCTATATTATTCAACCAATTAAAATCAATGTAAGAAGAAAATCATAGGAGGCTTGAATCTTAAAGAAAAACCAACAAAAATGAATTGCATGGGGGCACATAGTCGCATATGGGCTTGTTGGTGGTTCAACAAAATCGATGCTTAATTCTCCCTACACAAATTCTAAAGATTAAACAATAAGCTTACCTACTCAAGTTGCCTCCTCATTATAAAAATGTGGAGATCCCTACAAACCTACTTGGTAAACTTAACATATCATTCCTTTAGAAGAAGAAAACAAAAAAATAGTGCTTTTTGAATTACCTGTGTGTACTTAAAACACCTACATCATTGTTTAATGCCAAAAGCATGACAAAAAATGTTATTTACCTTTTGATCCCATATTGTGCCAACCATCTGAGACTCAAAAAATTGAATGAGAGTAATGATACCAACTGTTGGCACATTTATTTTTGAAGGTTTTGTTGAAAAGATTGTGAATGATGAGAAATAAAGAAATGAAACATCATAACTTGTTTTCACATGACCAAGAGTTAATAAAAATGCTAAGGCAGAAAAGCACCAAGTCTCAAAGAGAATATTTCATATGACTGTCGGCCACGTTAAAAAGGAGCCTAAAAAGTTAAATGAAAAGCTTCAGATATCAAAAAATAAAATCAATGGCCCAGATTGAAGCAATAGATGAGATCAATGGTGAAGGTGACTTTTGATGGAGGAAGAAGCAAGGTGTATAACACAAGCAAAGATTCCCAAAATGACCGTTGGAGCACTCTTAAAGGGAAGGAAGGATCAACGATCAGTTGATCGGTTGACGACCAAAACGATGACTCGTATGAATTTCGCACTACCAACATGCGCGTAGTAATGGAGTGCTCGGTGGTTTCGAAATACCAAACCACCTTCCACGTTTCAACGCCATAACATTTCGCAACTTGGGAGAGTGGTAACGGAAACCACCTCCCTGCACTGCGAAACCACTTTGGAGGGTATAAAAGCTAAGACACGTGAAAAGTTGACTTTTTTCACTCAGTGTTGGAATGATTGGGGCGTGTCACGTGTAGTGAAGAATATGAAAACATGTGCCTTTTCATCTTGTCCGTTTCTAGGTTGGTTTTTCGAAACTCGTACGGTTATTTTAGAAGGTTTTCATGATGGAAAGTCTCAGTGAAGTAGGAGGTTAGAAAGATGAATCTCTTAAACTAGAAGAAGTTCTAGAGGACAGGGATGTGGATATTTATGACATTGTTATGACCAGAGTTTCGGTTTCAGAGATTAAAAAAAGTTGGAGGGTTTGCAGAAACATAATATAGTTCTACATAATGTTTATAAATCCAATTTTATCCATTTTTGCCCTGAAAAAACCTTATGTTTTCACGACTTCGTTTCCTGGTGCACTAAAAACTATTCCAAAACTGAAAAAATTATCATGAATTCATCAAGAACTAAAATTCTCTGTCCTATCGATTCGTTGGTGGTTAAGAAGTCATTAGAAGTCCCTTTATCTTTCTCCCAAAATCAAGAAGAATTTGTCGAAGAGAAGTTGGTCAGTTTGTATAGACAGTCCCTCCCCGAAACCAAGTAGGCTTTCTTGTCAAATTGCCTCAAACCAGATATTGCAATTGATAACACACATTTCCCACTAGACATCACCTTTTTCAATGAAAATTCACAACTCGTTTTGTCATCAATTTCTCATTTTTCGGGGCTAGATAATGACCTAGTAGTCACTGAAGTTCAATTAGGTCCGCTTTTTAGGTTGAGTTCAAGTTTACCAGGGATAGAGTCCATTCAAATCCCTTATCTTAAGTTTGATGAATTCCTAGCTGAGAATATTCATTCTCAGTTAGTGAATTTCCACAATAACAAACATTTTAGATTTGAGTCATACTTAATAATAATGTTTCTGTTTTCAAGTGAAGGGAACCTGCATTTCCCAAAGGAATTGTTTTCATCCACAGTAGAAAATAACATGTTTAATTTTATGCATCTCATATTATCAGAGGTGTATAGGGTAATTTGTGAGGAAAAATTACCAAGAGTGTTTCCAGAAATGAAGACCTTATTGCATCTTATTCCAAAAAAGGCAGCGGGTGACTGGTTCTTGCTGAAACAACACACAATGATCAGGCTCTATGGTTTTGTAAAAGAGCCATATGTTTTACCAGCATTCTTGACACTGAGGGTATTTTCCTTAGAGTTCATCAAGAAGAAGTTAATAGTTGAGAATGATCATTTTTTGGCATTAAAAAAGGATTCATATATGAAATTCCCATTGAAAGTAGGCCATTTCATCATAAAACACAGAAATACTCTTCATTTCTAGATAAACAATTGGAAATGATGAATTTTAAAAAGGCCATTGCTATCAATTATGACCCATGTCATATCATTTTACAAAGGAGGCAATAGAACAAAAGCAGTGATTTCAATCATCAAGAGGTTGAAGGATTAGCTGGAAAGGCTAATCTGCTACAATATGAATCTGATGCAGATGTCTCAGAAACTTCACAATCCAATCTTTCCACATTAGCAATATTTTCAATTGAATTAGTCCCTACCCCTAGTAAAATTGAAATTGCTAGTATGAGGAGTTTTTCTGAAACCACTGATATGGAAGTGGAAGAGACAGGAAAAAACAAGAAATTAAAATCAGATAAAGAAAAGGAGATGATTATATTAGGTAGTGAAAAAGGAAAGGGAAAAGAAAAGTGTCAAGGTCTAGATGTTCATATATATGATTACAAATTTGATGAAGCGAAGGAAACAGGTGACAGTGACAAATTTCAATTTAGGGTTGAATTATATGTTAAATATGGCCAAGATAAACAGGTTGCATCAGAAAAGAGTAATAAACTATTTCCCAAAGTCAGAAATATATCAGACTTAGAATTCACTTTGATGACTACCAAGGATATAACAAAGAATACTTTAAATTTGGTTGTATCTTCTGATGAAAAGGTCACGAAAATGAAGATAAATCTACAGAAGATACCAGTTCCAGACAAGATCCATTTGCATAGGCAAACTGGAGAAGTAATTTACACAGATTTGATGAAATCCACTCTGAAGATTGCAAAATTGCAAAATACAGTTAATAGGTTGGAGATCCAACCGAAACAAGAGAAGACATAGCTCATCAACAATAGATTAAGAAGCTGCAAATTGATTTGGCGGAAACCAATGATGAGGCAAATAAACGTGAAGCAAGCAAAAAAAAATTAATTGAAAAAGAGAACATTATTCAACTGCTTAAAAAGAAACTCAAAATTCCAGCAACCCAATTAATTCAAGCATCTGATCTGCCATTTTTGGAGCAAGAAAAAGAATATATGTGCCAAGAATTGGATGGCTGTAAATCCAAGTTGCTTAAATTTGAAGAAAAATAAGTAGGCTAGGAAAAATATAAACTAAATTTCAAGACTCAAATTGAGGATTTGAAGAAAAAGTTAGCAAATGCAGTATAGGAGAGGAAAGGAACAGGTCATGGAAGTGAAGAAACAAATACAAAAGGTTTGATTCAAGCTATGTCTCAGGTGAGCTTGAAAGAAGTAGAAATTAAAGAGTTTAAAGAAGAAAAGCAATAGTTAGAAGAATAAAACTGGAAGAAAGAAGAAGAAAGAAGAAGAAAGAAAAGACCTTGAAAATAAGAATAAAGAACTGATTGATAATAATCAGAAATTGATATCTTAGGTTACAGGACAACTTCCTATACAAGGTGCAAAGCATCTAATTTGGGATTCAATAATAAACGAAGCTGGAAAATTCATGTCATATTTAAATTTTATGAAAACAAAAGAGACAATATCCAATGAAAGCATACAAAGTTGCACAATCATGAGGGAAAATTTTGATAAAAATCCAAAGGAAACAACCCAAAATACAATCAACTTCTTAAACACTCTTACAGAAGATGATTTAAAAGCATTGGCAATCAAGAACAAAATAACAGTGATAACTTGGGAAAGAAGAATCCTGGGAAAGCATAATCATGTTGAAAATGTCCAAGCTAAAGCGGATCAGATGAAAAAACAAGTTGAATCTTTCAAAAGATCATTTGCAAATCTGATTCAGAAAGGGCTTCCTTCTTTTTGGGATGAAGATAATAAGTTAATCTCCCAAAATGACTATAAAAAATTGTTGTTTGAAATCAGGATGAATCATCAAAAGTTTGAGGATATGACCCATGTTTTGACAGGAAAGATTGTGTTGGAAAATCTTGCAGATGATTTTAAAATTTTAAACCAGTTGGTAATGATAGGAGCAAAGATACCTCCAATATCTATTGTAGATCATGTGGAGATGAAGGTTTTAGTCAAAGAAATGGCCAAATGAAATCCCTTCTTTGGAGTAGTGGAAGACAGTGGAAAAATATGGGAAAATGAAGTACAATTTGCACACATGAAGATTCATGTTCAAGCAAAAGATTGTATCCAACAGCTGCAGTTGATAAAAGACACCAAATGTTATATTTTGGAAAATTTTAAATTATGCAGATTTTGACAGAATTAGTATGTAATGAGTAGTTCAAATTTTTCTATTGTTAGAAATAAGGTAGTTAGGTTTTGCCTCAAGAGGCTCTCTATGTATAAAAACAAATTTTGGCAATGTAATCAGGGTTGGAACCCGTGAAAGAGACATACATTTTGTATCGAGCCTCTCCAAGATTTAATAGAAATTGCCTGCAGAGTTGTGCACATTTTAAGAAGCAAAGATTCATGTGTTATCTATTTATAGTCTGTGAATTTCTCTCTCTTATGTGACTTGTTATTCTAGTAATTTATTTTCCATTATGTTTTCTTTCATGCTTAGATGAGATTTTGTTTAAGTCAGAATTCATGTTATCATGCTCTGATTTATAAAATCTAAGTATTCACAAATTTTCTTCTAAATTTGATGTTGGATTCATCTTCAATTGGTGCCCAATGTTGATGGACTATTTCTCTTTCTTCCATTATCACCTCCAAACAAGAACTTGACTGTGAAGAAATAACTACCTTGCCTTTGAAAAAACCTGCATTGTTTAAACTATGCTTACCTTTAAAATATTTTTGATTTTGACTCCATGCCCAATGGTATCCACACATTTCATCCTTTTACAGTTTTAAAACAAAATCATTTTGAAATATATCTAGCCATTGTATTTATTTGTTGAGAGATCCCTCTCTGGTAGGAAAAAATCCAGTTTTCCTCCTAAAGATTGATTTGAAATAGTTACCGTAGAAATATCCTTCCACAACCAAGAGAGAAACTCTGAGTGCTAACACCAACATCCCATATTGTGCCAACCATCTGAGACTCAAACAATTGAATGAGAGTAATGATACCAACATTGATGGATACACATAAAGGTGCAATATGGAATTTCATCTCTAATTCACGTTAATTAAAAAAAATTGCATAAAAACATTATGTAGGTTTATATATATATATATATATATATAATTCCACAAACATAAATACAATTACCAAAAAAATTCATATTAAATTATACAACCCAATATTGAGAAATATCCAAGTGAGAATTACCCTCTTAACTATTCATATTGAGAACGTGGCCATCGACCTTGAACTTGTCTCCTCTGCAATAATTCCCAAGTAAGAACTTTGTTGTATAAGGTTAACCATATATGAATGATTGATTTTTTTGAAGCCTTCACTTTCCAAATTTTAAACCACCACCAATTGGGTTCTTGTCCCTCCTTAGTTCTTAGGGATTTGTAGCCTAGTCTTGATGTATACATGTACTTGGTCTTATTCATTGGCCAACCCAAATAGTCATCCTCTTATTTTATCCTTACACGACCCTTTTTCATCTCCTATAGGCAAGAGTTCCATAAAGTAGACAATTCATCTTCCAATCCTAATGTTATTGTAAACAACAAACCCTAATGCTAGATATTTATAGTCCCATATACAACTTGATTTAAAGTGAATTATACATGATATTGCTTGATGCATTGTACCAATTTATCATATAAGAATATATTATTACCACATCCCAAAATAAATTTGGTCTCGATACAAACCTATCTTCCATTACCTACCTACCAGGCTTAAAATACTTACCAATTATTGGGAATGTTGAGGTGAATGCCTTCTAGTTATTTGAAGCATTTTTAATACTCTTTCTATATGTATTTACATAACACAACAAAGACCCTGAAGATAAGTATTTTTCTTCATTATTATTTTTTTCCATAGACTCTCCCTGCTTATGAGATTCCAAAGGATTTCAGTTTCCAAAGATGATCCAAAATGGTGAATAAGTTTAATACCCCAACAACCTTTATGTTTTGGCTAAGACAAAGTTTCCCATTTAACAAGATGATAACACACTTGATCTAAATTTCCCATCCAAATAAATTTGTAACAAGTTTTCCAAATTCTCTCACAAACCCCCTTAAGGATATGTACCAAGGAATGCTAGTAAACTAGTATTGCCTCCAATACCGATTTTACTAACGTCAATGTCCTACCCCTAGACAACCACCTATTACACCATAAGTGGTCTAGATTTCAACTTTTCCTAAAACTCATTACCAATTTTGTTTTAAGTAACCTTTTAGTTTCATATTAAAGCCTTGATATTTGGGTCTAGACAAAATCAAGTCTAAGTTTGCAAATGGGAAAAAGAGTCTCATAGCTTGTTGTGTCTTGCTACTCATAGAATTAAAACTCATTAAATACGTATGATAATTAATTTCCATGCCCGTGGCTTTGAAAAATAGTTGGAGCATATCCTTTATCTTTTGACCTTCAACCATACTTCAATTGTGAAGAGAATAACATCACCAAGAAATAAAATATGAGTAAGAAATTCATCTCCACCAACATTTATCCCATTGATAACTTTGGTTCTCTTAGCCTCTTGTATGGCTCTACTAAGCCCTTCATCCATTAGTTTAAACCGATAGGGGGGAAAAGGACACCCTTACATTAGTCCTCTTGAAGGTGTGAAAAAACAATGAAGCATAGTCATTTATAAGTACAACAAAGGATGTATAAAACACACACAACCCATAATCCAATTAACCACTAACATGTTAAAACCAATGTGTATCAATAGAAGCCTTAAGTAAAGCCAACAATTTCTATCATAAGCCTTTGAGAGGTTTAATTTTACCATTGTAGTTGTCTTCTTTTTTAGTATGATGGAATCTAGCCCTTCATGTGATTTACCAATTGCTTTGCAAATCTACTTTACCTCTGAAAATCCAAATTGCTCTAGAAAGATAGTGTCTAAAAGAAGTTTTTTTAATCTAACTGACAAGACCTTAACAATTATCTTATATATACAATTACAGAGAGAAATAGATTGAAAGTCATCATATGAATCATGTTAGTCAATTTTAGGGATTAGAGCAACGAAGGTGGAGTTAAAAGATCTTAACACATTACCTGGAATTTTGACCTCCTTCACAACCCTTAGTAAGTCATCACCAATTAAATCAAATATTCATAAGTAAAATTCAATTGTCCGCCCATCATGGCCTGTAATCTTGTATCTTTTTAAAGATGTTAGAACATGCAAGAGCTCCTCAAGCGTAATTTCCTTAAATATTTATCTATTTTCTTCATTGGGCACCTTTCTTGGAAAGACAGTTGTAACATTAATAACATCTGATATGTTTGTTCCAGTTGGTTCTTTATAAATCCTCCCAAAGTGTCTTACACCAAGATCATCTAGGTCCTTGAATTTTCTCATGGAGTTCCCTCCATTCCCAATCTCCCAAATTGTATTGATAATTTTGTTATGATTGTCCATTTGGTGAAGCATTTGAAAGAGAAGGTTCAAATGTATGACCTACAAAAGATGATAAGGCTGGAAAATAAACTTGATACCTCTACCAAACTATTTCCATTGCTAAAGAACATGTTTGATGAATGTAAAGACTCCCTTTCTATTGTCATGGCGGAGTGGGACAATTGTAGAGTTAAATTGGTGCAATTAGGAGATAAGGTCATCTAGAAGTATAGTTGGTAGCAACTTATGCTCACTCAAATGTAGACACAACTGAAGAAAGAGTTGGCATAGAAGGAAGGAGCATTCAGAAAGCTACAAGTAGTGAAGGGCATAATACAGTTTGAGCATGGAAAGTTAAACAATGTGTTATATGTGCCTTCTCTAGCAGCTAATTTGTTGTCTGTTTATCAGATGAAACATGTCAGTTCACCAAAGAAGTATTATTCGGACCTGACATAGTTGAGGTTGCAGAGATCTCATATGGGAAGGTGATTGTCAAAGGTGTTGTAAACCATGCCTCAAAGGCATATGAGTTCTCCTACTTTATACCTTACATCAAAGTGATCTTTTGACTCATGCAAATGAGACAAGTAGACTCTGGCATGAAATATTCAGACACCTAAACTTCAAATACTTGCAGCAGTTGCAAAAGGAAGACATGGTTGAAGGTTTTCCCGACATAAAGTTCTCTCAAGGAATCTAAAAAGGTTGCTTGGTAGGAAAGCACCCAGAGCGAAAGTATGATGTTGGGAAGGAAAAAAGAGATTCCTCCATACTTGATTTGATTCATGGTGATGTTTCAAGATCAATTCCCATTGCTTTAATGAATGGATCCAGATACCTTCTGACCTTCATTGATGACTACTCTAGGTTCTATTGGATATAATTTCTCAAACGGAAATATGAGGTATTCTAAAGCTTCAAAGTTTTCAAAGCCTTAGTTGAGAACAGTATTGGAAGGAAGATCAAGACACTTAGATCAGATAATGGAGGGGAGTATGTCAAGAAGGATTTGCAGCAGCTATGTGATTCCGAAGGTATTCAAATGCAACATTATGTCCCATACACACCGTCAAAAAATGGTGTAGCAGAGAGGAAGAATAGGTCATTGAAAGAGATGGCTACCATCTCGCTTGAAGCAAGAGATATCCCATCAAATATCTGGGCAGAAGAAGTGAACTGTGCCACGTATATTCAAAATAGGGTACCCCACAAATCTGTTGATGGGGTCACTCCATTTGAAGAATTGAAGGGACACAAACCTGATGTCTCTCACTTGAGGGTTTTTGGATCTTGAAGGCATGGGAAAGAATCGCCTGTGACAAGAGGAAATCACTTCAACCTCAAAGTAGTGAATGCATTCTTCTTGGATATGCAGAAGATGAGATATCTTACAAAGTGATGGATATTGCAACCAAAATATGCTTCATTGAGAGAAGTGTCAAGTTCGATGAAGATCCATTGCATGACCTACAGCTAGTTGAAGAACAAGGTATAACTGATTTACCTACTCCATTTGTTCCTAATGATGTTTCTACAAGTGATCTACATTCAGATTCGAAGAATAAGACCAATATGATTCAGATATGGATATTGAGTATGAAGATCTAGTAGATCCAGATCCATATCCATCCCCTACTCCCAATCCAAAGCCTAAATAGGCTCAAAAACTTATTGAGGTTGTTGGGAACATTATGTTAGAAAAACAGGATTGCAGAGCAATAACAATAAACAGAAATGCAAATATAATCACACATACACATTACAAGAGAGACACAGATATATCATGGTTCACCCAACTTGGGCTACGTCCACACTGAATTTGCCAGTCCTTATTATTATTACCGTCCAGCAAGTCGAAGGGATACAACCTGCAGCACAACCGCTGCACTTCCTCTTCTCTGTTTTACAGTCTCTCTCCAGATCTCAAAGATCTTTACAATGCATAAAACCTAATACATCAACCCTAGCCGTATTACAATGTCCTTCTTTTATAAGGGAAATACAATGGGAAAATACCACGGGATACCCAAAACCATGGGCCCGCAAAACAGCTGGCGAAAACAGCCCCAAATTTCCTTCGGGGGCGCTGCCCCCGAACCCCCCAGCCAGGGGGGATGGTCCCCCCTAGAACCTCGTGGGGGGGCGATGCCCCCCCGCTGGGGTGAGTGTACAGTCCACCTACATATCATATAGAACTGGGGTACAAACACGGCTGATACAATATCATCTATGAGACTAGAAGATCTGGCTCCACAACCAACAATCTCCCACTTGGAGAATGATCACAACAACTCCACCGCTGCTGCACTTGCTGGACTTAGACTTGGCAAATTTCTCCTCTTCACCTTCATGCTAGAAGGCCAACTGAAACCGAGCACGAACTCAGTTTCTCTCTGGTCACTACCTTTGTGAACATGTCTGCAAGATTCTGGCTAGTATGTATCTTTTCCAACTTTAACAGTTCATCTTCCAGAACAGAGCGTATGAAATGGTACTTGAGCTGTATATGTTTAGTCCTGGAATGGAATGCTGAGTTCTTTGCAAGGTGAATGGCACTCTGGCTGTCACTATACAGTCTTCTATCCTTCTGCTTCTTACCCACTTCCTCCATAAACCTCTGCAACCAAATCATCTCTTTACTAGCCTCTGTAATGGCAACATACTCTGCTTCTGTTGTTGAAAGTGCAACAACCTTCTGTAGTTTCAAAATCCAGCTTACTGCTGTTCCACCTACAGTAAACACATACCCTGTGGTACTCCTCCTGCTATCCTTGTCACCTGCCATATCTGCATCAACATATCCCTGTAGAACAGTGTCTGAACCTCCAAAACATAATGCCTCAGTGGTAGTACCTCTCAAATACCTGAGAATCCACTGTACTGCCTTCCAATGTTCTTTACCTGGATTGTTCATATATCTGCTCACAACTCCCACTGCATGTGCAATATCTGGTCTTGTGCACACCATGGCATACATCAAGCTGCCAACTGCTGATTGATAGGGAACCTTGGACATGTAATCTGTCTCTTCTTGTGTCTTGGGACACATTTCCTTACTTAGACTGAAATGGCTAGCCAAAGGTGTACTTACAGGTTTTGCATTCTGCATTCTGAACCTCTCCAACACCTTTTGTATGTACTCACTTTGAGACAATGTCAATTTGCGATTTTTCCTGTCTCTCATTATTCTCATACCAAGGATTTGCTTTGCAGCACCCAAATCCTTCATCGCAAATGAATTAGCTAGCTTCCTTTTGAGTACATTTATATCCTGCATGTCAGACCCTGCAACAAGCATGTCATCCACATACAATAACAATATAATATATCTTCCATTGTCTAGCTTCTTGAAATAAACACAGTGGTCAGAATGACATCTACTATAACCTTGTTCTGTCATAAACCTGTCAAACTTTAGATACCATTGCCTTGGAGCTTGCTTCAAGCCATACAAGCTCTTTTTCAACCTGCATACCAGATCCTCCTTACCTTTGACCTCATACCCTTGTGGCTGCTGCATATATATTTCTTCCTCCAAATCCCCATGAAGGAAGGCTGTTTTTACATCTAACTGTTCAAGATGCAAATCTTCTACCGCCACTAGACTTAAGATAGTCCTAATTGAAGTCATCTTTACAACAGGAGAAAATATTTCATCAAAATCTATACCTTTCTTCTGTGCAAACCCCTTTACAACAAGTCTGGCCTTGTACCGCTTCTTACCTCCTTCTTCTTCCTTCAACCTGTAAATCCATTTGTTTTGCAATGCTCTTTTACCAGCAGGCAACTTAACCAAATCCCAAGTCTGGTTTCCTACCAATGAGTCCATCTCCTCATTCATGCCTTGCTCCCACTTCTTTCTAGTTTCCACCTGCATTGCTTCTTCATAACATTCTGGTTCACCAGAATCAGTCATCAATAAATAATACATTGAAGGAGAGTATCGTTCAGGGAGTCTACTTAACCTGGTAGATCTTCTTACAGTTGCAGGAGTTTCAGGTACTTGCTGCTGCTCTTGATTTTCTGGCACCTTCAGAACTTCATTTTCTTTAACTTCATCAAGCACTATGTACTCTGTGCTTTCCTTTTCCTGTTTCTTTCCCTGCAACTGATATTTATACATGACCTTTTCATTGAATATCACATCTCTACTCCTGATGATTTTGTTATTTTCATAATCCCATAAACGATAACCAAATTCATCAACCCCATATCCAATAAAGGTACATTTCTTGGATTTTTCTTCAAGCTTTGTTCTATTTTCTTTATCAATATGGACAAATGCTTCACAACCAAACGTTCTCAGAAATGAGTAGTTTACCTTTTTATCTGTCCATGCTTCCTCTGGAATACCACCATCCAAAGCACTTGAAGGTCCTATGTTTATTAAATAAACAGCAGTATTTACAGCATCCGCCCAAAACTGTAAGGGCAACCCTGCATGCAGTCGCATACACCTTGCACGCTCCATGATCGTTCTGTTCATCCTTTCTGACACACCATTTTCCTGTGGTGTTCCTGGGACTGTCTTCTCTCTACGAATCCCATGGTATGAACAGTAACTATCAAACTCCTTGCCGCAGTACTCACCTCCATTATCAGATCTGAGACACTTCAACCTTTTTCCTGTCTCATTCTCAACCAAAGCTTTCCACTTCTTAAAAGTAGCAAACACATCAGATTTCTGTCTAATGCAATAAACCCAAGTTTTTCTAGTTGCATCATCAATAAATGTAACATAATAATGAGAGCCACCAAGAGATTGTACCTGAGCCGGTCCCCATACATCTGTATGCACAAGCTCTAATTTTTCATTCTTCTTCTGTTTCCCAACCCTGAGAAATCTGACTCTCTTCTGTTTTCCATAAACACAGTTTTCACAAAATTCCAAACTCACCTGCTTCAAATCCGGCAGCAACTTCCTTGAGTGGAGAATCTGCATCCCCTTCTCACTCATGTGGCCAAGCATATGATGCCACAATTCTGTATCTGTTCCTGTGGAAGCTAAAGAGATAGAATGGTCAGTATTATGAGGACATAAATACAACGTACCTACTCTGTCTCCTTTTGCTATCACCATTGATCCTTTAGTGATCTTCCACCACTTTTCTCCGAACGTAGATAGATAGCCGCCATCTCCCAACTGCCCTGTTGAGATCAGATTTCTTTTCATAGCAGGAATATGCCTAACATCTTTCAACAACCAATCAGTTCCATTCTTAACTTTTATCCATACCTTGCCCATTCCAACAATTTTACATGGCTCATCATCACCCAATAAAACATGTCCAAAATCGCCAGGAACATACTCATGAAAATATTTCCTATGGGGTGTAGCATGACATGAAGCTCCTGAATCTACTAACCAATAATCACTAGTATTATCTAATGCAAGAATCAAAGCATCTTGTAACACATCACCTGCTACATTTGCTTCCTGGGTAGTTTCCTTCTGTGCATCTCCTTTCTTCTTTAGAGATTTGCAGTCTTTCTTCAGATGTCCTTTCTTTCCACAGTTCCAACACTCTATCTTTCCCAGTCTGGACTTAGATCTGCCCGTTTTAGACTTTCCACGATTACCTTGGCTCTTTCCTCTCTCCTTTTGTCTTCCTCTGCTCTCCATGGTCAACGCATTACCTGATGTCTCACCTGTGCTTTTTCTTCGCATTTCCTCGCTAAGAATAACACCAATAACATCATCAAATTTAAAGGTGTTTGAACCAGAGACAGAGTTACTTACAACCATGACCAAGCTATTCCAGCTTTCTGGCAATGAACACAAGATTAGAAGAGCCCTAACCTCATCATCAAAGTTCACACTTACAGAACTTAGCTGATTTGTAACCGTATTAAACTCATTTAAATGATCAGTAACAGATCCACCTTCAGACATCTTCATATTAAATAAACGCTTCATTAGAAATACCTTGTTGGAAGCCGAGGGTTTCTCATACAGCTTACCCAATGCTTTCATCAAACCCTCTGTTGTCGTTTCTTTTGAGATATTGAAAGCCACCGACGAAGCCAGGCTCAACCGTATTGTTCCCAGAGCCTTTCTGTCAAGAACCACCCATTCTTCGTCCTTCATAGTCGTCGGCTGCTTTGCTTTTCCTCCCAACGGTAGGTATAGATCCTTCTGGTACAGATAGTCCTCCATTTGCATCTTCCATAACCCGAAGTTTTGGCCGTTAAACTTTTCGACCTTAAACTTTCCTTCTTCTGCCATTGCTCCCACTCGAACCAGAAACCCTAGCTTCCTGCGGGTTTAACTGCCAAATAGACCTTTGGCTCTGATACCAATTGTTAGAAAAACAGGATCGCAGAGCAATAAAAATAAACAGAAATGCAAATATAATCACACATACACATTACAAGAGAGACACAGATATATCGTGGTTCACCCAACTTGGGCTACGTCCACACTGAATTTGCCAGTCCTTATTATTATTACCGTCCAGCAAGTCGAAGGGATACAACCTGCAGCACAACCGCTGCACTTCCTCTTCTCTGTTTTACAGTCTCTCTCCAGATCTCAAAGATCTTTACAATGCATAAAACCTAATACATCAACCCTAGCCGTATTACAATGTCCTTCTTTTATAAGGGAAATACAATGGGAAAATACCACGGGATACCCAAAACCATGGGCCCGCAAAACAGCTGGCGAAAACAGCCCCAAAAATTTCCTTCGGGGGCGCTGGCCCCCGGGCCCCCCAGCCAGGGGGGATGGTCCCCCCTGGAACCCCGTGGGGGGGCGATGCCCCCCCGCTGGGGTGAGTGTACAGTCCACCTACATATCATATAGAACTGGGGTACAAACACGGCTGATACAATATCATCTATGAGACTAGAAGATCTGGCTCCACAACCAACACATTATTCCAGATCCATCTGACTACAAAAGAAGAAGATCTCAATACCAAGATGAAAACATTGCACTTTTCCATACAGATCCACTTCTCCCTGAGAGGTGCTACATAATGGTGGGGTCTCATCCACAATATTACAGTGAGGCTTGCCATGATCCAAGATGGAAAGCTGCAATGGATGATGGATATGGGTCACTGTATAACAATGAGACATGGGATCTTGTCTCTCTTCTCCCAGTGAGGAAACTAGTTCAATGCAAATGGATCTACAAAACAAATCTTGCAATTGATGGATCTACAACCAAGTACAAGGCTCGGTTGGTTGCAAAGGGGTACTCACAAGTTCAGGGATTGGATTACAATGAGACATTCACTCCTGTAGCAAGAATGCATTCAATAAGGCTTGTTTAGGCCATAGGAGCTTCGAATATGCGGGAGGTACATCACATGGATGTCAAGAGTGCCTTTCTGCATGGTGACTTAAAAGAAGAGATCTATATGAAACATCCTAAGGGGTACATTGATGATCCATCGTTAGTATGTAGACCGAGAATATCATTGTATGGGATTAAGCAATCCCCAAGGGCATGGTATTCCAATATGGCCGATTCCTTTTTACTGTCACAAAAGTTCGAGAGGTGCAAATTTGACTGCAATGTATACATGCAGCAGAAGGGAGGTTTCTTACTGTTAATTGTTTTGTATGTGGATGAATTTCTCATCACTGGTGGTTCATCTACTGGTTTGAGGAACATTAATTTTACTTTCAGTAAATCCTTCTCTATGAAAGATCTAGGGTTGTTGAAACAGTTTATTGGTCTTGAAGTAACTCAAAATGATTCAGGGATCATGATTTCATAGTCTAGGTATGCATCTGACTTGCTACAAAAGTTCCACATGACTGATTGCAAAGCTGAAACCTTTCCTTTCCTATCTAGCATCAGATTGGAAGAAGGTGGTTCTACTCCTTTAGTTGATAGCACTCTTTACAGACATTTGATTGGTAGCTTGTTATACTTGACACATTTGAGACCATATCTATCATATGTTGTTGGTGTTGTGGCTAGGTACATGCTGGAGCCACATGAGCTACATTGGAAAGCAGCAAAGAGGATCTTGCACTATGTGTAGGGTACGAGAGAGTTTGGTATTCATTATTCTACTGGTGTTCAGCTAGATCTGGTTGGTTTTACTAAATTAGACTGGGTTGGAGACAATACTAATAGGAAATCTAATTCATGGTATGTATTCATGTTGGGATAAAGACCAATATACTGGTCAATTAAGAAGCAAGAAGCAATCACACTTTCTTCAGTGGAGGTAGAGTACAGAGGGGCTATGAATGCAGCTATCTAAGCAGTTTGATTGAATGGGATCTTGACAGACTTTGGAATTCACACTTCTCTTTCAGTAGATATTTTTTGTGATAATCAAAGTTCCATCAAGATCTCAAGTGACTCAGTTCAGAATAAAAGGACCAAACATATTGAGGTTCACGTGCACTACATCAAGAAGCTAGTGCAAAACAGGACCATCTCACTACATTATTGTCCTAGAGAGGAGATGATTGTAGACATATTCACTAATTTTTTCACTCATAAGAGATTTTCTTATCTCATATCTCTACTTGGTGTGAAAGTTGTTTGAGCTCCTTGCTGTCCTATTTTTTAGGGGGGGGGTTCCCATGAGGTTTTCCCCATTTCCTTGTTTCATGGACAATTATTTTTCTTTTTATCATCTATTTGATTGAATGGGTGACCTTTGGTCTCACCAACCAGGGCCCAAGATGTCCAAGTTTGGATTTAGGGAGGGTGTTAGGATAATTAATACTCGATCCTTGTCCTACTTAGCATTATTACCTTTTTCCTAGTAGTTGATGATGTCATTTACCCCCTAGTGGTGTGCAGATGTAATCTAGAATCCAATATCCACCTAATATGCCCTAGATGCATCATTTGAGGACCACCGGAGTCTTTTCCCTACATTTTAAGAGCCAACTCAGTGATCTTGTTCAATCCACCTAAGTTAGATTACTCTTATGGGGGGTTTATGCTCTGATTTCCACTATTTGTGATATAAAGCGCCCCTTTCTTAGTGATTTTCATGAAAAACTCACTAATGCACCCCTTTTGTTCAGTTAACTGATTATGTCTTCATTTAACTAAGTTTTGGTTGAGTTGAGTTGAATTTGGTCGTCCAGAGCACTCCAGTGGTGACAATTCCTATGCTAGACTGACTGAGACTCGAATTATCCTAGGAGATTTGAATTCTCTCCATTGTAACATATCTATTGACTATACTTATTAATGGAACATTACACACTATTATGTTCCTATCTGAGTTCTCATGCATGATTAATTTTCTTCTCATTTTTACTACAATTTTCATTGTAATTCATCTCCATGATCCTACTGTGTTCTAGAATTTCACACATTATATAATTAAGAGGCACATTAGATTATTCCAAGGACTAAATAAAAACCCTTCCACCATATACAATATCCAAGCTTTCAAAAAGACCATCCATAATGTCAATTTTCACCAATGCATGAGCTACTGACTATCCACAATATGATTTTTTATCTTGTTCCACCTCGATTTTTCTTCAAATCATATTACCCATAGTTGTATTACATTCATTGGTCTAGAATTCCATTGGCATATTTGGGACTTTCACCTAAATGGGTATGGTTGTAGCTACCTCAAATTTAGAATCAAAGAAAGGGTGCCAAGGCTTTAGATTTAGATAAAGTGAACCCCATAACCAATTACCACCAAGAATCAAATTCACATCTTCTTTAGATAAAAACACAAATCCAATCCATCCATACGATAATAGGTTAAAATATGGGCCATAGTCGATCATTGAATCCCATTTGTTTTGCATCCAAGTATTTAAATTTTCCTTAGCCATCTACCTTTCGATAAAGTTTCCCATTAGGTTTTCCCAATATAACACAAGATCTAGTATACCCTAATATCTTCTCCTACAAAATATATATCCCTACCCTTCTTCTACAATGATTTGGATTAACCACAATATCACTCGGTCAATTCTAGTGATCAGGTTACCCTTAATCAAATAACCGGCCAAATCAAGTTTGTCCGAAACAAATCCCCTACCACCAAACTCATTCTCCTTCTCTATTGAAACCTCCTTCAAACGAACATCTTCATAAACCCTTTCATAATGAGAAGGTGATCCTTCCATGCATTCCTCCATGCCAACAAAAATTATGTGATTTTTGAAATGAGCAAACGATCAATTTCCCCATCAGAACAAAATCCAAGGACAATTACTAGACCTGCAACTAGTGAGGACCAAGTACCTATCAAGAGTATTTCACATCCATCGCTCTTGGAAAAACTATGACAACTTGTTTCCATGCCTAGAGTTTCCACCTAACCCTTTTATCCAATTTTTTTGTTGCCATTACTACACCATTTAAATTGTCTGGACCAATGGAATCCAACAAAGATAAAGTGTTTGTATATTAAAAAATATCGACCTACTCCATGGGGTCTTTATAATAATCCACTAGTTGTTTATATTCGTCATCATTGGTTCTATAATCCATCTTACCCTAGCCTCCCATATCCACCTTAGTAGTTGAGAGAAACTCCATGTGGTTTCATGTTTCATTTCGATTAGATATAAAAAGATCTATCATTGTGCTAATGATCCCAAGAACCAACTTCTCTTCCTTTGGAACCATCATTTATAAATATAATTGTCTGTCGTAAAACACTTATGTTTGAATACTTTACTATCATAGTGGATCAATTTAAAAAATAATACATAGCAATAGGTTTACACCAAAGATTGCATAACAATGAGAGTGTTAAGAATAATAAAAAAAATTGATCTAGGAAACAACTTGGTGTAATGTCATTCTCGCTCACAAATTAGTAGATATGAAGAATGCCACTCCCTTTTCAGCATAACTAATGGTCACAAGTAACCTTGAAATTGTTAGGAATTCTTAGACATGGATTTGCATCAAGATTGAATATATATATATATATGAATGAAGAGGTTTCTATTCTTATTTTTTAATTTGTGAAAGTTATATGTTTTTGTACAAATTAAATTTTGTTGGGGTCTTTTATAGGAGTATCATACAAATAAGGCTCAAAAGGCAATTTGAACATTATTATCTACTAGTAGAATGTGATTAACTGAACTGAATGGTTTTGTTGAAGAAGGTAAATAGTTAGGGAACTTGTCAATTAAGAGTTTCTTTTTGCATGGAGAGGAGTGAGTTGCTTTCACATAAAGTAAGTGACAAATGAAAATTTTAAATAAATTTATTGGAAACACATGTTACTCGATTTTAAAATTTACACCAAACCTTAAAAAGGATTAAAACCAACATATATCCATCTTAAACAAATCTATCAATCACTTACAAGAATCAAAATTTCTTGTGATGTAATTGTTTTTATCATTTAATATGAAAAAATAAATACATTACTTAGAATTAAATAATAAAAAATTTACACCTTAAAAAGATTGATCCATCTATATACTTGATAAATTCAAATTTAAAATAAATCTATATTGATAAATTTTGAACAATCTATGCTACTCTATCTATGATTCTATAATTTAAGAAGAGCCACGAGGTGGCAATGTCCCCGACATTTTGTGTAGAACCTGCAATAATTAATTAATGAAAACACACGAAATAGCGAAATAACAGAACTCAGAATCACTTTTATATTGATCGCAGGCCACTTCGAGGGGGCAACCTCCTTTGAGCAAGCTCAATACAAATAACTTCATGGTACCTTCATTGGTCTCAACACAAAATTATATACTAAGTTTAGGCGCCAATACCATGTGTCAATACAAACCATGGGCCAATACAAAATATGGATCAACAATTACTACGGGACGACTTACAAATCATATGCATCCAACAACAACAAAACAAACTATGGATCAACAAATACTACGGGACGACTTACAAAGCATATGCCTCCAACAACAATATACTAACAAAGTAAATAGAAGGGTTGACATGGGTTCTTAACATCCCTTCTCCCTTAGAAAAAGCTTTGTCCTCAAAGCTTTAGATGTGGAAATTGATGCAGAATCTAAAGGAGTGGTTCCCCTGTAGCATCCTCAGGTTGCATTCCGAGCCACTAACGCCGTGTGAGTTTCAAGGAGGGTTGCTTGGAAGGCTATAGACGAAGAAGAACCATATCAACTGCGTGAAAAGTGCGCTCATAACGGTGTTGATCGGCTTGTTGTTTCAGTCAAATTCTTGCCATGTGAAGATTGTCCTGCAAAATGAGAAGAATCTGATCATGGTTTCGAAGAACCCAGTCAATTTCCTAAACTGGGGAGCTGTTGAGGGTGTAGGGAAAAAGAATTGGCGGTGCCTGTCCATAGATTGCTTCATATGATGTCCTTTTAGATGTGGTATTGTACCACTGGAGTGCTTCTAGGAAATCCATAGAAATAGTTGTCCAAATCTGTGTAGGGATGGGCAAGGGTTCAAGCAGTCCCGAAAGGAGTGTTGTTTCACCCTTGTTGTCCTGGAAAGTATCACAGTCAGCCACCATATGTTGAATTGTCATTTTCAGTCCCTGCCAAAAGAAGTTACATTTTGAGGAACCCAGAGTGCCCGGCTGATGAAGAAGCATGGAGTGCATAGAAGAGATAGCCCTGTTGAACAGATTGCAACCAATTTGGAACAAGCAGAGAAATAGATGGAAGAGAAACTGGGTCATCAAATGTGCAAGAAGGAGCATCTGCCACCATATTGTCCTTACCCTTCTTGTAAGTGATCACATAGGCATAACCCATGAGTTGGATAACCCATTTCAGGTGTGTTGGGGAGGAGACCCATTGTTCCAGGAAATTTTCCAGACTCTGGAGATCAGTCTTGATGTAGAAATAATTTCCTAATAGGTATGGTTGCCACTTCTGTACTGCATGCAAAATAGCCATCCTTTCATGCTGAGATGTAGATGCGGCTAAATTATTACCAGAAAGGTCTCTTGAAGGCGTCAAGCCCACTGGTTCAGCAAGGACACCTGCATATCTATAAAAGGAAGCAGGGGAGACTGTTGATGGGTGCATCTGAATGGAATGGAGTTGAGCGATGACACCGTGTGAATTCTTCTTAAGGATCTTTTCCAGTTTATGTGAACTGATGATGCGGAGAGACCCTTGTTGTAAGCCCTTAAATTTGTGTTGTTTCCCATTGACTGAAAACTACATCCAAAGTTCAACAAAATCCCATAAGATGGGGCCAAGTGTGCGTAACCATTGAATGCCCAAAACCACATCACATCCACCTAAGGACAAGGCAAACATGTCAGAGCGTAGGTTATAATATTCCAGAGAGATACGCACATTGTGACACTTTCCCTTGCAAGGTAAGGTTCCCCCATTGGCAACCATGACTTCAAATTTGGAGCAAGGATGGACAAAACAATCATCATGTTTGGCGATCCGAGGGTCAATGAAGTTATGATTGGTACCAGAATCAATGAGTATTGTAAGAGGAAGCTTCTTGAATTAACCCCTGACCCGCATTGTTTGGGGGGTGGTGACACTGGATAAATCATGGAGAGATATCTCTGGATGGTCTTCCTGATATGGAAGGTCAATAGGTGGCTCCTGAATGTCGACCTGATCATCCGGTGTTTCTGGAGCCTCTTCACCCACTTCAGAGGCAAGTGGATAATCCACATCCAAGAGATAGAGCTTTTGTTGAACACATCTATGTCCCCGAGTGAATTTTTCATCACAATTATAACAAAGCCCTTTTTCTCTGCGTGTTTGCATCTCTGTTTCGTACAAATGCTTTATAGTAGTTGGTCGAGGAGCTGGCGGGATGGGAGGTCGTTGAGAACCCATATTTCGGAAGGGAACAAAAGTGGGTTTCGAGCACTGTTGGGCGGCAATATTGTCTTCTGCCAACTTAGCCAACCCCAGGGCTTCCATCATTGTGTTGGGACAGAACATTTTGACCTCTGGGCATATTTCATCCTTAAGACCACTAATAAAACAACTTCTATAGAAGTCATTAGACAATCCTTCTGTGTGGTTGGCTAGTTTCTCAAATTCTGTCTGATACTCTCTCACAGTGCCAATTTGATGAAGTTTAGTGAGTGCTCCGGTGAAGTCATCAAAAGCACTAGGACCAAATCGTTGCAAAAGGAGTTAGCAAAAATCTATCCATTTTGGCTCTCCATGAGCCTTAATGTACCAAGAGTATCGTTGAAGGGATTCTTGTTCCAAATGAAAGGATGCAAGTGGAACTTTTTGGACATCAAAAGTATTATGCAGACTGAAATGCTGTTCTGCACGATAGATCCATCCAGTCGGATCAGTACCATTGAAGTGAGGAAATTCAAGCTTCAGACCATGGAAAGTGCTAGAAGAAGAGAACCCATTGGTTGCAGAAGATTCTTGCTATCGGTTATTGTTCATGGTTGAATGCTGAAGATGGAGGCTGATAAATTTTTCATCCAGATCTTGGAGTTTGGTTTGGATGGTTATAAGTGCTTCCTCCATGGTTTTTGCTCCTACGCAGGTGACAACCATAACCAAGAGTTTTTTTTGGGGGGAATGGATAGAAAAACACAAACAAAAGCTTATTTAGTAAAGGGAAATTTGGATTTGGGAAAAACTCGGATGGGTAATTGGGGTTTGAATAGGTTTTGGACACTTTCTGGTGGCAAGGAAGCAAAAAATGGGGATTTCAGAAGCAGGGTGAAAGAATGAGAAAATTTGGCAAAGAGGGACAAAGAAGCAGAAACAGGGAATGAACACGGTGGCAAAATTTGGAGGCGAGGGTGAAATTTGAAGAAGTTATGGAAAACCCTAAAAATAGACAAATGTGATATTTTTGGCTCTGGGAAGTAGAATTTGGGATAGGGTCCTTAGGAATGAAATATGTAGAATGGGATTACAGGGGTGTCCAGGAAGTTTCAAGGGAAACAGAGTTAAAACAAAGGAGATATGGCGAAAAAATGAAATTTTATACTCAACGGCGCGAAATGGATCGAAAACAGATAGATCTGCAACGACGCTGAAGGGATCGACAATAGGTGGATCTGAAATGGCGTCGAATGGATAAAAAACAACTGGACTTGAAACGAATTTCAGAATAGATCTGAAATGGCTGGATCTAAAACGACTGTCATAATGGATTTGAAATAGCTGGATCTGAAATAGCTCGGAATGGATCTGAAACGGCTAGATCTGAAACAACTCGGAATGGATCTGAAATGGCTGGATCTGAAATAGCTCGTAATGGATCTGAACCGGTGCGTAAGTGATCGACAACAGTTCAACTGAAAATAGATATGAATCCCAAGTATGTTCGTCTTCCTATCGGTTCATGGGATTCACTCGGCCACCAATGATGTTTGACGGCTTGCATATTGGGGCAGTACCCCTCACTCCACGGCTCAGGTAAAACTGATAACCGCTTTGCCACAAATGACAACTCTTGGTTTACCTCATGGTTGGGAACTAGTCAATCAGGTAGGCATCGTTTCCCTTTTTGCTGGTAGGTCCTCTCAATGGGCCAGCTACTTTGGGGTTCCTGTGGTACTCCTCACAATGATTTTTAGGGATTATTCCCAAGTACTTCCCACAGTTAAGCGGATATGGATTATTTCCAGATCCGAAGCTGCAACAAATGCAAAAAAAATTTGGCATAAATTTCACCGAGTGAGCCCAAGAAAATGCTCTAATACCAGATGTGAAGAACCTGCAATAATTAATTAATGAAAACACACAAAATAATGAAATAACAGAACTAAGAATCACTTTTATATTGATCGCAGGCCACTTCGAGGGGGAAACTTCCTTTGAGCAAGCTCAATACAAATAACTTCACGGTAGCTTCATTGGTCTCAACACAAACTTATATACTAAGTATAGGCCCCAATACCATGGTTCAATACCATGTGTCAATACAAACCATGGGCCAATACAAAATATGGATCAACAATTACTACGGGACGACTTACAAAGCATATGCATCCAACAACAATAATACAAACTATGGATCAATAAATACTACGGGACGACTTACAAAGCATATGCGTCCAACAACAATATACTAACAAAGTAAATATAAGGGTTGACATGGGTTCTTAACACATTTCCACCTACTGTTGCAAGAGAAAGGATGCTCTAGGAAAAATGACAAGAAGCTAGTAACTAATAGAGGAGATTCTTGCGGATCAGACACTCAGGAATGAAGAATGAGCTACGTTAACAACCTTGATGCAACATTTTTTCTTTTAAATTAATGTATGAAAAGCTTGGTGTTAGAATTGTTGCAAATGCGAAAATATAGCAGAATGTAGTCTTAGTCCTTATAAACTAATTTCTTGATTGCGATGCCTTGGTGATCACTAATAAATTCAATGTAGTTGGTTGTACATCTCATCTACTTACCTCTTAAAATATTTACATACATCTCATCAAATATGAATGAATTTTATTTTTAGTTTCCGCACCCATCAAATTCTCACAAGTTCTATGGAGATTCATTCATTTTATAGAAACACGATCATTAGATCAATTCCATATACATGTATTGATACATATTTTTCTTCATGATACTGATCAAGGAAGGAAAGATAGTTGAAGGTGATTTTGTTTAAGGGTGGAAGTCTCTGAAGAAGCTTATACTTATTACATTATGCATTCTATTGTTGTTATTGTTTATGCATACAAACACTGAAAAATCTATAAATTCAAAAGCCTGTAATTTGGGTCTACGGTCATTCAATTTGTGGCTAATTCAAAAATGTATATTGATGTTTATATAAGAGAATAAGTAGATCCAATTAAAAAGAAAAGTTAATACCTATGCATGGTTCCTAGAGAAAGTTGAGCCGAGAATAGATAATTATTGGTTACTGTATAGATTTGATCCCTCTTGGTGCTTCATAGAATTAGAGTTAAGATGGATCTATGTTGGTTTATTATTCAATGAAATATATAATTTTTATAACCATCATAGATCCATCTTAAGGTGCCCAATCAATTCAATGCTTTGAGATTTAAGAAATGAAGTTGATTTTATAGAAGTAGTAATTTGGGTCTACAGTCATTCAATTTGTGGCTAATTCAAAACTATATATTGATGTTTATATAATAGAATAAGTAGATTCCAATAAAAAAGAAAAGCTAATACCTATGCATGGTTCCTAGAAAAAGTTGAGCTGAGAATTATTGGTTACTGTATAGATTTGATCCCTCTCGGTGCTTCATAGAATTAGAGTTAAGATGGAACTATGTTGTCATAGAATTAGAGTTAAGATGGATCTATGTTGGTTTATTATTCAATGAAATATATATTGTTCATAACCATCATAGATCCATATTAATGTGCCCAATCAATTCAATGCTTTGAGATTTAAGAAATGAAGTTGATTTTATAGAAGTAGTAATTTGGGTCTAACGGTCATTCAATTTATGGCTAATTCAAAACTGTCTATTGATGTTTATATAATAGAATAAGTAGATTCCAATAAAAAAGAAAAGCTAATGCCTATGCATGGTTCCTAGAGAAATTTGAGTTGAGAATAGAGAATTATTGGTTACTATATAGATTTGATCCCTCTGGGTGCTTCATAGAATTAGAGTTAATTTGGATCTATGTTGGTTTATTATTCAATGAAATATATTATGTTCATAACCATCATAGATCCATCTTAAGGTGCCCAATCAATTCAATGCTTTCACATTTAAGAAATGAAGTTGATTTTATAGAAGTAGTAATGATTCGTTCAAAATATATGTACAATCTATTAGTGGGTTTAGTTCTCAATAATAGTTTCTATCTTCTTATATTCATTTCTAATGGGTTCATTTACATATTATTGTTACATTAAGTTCGATGAGGGAGATGTCTCATTGTAGTTGGAATAATATTTTTCTACATATGTTGTTATCACGAGTATTAATCCATCTTAACTTTGGCTCTATAAAGTATTAAGAGGGTTCAAATCCCTTGAAGTGCAAACTCTTATTAGAGTCCTAAAGTTTAGGAAATGTTTGCACCTCAAGGAATTTGATCCCTCTTAGTGCTTAATAAAAATCTAGAAGCATGTTTTTAATATATATATTTTTATTTGGAAGAGATGCACTACTATGAAATGAAAAAAATTAATTTAGTCTACTCTTACAACTAACATTTTGAATTGACTTGAAAACTTTGTTTTTCTTTTTATTCTCAATCTGAAAATCTATTGTTTTTTAAAACTTGTATTGTTCTCACTCTGAAATGTTTTTCAAAATTTAGAATAATATAATAAAATTAATAAAAGCTATTATTTCCTTTAAGACAAAATTCACATATTATTATATTTCTACTATATGCTTCTCAACGAGTGTTGGTAATGTTAAAAACAATGCAACACTTATTTGACATTAGTTGTGGTTGTTGAAAGGTTGGATTTTCTATTAATAAGCATTTAAACATTTCTGTTTAGTAGTAATGATTTATTGCTATGAAATTATTTAGTAATGGTGTTATGGTGGATTATATGTGAAAAAAACAAAGTATCACAGCACACAATATACAAAATTTCACACGGTTCAATTAAGTATGGATTTAAAATGTGTAAGATTTAAATTTCTGAAAATGTCACTGCAACAATTGGCATGTAAGAATTTTATAACTCATCGAAAAGAGTTCACAGTACCTTTATCATTCTTGCAGTGGAAAATGGCTTTTCTATTATGAAATTTGCATTTTCAAAAACTAGAGATCACTAGCGTTTCAACAATTTCTTGAAGTTGGATCTAGTACGGATTCCAATGAAACTCTAACGGGAGAAAAAATTATGCAGAAAATAGTTCATGAGTTGGTGCACATTGAAAACCTACCTTGACACTCGGCCGAATGAATATAACAATTGCTTATATGAATATATAATATCTGGAGCGTAGTTTTCACCAGATGACATTCTTCAATCGCCATTGAAGAACTCTTTTAGGTTCACATGGGATGGACCAATAGCAACATCTTTATAGAAAAATGATTTATGAATACCAATCGGTGGCTTCCGAGGATAAGTTACACGATCGAAAAAATGCCGAGTGCACTGGGACATCCCTCATTGGATTCAGGGGTTTTCATCGGGTAAGGACTCGTGCTATTCACCCTGCAATTGCCGGGAACATGGACAATATCCCATTAGATTTCTAATCTAGAAATTGAGATAAATTGGAAAATTTGCATAATTCCATGGAATACAGTGTAATTACCTCTATTTTCGCTTCTCCAGAAAACGTTGCAGTGACTTATTCCTCGCAATTGGAAGTCCTATAGTATTTCTCCAGATAGTCGAAATAAATCAATGCCTATGGAAACCAAGAGAACAGTGATTTTTTTTTATAAATTGCTTTTAATTGTGAGATTTACCGGCAATAGGTTTGCAAGCTATTTGTTGTTGTGCGATCGCTCTAGTAAATGTCTTTGTTGGAACTGCCATGGAGATGAATGTACTTGCTAAAGCTCCGAAGGTATTCTTAATGGTAGATGTAGGAGAAGAAGTTGCCTTAGGATTAGAACTTGCGGTGGTCACCAGCAACATGATCGCTTCAGCCTGCACGTATACTCACCCATGAGATTACATAAAACCCTAATCAAAACAAAGAAATCCACATGCGCCTCAGCTCGAAACCTCATACCTTGTGATCTTTAACAGTGCAGTCGTTGTCTTTCCTACCGTTTCCATTGCAGACGCTTGCCTTTAATAAACATAAATACAGATACACAATAAAGATTTGGCTACTCTAGGTGGTAATAATTGATGATAGAACAAAACAAAACAAAAGTAATCTCAGAGATGAATATACTTGGATATCGTAGCATTCATCTGGAAAGATCCGTGGGAGAGGAAAGGCCATCGTTGTGATTGCACATTACCCAATGCTGTGGTATTTTCAGTGTATTTGCAAGCCAGGGTCTTGTGATTTGCAACAGGAGAAATATTGGAAGCTGCGAATCCTGTTGTTTGAGGAAATAACCCCATTAATCCTGAAGCGCAGGGATCCATGATAACCTGATCAGATCCTCTATGGCCTGTCTCGTTTCTTACTTCATCTCTAAACGAAAGCACTCGTGGCATCATAGTCAGGAGCATATAATTATGGCATCAAATGTGACATATAATGGGAGCTGCGCTATATTTGTTCTTTCCAACGAATATAACTAACTGGTCATAGACATCGATATTAAAATAGGGAAAATTGAGTAACTTTTGTGCAAAGCTAAGAAAAAATAATTCATCGCAAAATTCCAACAAGGAGGATTCTGCGGACTGCAAATCTTAACGATACTGGTGATATTGCAAAATGAAAGAGGAGGTAGAGCTCCATAGTCTCAAGATCGAAAATCGTGGATCTCTTTTGGTTATCCTCATTTCTGTTGTTGGCTCTAAGCTATTTGAGAAGATGAATAATCTAAGTGCACCCAACGAAGAAAGATGTTGAGAAAAATGTAGGCGAAGATGAGAACAAGGAGTCGAGCTTTTCCTTGGTGCCCATTCGTCAATGTATCATTGGAATTTGGAAGTTTTGTTCGAAACCTTAACATTGGAGTTCATTCTTGGTTGAAATCTTAATAATGGAGTTTGTGCAGTTAGAATCTTGCAAACTAAGGCTTTTGAAGTTGCAAATGTGAAAGTAAAATATTACTTGCTCAAATTTTGTCAAAGGATGCTTATGTCGAAATTCTGTAAATGGAGGCATATATTTTGCAAAGAATTATGGATGAATCAATATAGATCAACTAGGATAAGAGCATATCATGCTCCATTTTCCCTTACATGAAAGTGATCCCCACTCACAAGTATGTAGTTGTTCTACCAGATGCACAAATGTTTATTTCAAATTTTAACTTCTTAAATCTATGATTTAATATCTCTCCAACTATTAAACAGTTTACTTTAAAGTATTTGAGACCATTTCCTAAATTTCATGGCATTTCCCCTATTTCTATTTTTGGCCCCTGCTGTTAGCGTTTTCCATTCTAGAACTCATGCAACATAACTGCAAACACATCACAAAAGTAATGTTGACCTCGATGTCATTGTTACTTTTAGCATCTTGAAAACAACATGCATTCGATCACGAGAATTTCTGAGAAAATTCATTATAACACACATTATATCAACACGGTACATAGCTTTTATTCTAAATACGCTAATGTCAGAACTACATAAGGATAAAATCTATAAAACGCAGATTATATTAACATTGGAGATTATGTCTTCCTCTGGTGGCAGTGAATTTGTTGATGAGAGCAAGGGAATTACTGATCAATTTAGACACCTTCTGCATGCATCGCGTGACCATGGCCTTAAACCTTCCTCGTCACTATATATGAAAGTTGTCAAGACTGGAGTCCTCGTTGGTGAGAGTGACACTCATTTGCTTTTCTACGTTGCTAATCTGAATCTTGAATATGTTCTACCTCAATTGCTTTATCTCCCCCAAATATTGATGAATATGGACCTTGGTCTCCCCGAAATCCTCAATACAATCCTTCAATGTCGCTTTTTATTTTCCACTCATCGTAACTCTTCTATTTTTCATCCCCATTTCCCAAACATAAAGGAAAAGAAAAGGTTATCTATGTGACTAAAAATAGTGGTAGAATACATAGAATTATTACCTAAAATAACTGAGGATTCCTTGAGTCATCTGAGTCCATGATGAGAGCTCGTTCCACAACCACGTCAACAAGGAATGGGATGGTGCACAGAGTTACCTCTGTTAACTCATCGTTTGATGACAATGAAAGATGTAAGAAAACCACTTGGAGAGCTAGGGTAAATATGTAAAGAGAAATGTCCGTCAGATGGAACTGGTACTCCTGGAAACCAATGCATTTGGCACACAACCCACCAAAACCACTGCATTAATCATGGGCGGGGCACCAAATGTGATGAAATGACCTATTGGTCTCTGTATATGTTGTATATGTCGTGTGAATGTTACAGTTGTGGAACTCTCGCAGGATGGATTTTTGGTTGCGAACACAACCATTAATCCCTATGATACGTAGACTTTGAGCCATGCGCCCACCAGCCTCATCAAATCAGCTAAAGTCATGTCCAATACTGTCGGCATAGTTCCCCGTGCATTAATACATAGTAGGAAAAACTAAAAGACTTTCAAAAATAATAAATGAGATATGCTGCATTAATTTACTCTTCTAAACAAACGCCAAACGCTAAGTAGCATATTGCAGGATCATTCATCGTCATCCCACCACCCTCTCATGGGAAGGGAAAAATGAGGATGATGTAACAATCTGCAACCAATAAAAATTCAAAAAAATCATTTTTTTTTTAATTTTGTTTAATAAAATAATTATTTAACTATATAATAACTATAGCCCTGAAGAAAATTTATAGCCTTTAGGATCAAATTAATAGGACAGGCATAATATATATGATCCCCTTCAGGGACATAATAACTCATTGATAATAAATGCATGTAAGACTCGCTAGTTTTTAAAAGGGAACATGACAGGGGAAACTATGTCTAATTATTGAAATATAGTATTATCTTCAACCCACATGCAGCTTGTTTTTTATAATAAGAGAAAATCTATGTAGCATAGTGTCCCTGCTTTGATTTTGGTAAAATAACTAAAAAGGATTCTCCATAGTTCGTTGTCGGTGTGACTGAGCATAATATTTTTTCAGCAAGTCATCATCGCCGATCCAATCTCACATGAATCATGACCAATCTCAAGCCAAACCTACTATACAAGGTTAAGCACACATATGCTGTTAGGATATTCCTATAGTCCATCCTAGTCCCACCAGTATTTTGATCATTTACATTTTCATTCATGCATGCACCTTTAGGGTTTGCATGCATTTTGCATGCATCCCAGTCATCAGTCCAGCACCTAGCCCTCAGTTAGCCAGCCCCCAGGAGCTTCTCACTATTCAGTTTTAGCCCTCCAGTTGTTTAATGCGCCCTTCTTCCTTGATTTTAGGGAGAAACTCGCCCTTCTTCACCTACTAGTCTAGTTGCCACTCAGTTACACTCAGTTACACTTAGTTACACTCAGTTACACTCAGTTACACTCAGTTACAGTCAGTTACACTCAGTTACACTTAGTTACATTGAGTTACACTCAGTTACACCTACCAGAGTTAGTTTGACTGATGGTTGACAGTTACTTAAGCATTGATGACTCCACTGATGATAATGAAGACATCCAGTTGCGCTCCGATGATCATGAGGACACCTAGTTGTGCTCGGATGACACTTTATTGATCTTATGATCACTCTGAGAGGCTAATTCGAATTGCCACCTTAGGCATTCGAATCCTCTCTACCATTGTACTATTTATTTGTCCATACTGTGATTAATTAATTAGTGTGTGTGAAGTATTATTGCTTCTATCCGAGTTCTACTGTACCATATTATTCTGTTGCTCATTATACTGTATTGATCACTCTTCTTCTATTTTCCTGCTTAATCATAATTACTCTTGTGAGGTATACATCATCTCTTAGATCTGCTGTGAGGATTTTCACATGGTATCAGAGCATGTTGAGAGTATTGTTTATCTCCATTCTTGAGAGTTTTTTGTAGGTTATTACCAAGATTTCGAGTGCAGCAGTTGCAGCAGTTTCTGCATTTTTGCAGCAATAGCAGTTGCAGTTTTTCTCTATTGTTTTTGCAAGTCTTCTACAGCTTCAATGGATTCATATTTAGAAGGAATCCCTCTTCTTTCTCCATTCAACTATGATGAATGGAAACCAAGAATGATAGCATATTTGAAGAGCCATGATCTCTTTGATTGTTATTTTGAAAGAGAGTTCGAATCCTCTGAAGAGAATATTGACTGGTTGAATAAAGGTGACATGGCCTTTGGAACAATGATGCTTTCCTTGTGTGCATGCCAAAGATTCAAATTCAAATACCGTGATGGTGTTGAAACTCCAAGAGAGTTATGGACTCCAAAAGAGTTACGGGCTCACTTGGATGAAAAATTTGGTAGAAAGAATGAAGGACTTGGTCCTAACCCATTCGAAAGCAAGAAAAGTGATGCATTCGCTCCTCTTGATGGTCTCTCAGATCATGAACCAGTATCATCTCATATTGAAGTTGTTGACAAAGAACTTGCAGATTCTCCGCTCATGCTCAAACTTTCTTCTCTTTCTGTGCCAGCTCACACTCTAGATATTGCAGAAGGTCCTAAATCCTCTCTTGCACCAGAGTCTGTTGGTTTGCATCATGATCACATGATTATTTCATAGGTCAAAACAGCTTTTGAAGGTAATGCATTCGCTCCTCTCTAGCTATCTCCTCTTTTATACTACTATATGATCATAATTCCATGCTTTCAGAAGGTCATTGAAGAATATGGCCATTGCCATTCGCTTGGGATAATTTCTCATGCATCTACTGGTTTTGATCTCACCTCTCATGGTTCAAAGGAGATCTCAAGAAACCATGATTCAAGTCTTGGATCTAATTTGGATTCTAAACAATTACTGCTTGGGATAATTTCTCATGCATATGATAGTTTTGATCTCACCCCTGCGGGTTCAAAGGAGATCTCAAGAAACTGTTTTTTAAGTATTAATATGATTTTGATTTCAAACAAACATGTAATAGTTATTTTTGGCATAATCTCAACCATGGTGGTTCGAAGGAGAAGACAAAAGACTATATGCACTTTCACAGATTTGATCCTACCTCAGCTGATTCGAATCACAGGTTCAAGGATCATTCTCATACTGTTAGATTTGTTATCATCACATTCGATCTGAAGAGCAAGTACAAGCACATGCTTTTTTAGCATGATCCACTTCTTCCCAAGAAGAAGATACCTCCAGACATATGACCAAGCATCACACATGCTTGAGTTTGGAGCATTTATTTTTATGTGTGCCTTACAGTCTATTTTTTGAGGAGGGGGTATGTTTCCCATGAAATCTTCCCACTTCCTTGGTTTATTGATTATTATTATTCATTTTATTGGGTGACCTTTGGTCTTAGTTACCAGGGCCTAGGATGGATTAAGGGGGGGTGTTAGGATATTCCTATACTCCATCCTAGTCCCACCAGTATTTTGATCATTTACATTTTCAGTCATGCATGCACCTTTAGGGTTTGCATGCATCCCAGTCATCAGTCCAGCACCTAGCCCTCAGTTAGCCAGCCCCCAGGAGCTTCTCACTATTCAGTTTTAGCCCTCTAGTTGCTTAATGCGCCCTTCTTCCTTGATTTTAGGGAGCAACTCGCCCTTCTTCACCTACCAATCCAGTTGTCACTCAGTTACAGTCAGTTACACTTAGTTACACTTAGTTACAGTCAGTTACAGTTAGTTACAGTCAGTTACAGTCAGTTACAGTCAGTTACACTTAGTTACATTGAGTTACACTCAGTTACACCTACCAGAGTTAGTTTGACTGATGGTTGACAGTTACTTGAGCATTGATGACTCCACTGATGATGATGAAGACTTCCAGTTGCGTTCCGATGATCATGAGGACACCTAGTTGTGCTCGGATGACACTTTATTGATCTTATGATCACTCTGAGAGGCTAATTCGAATTGCCACCTTAGGCATTCGAATCCTCTCTACCATTGTACTATTTATTTGTCCATACCGTGATTAATTAATTAGTGTGAGTGAAGTATTATTGCTTCTACCCGAGTTCTACTGTACGATATTATTCTGTTGCTCATTATACTGTATTGATCACTCTTCTTATATTTTCCTACTTAATCATAATTACTCTTGTGAGTTATACATCATCTCTTAGATCTGCTGTGAGGATTTTCACATATGCAATAGAAGAGGCAAGAAAGAATTACAATAGACCATTTCTCAATCATAAGTCTTTGTGTTGTGTACTCCATAAAATGCCACTTAGCTATGGTTATTGCGGGATATGACGTTTTCAATACTTTTTAATGAAATGCACTACATTAAAAATATAATCTTCAATGATATACTAATAAAAAAATCCCATGACTCATCGTATCGTTGCACGATGGTATTTATGAACTTGGCCTTTGTATAATACCAGCATAGATCCATCTTAAACTCGTATCTATCAAGCATCGAGAGGGATCCAATTTCTTGAGGTGTATTTCTTTTTTAAAATTTAAACTCAAGAAATTTGATCTTTCTTGATTGATAGATCCGAGTTTAAGTTTTAAGTTTTTATTTTATAAACGAACATCTATTTCTTAATTACTTTTCATAGTATTTTATTTTATGAACCAACATGGATTTTCTTTTTTTAAATATTTTTCATAATTTTTTATTTTATGAGCCGACATGAATTTTTTTAATTATTTTGTTACTAACGTTATAACGTTATATCACGTTAGAGGATCTCTCCCATACTGGGCTGTAGAGCACCTCGTTTCACTCGGTGCAATTAAAGAATGGTGTCTTTTTTCAAAAATGAAAAGTTGTAAATTGTTATTTAATATGAAACAAAGTTACATAATTTTTTTCATCATATGGTTGATACTGATAAACATGTCCAGAAAGTACAAAATCCAACTCCAAACAGACCTGTTGAACTAATCTCATAGGGCTATGCTCCAAAATACAAAAATGCGTTGTCCTTTATACCAAGACGATAGAAGGAAAATACAACATACATAAGACATGTTGATTAGAAGACATAGAAGGATCCAGAATCCACAACATGGTATTCAATGAGATCCTCGTAATGGAGGAAACCATCCATAGTCCCAATGGATATATTAGATAAAGTATCATCCCTTCGATTAAGTTTCTAAAAGATATGAGAAAAGGAGATAACGAGGAAACCTCCATATCACAAATCCTGCCAGTCCATTGTTCAAGATGGATGACCTGAATTCTAGAGGAACCAAGAGTCCAATCTTTCACCACCCTCTAATCACCGAATATAGCGAGATTGAGAATGCTTCTTTTCTTCGTGATCCATAGTAATCCTTATAAGGCTAGAAGTTTCAGCCTTTGTATTGGTACTCGTACCAACACCCATTATCATATATACCTAGCGATTTGTAATCTGGAGCACCATACTACCCCACATAGACCTGTGTTCTCGACACCATCGAAATAACCAACAAAAATAGTGTCCTCCACATGTGGCATCTTCAAATGTCTAATTTTAATATTGGGCCTTTTTTTGAAAAATTCATAAAAGGAACCGATCACTTTAGAGCATACAAGAAAACTATATGGAATGACGTCTTCAAAAATACACTGGTTTCTTGATTTCCAAACTTCCCAAATTATGAATAGAGAAAATTCCTTATACTTGAATTTGGTTTGAAACCACTTGTAAAAAAGACTTGAAAATTAATTAAAATCCAGTCATCCTTGTGATGAAGCTTAACACCTAAATCAGAGAAAAATAATCTGAAAAAATGGCATTGATTGAACACGTGGGAACAATTTCTTCTTCCATCTGGCATAAAGAGCATTTTTCAGGACCACATAATCCACATTTAAGTAGATTATACAAATAAAGGATTTTATTTTATAGACAAAGCCAATTAAAGCATCTAATTTTAATGGGATACGCCATTTCCAAATAGCTCTGGCCCACCACTTCAAAATATTGGGAGCTAGGTTGAAAGAATTAGCCTCAAAAGGTTTTTTTTGTAGTGAGAACACCATTGGAATTACCCCAATCCTAGACTAAGGAGTCCTCCATATCATATAATTTAATACCCTCTCTGTGAAAAATTATGACATAGCCATTCCATTCTTTAGATACCTCTATCGATAATCTTAATTTCATTTCCAGATACCAGTATGATGAGGGTAAATTAGTTACATTAATGTGATGGACCTGAGCCAAAACCTGAATGTTTAGCTTATGTAGCTACACAATCGGGGGGGTAGATAGCTTGTAGTGGTCCCCCAATCCAAGAAATGGGTAAATGTCGATGAAGACTTGGGTTCCCCCTCCAAATTTCTAACTGAGGGAACCACCAAAAAGTAGGAAAGTTTTGATGAGTCCTCTCCAAATAATAGAAGCATTTCCAACCATCTTCTGTTGATTTCATATCCATGGTATAACAGAGAAATACTTCAATTTTTTTGTGGAAATCACTTTACTCCATAAACCTAATCCAAATAACCCCCTCCAAAGATTTTTGGCACTTAATGACTGAATGAAATAGTCTATGTTCTCGAGACCCCATCCACCTAGATGTTTTGCCAAGGAAATGCTTTCCTAATACGCTAAATGGAATCTAGAAACTTGTAGGTTACCAGCCCAAAAAAATTGGAAGATTCTCTTTCTAATACAACTAATAATTGAATCCAGTACCATGGCCATGGAAAACCAATAAACATGTATGATTTCAAATATCGATTTAGATAAGATGAGTCTACCCCCAATGGATAGCCATCTAAATGTCCAATTGATGATTCTTTCATCCACTTTTCGAAGGAGCCAATACCATTCCTCTTTCCTGTATAAGTTAGGTTTTAAGTAATAACCAAGGTATTTAAAACCACAATCCAGCTTATCCATATGATATGGTAAGAGGAGGGAAATATGGTCACTAATACCAGAGTCATCACAGTTCTACAACAACATAGATTTCTGAATGCTTATAGCCATTAATAAGGAAAAGCAAAAAGTGTCGAATAAAGCTTGGTAACACACCTAATCATCCACGGTACCACTCCCAAATATTAATACATCAATATCAACAAATAATAGGTGAGTAATAATGAGAGAGTGTGAAACTCTAATACCCCTTACATTCTTGTCCTTTCTGGCACAATCTATGGATCGAATGAGTCCCTCAATGACCAAAAGAAATATCAATGGCAATAAAGGGAATCCCTACCCAAGGCCTCTACTGCAAGGGAAGAATGAAGTAAGGAATCCATTAACTAACACTGTGAAGGTGGTTGATGTTGATGTATATGTAACTTCGGAATGTATTTCACATATATGTATATTGTATTCCTATAGAGATGGTATTATTCCTCTATAAGGAAGTGTCGTCATTTATATTGTAAGTGTCGTAACTTATACTTGATGGGTTATTAGACCACCTTATTTGGGGTCGGCCCTGTATAAGTCATGTGGGTCAAAGGGTTATTAGACCACCCTATTGGGGGTCGGCCCACTCAGCATTATGTTATGTGGTTAAGTTCGAGCCGACATGAGTTAGGTAAAAAGGCAAGTCAAGTCAAGTATAAATAGAGTGCGGGAGGCACTCTATTTACTCACTCACTTCTCACACATGCTCTCAAGGAGGAGAGGCGCACTTATGGAGGAGGAGGATTGCTGCTAGGTTATGGATATCTCTATTGGTTGGTTGTATCATTGCTCTATCTATCTCTGAGGAAGTTATTGGGGTTTTTCACCTTTATGGTTTTCCCCAAGTAAATCTTTGTGTCTCTTGTGTGCTTGCATTATTGTCTCCATGATTGATATGCTGTAGATATGCTGTACATGTTGTTCTCTCAGTTAAGATCCTAGATCAGATTGAAGTAAATTCTGAAAATTTAACATGGTAGCAGAGCTAGCCTGAAAGAAGGCATGATATGGCATGTATGACACTTGTTGCACTTACGATGCTAGGGCTTGATATAGCAAAAACCAGTCATCGTAGCACTTTCGCTATAAATCCGTTTTGGTGAAGTTTTCGGATCTGAAATTGTTACAGGACGAAGATAAGATCTCCAGGTATCTTGTGTCCAAAGGACAACCTCTAATTAGTTGTACTTTGTGATTTATGAGCTGTACAATATAGGGTTTCTGCCTCTTCCAGATCTGAGTCAAAATCAGGTGACCTTGGGAAAAAGGTCATATCTTGGGCTAGGAAGCTCCAAATGAAATTTCGTAAAAAGTGACAGGTAGTACACAGTCTGTACTATCTCAGAAAACTTTTTCAGAGGCCGAAGTTGAACCAGTGACACGTGGAACGCCGTACAAGTTTGCTCTCCTGTATTATCCCATAAACAGGCCACGTTACGACATTTGGCATAACTCTCTCTCAGAGATTCCAATTGAGGTCAGACCTGTCAGGATGGAAAGGTAACAGGCCGAGCTATCGCAGAAAAAATTTTCAGAGGCCGAAGTTAAAAAAGTGACACGTGGCACGCCGTACAAGTTCGCTCTCCTGTTTTATCCCAAAACAGGTCACGTTGCGACATTTGGCATAACTCTCTCTCAGAGAATCCAATTGAGGTCAGACCTGTCAGGATGGAAAGATAACAGGTCAGGCTATCTCAGGAAACTTTTTCAGACCATGTGGATCAAAAATTTCGGAGTTACACCAGAAACAATCAGGTACATATTTCTGTCAAAACAGAATTATTTTTTGGTACCTTCATTCATGGCTTCCGGAATTTAGGGCTTTGGAGAAAGTTGGAATTTTTGTAATCGGAGACCACGGCTGGATGCTACTCATCAAAATATAAATTTAGAGACCAAGATCAGAATTTTTGGTTGGGCAGAAGGCTGGGCTTGATTAGACCCTAGTTCGGGACTTTGATCAGAAAAGTGGAAAATTAGGGCTTCTGTAAAAATGGGAATTTTTGAAATCTGTGACCACGGCTGGAAGCTCCTCAGAAAAATAGAAGCTTAGAGCTTTGGATCAAACATTTTGATGGGGCAAAAGAGTGGGCTTCATCAAACCCTAGTTCAGGGTCACGTCTAGTGAATCTAGAAGTTTCAAAGGCAAAATTGAGGAGTGAAACTTTGCAGTTTTCAAATTCTGAATATACCAACTTGATCAGCTCATCAAGGCACATATTTCTATCCTATCAGAAGTTTGAAATTCAAAGTTTGAATTTTTGGGGTTTCTCTGACAAACCCATATCCAGCTCAAGGTCCAGTTCTTGCAAATCAAGTGGATTGGGTTAATCCTAGAAGAAGATGGATTGGTCACTTGCATAAGTGAAGAAGTTCCTGTTTCAGAGGGAGATGAGGCTAAGGCCTTACATAAGAAGATTACAAGTGATCTCGACAGGTATGACTCATCGAGGTATGTTTTGAGATTTGTTCATAATTAAGTTTATGGTATGCTTGTCTTCATATTATCACGGTTAGTACAATCTTGATTTTAGACTTGTCATATCACCTTAATAAAATTATGAATGCATGATAGAAGTCATTCATTTATTAGGAGTATGAAACTTATGTTTGTACTAACACATTGTGATGTTGTATGAGTTTTATGTTGTCTACTAACATGAAAGGTACACCAAGAAGACAAATCATGTTCTAGTTCAAGAACATATGATCATGAGGACAAAGATTCATCCATTGCCATGGATCTCATAGAAGATCCATTCTCAAGGTATGTATAACTTAGTTTTATAATGGTTAACTTATGAGACATGCAGGTTACTAGCACAAGTCACTAAAGAGAACCAGAAGACATTATGCGGGTATGTTAGACATAAATAGCTAGCATGCTAATCCAGGTATGTTTTTCCTATATCAAGCTAAAATCCTACCTTGTGTTAGGATCTTATACTGTTGTTGATAATAATTATCCATGAAGTCATAGGTTTGAATAATCATGGTTGGATGTATATTATTATAATTGATGATATGACTAACCAGAAGAATCATGAAGTATAGGCTTGAATAATCACAGGTTTTATGCATTTTATATCTCTTATCTCGATTGATGATTCAACTAACCTGAAGAGTCATAGGCTTGAGTAATTACAGGTTTAGACATGTTATGTTTCTTATGATTTGACTAACCATAAGAATCCTTGAATGCTCATGCTTATTATTTCTGTTTGAAATGATCATGACTATACATGCTTGAGATTATTTTGTTTTAATAGTATACTAATGAATGTATGATTTTATATGAGATCACAAGGATAACACATTCATGATACTAATAAGCATGCATAGGGACCAAGGATGAATATGAGTTCAAGAACAGGTAATTCAGGAAGCAAAGATCAAGAGGGAGCACACTCCAGTTGCCCCTGCCAGAAAGCAAAGGAGCACACTCTAGTTGTTCCTGCAAGAAAGCAAAGGAGCACACTTCAGTAGTTTTTGCAAGGATGCAGATATTCAGAGGGAGTTGATCATCTCTCTACATTTCACAATAGAAAGGTGTAGAAGAAGCTACCTCAGATTAGGACTCCAGCAGCTCCTGCAAGGAAGCAAAGACTCAGAGGGAGTCCACCCAACGAACAAACAAAGATAAGTATTTGAATTGTCATTTCTTAAATAATACTGTTCAATAATGTATATACTGATGTTCCTAGAATTAGGTTGTGTATTATGCATATTAGAATAATTGCATTGATGAACAGTATACTACTAATATGCATGGGTAAGTAGCTTATGGCACTGTACAACATTCCATTGCTACTTATCTAGAATGAAACCTCTTTGCTGACATGTTGGGAGTTGTGCACACTCTTAACAATGTTCTGGTAGAGATTGGAAGGCATCTAGAAAGTTACGGGATATGGATAAATGTTGTATTGAAGCATTGGCTAAGATAATTGCATGACTGTATGGCATATTTCTTTATGTGTAAGAATTTGTTCTGAAAACTATAAGATGTTTTCTAATCATGCAATTTAACTTGTTGTGTAGGAAAGATCATATGCCATCTCCTACAAAAGGACTACAACATTTGTTCCAGCAAGAAAGATATCTATTGAAGATATTGAAGTTCCCAGGATCTGGGATGAAGAAATGGAATGCCATGATCCGTAGATCATGAAGAAGATGTTTGGGATGCAGTCCCAAGACCTGACAGGGAGTCATATGTATGCAAATTGAAGAAAGCCTTGTATGGATTGAAGCAAGCTCCCAGAACTTGGTATGGTGAAGATAGATTGATTGCCGACACGCAGCGGAAGCTTACTACCGAGTTCGATATGAAGAACTTGGGGATGATGCACTATTTGTTCTTGGCATGGAGGTGTGGCAAAGTGCAGATAGAATCTTCCTTGGACGAGGGAAGTATGCAGTAGAGATCCCAAAGAGGTTCGGGATGATGGATTGCAAGGCCATGGCCACACCTATGGCATCGAATCTGAAGCTTCTATGTGATGCTTCATCTGAGTCAGTTGATGTCTCTATGTATCGTAAGATGATTGGGTCCTTGATGTACCTGACGAACACGAGACCAGACATTTGCTTTGCTGTGAACACATTGAGCCAGTTCCTGACGGATCCGAGAAGTGTTCACCTGGTTACTGTAAAGCATGTTCTGAGGTACCTGAAGGGTACAGTGGATTATGGGCTCAGGTATGAGGCGAATCAAAAGTTTAACCTGGAAGGTTATGTTGATTCAGATTGGGCTGGCAGTGCTGCAGACAGGAAGAGCACATCTGGGTGCTGCTTCAGTATGGGATCAGGTGTGATCTCTTGGTTTAGCAGGAAGCAGTCCTGCGTAGCACTGAGTACAGCTGAGGCAGAGTATGTTGCAGCCTGTTCAGCTAGTTGTGAGGCAGTATGGCTACGGAAGCTACTGTCTGAGTTATTTGATCTCCCGTTGGAGGCTACTGGTATCTTCTGTGATAACCAGAGTTGTGTGAAGCTGTCCGAGAACCCAGTGTTTCATGACAGGTCAAAACACATAGAGATCAAATATCACTATATCAGGGATATGGTGCAGAGAGGAGCTGTGAAGCTCCTGTATGTTGCGACGGACGAGCAGATTGCAGATGTGCTGACGGAGCCACTAGCCAAGGTGAAGTTCGAGTACTTCAGAGAGAGGCTTGGCGTGCTTCAGATCAAGGATACTTCGAGGAAGAAGTGATGGACACATTTGCTGAAGCCATTCCAAGCATGTTGGAAGGAGGATCCTTCACATGGCTGTGGATGTAAGCGCTGGATGATGAGCATCAGGATGATGTTCTAGTTTCTGCTTGGATATGATCAGTTGGATCATTTTATGTATGCATGTATGCATCATGTTGGATGCTTGGACCATGTATCTGTATATGTATCAGGTGGATACATTGTATGATCAGGTGGATCATGTATGGTGATATGTATCATGTATTTGTATTTGTATCAGGTGGATACATTGATGATCAGGAGGATCATGTATGATGATATGTATCAGGTAGATACTTGGTATGCATCAGGTAGATGCATTGATGATCAGGAGGATCATGTATGATGATATGTATCATGTATTTGTATCAGGTGGATACATTGATGATCAGGAGGATCATGTATGATACTTGGTATGCATCAGGTAGATGCATTGATGATCGGGAGGATCATGTATGATGATATGTATCATGTATTTGTATCAGGTGGATACATTGATGATCAGGAGGATCATGTATGATACTTGGTATGCATCAGGTAGATGCATTGATGATCAGGAGGATCATGTATGGTGATATGTATCATGTATTTGTATCAGGTGGATACATTGATGATCAGGAGGATCATGTATGATACTTGGTATGCATCAGGTATATGCATTGATGATCAGGTGGATCATGCAGCAGGATGTTGCAGTGATGATCAGGATGATCATAGATGACCAGCTTCAGGATGTTGCTCCAGATGACATGCAGAAGGACGTTGCAGTGATGATGATCAGGATGATCATGGATACATCAGGATGATGTATGGTGAGTATCAGGTTGATACTCTATGGCCGTGGATCAGGTTGTGCAGATGAGCATGTAATTCGTTGCCCTGGGAGATTTGCAGATGGTCTTTCGAGGTTTTGCCTATGGCATGTAATTCGATGCCCTGGGACATCTGGCAAATGCTCTTTCGAGGTTTTGCTCTGGGAGGACATGTAATTCGTTGCCCTGGGAGATCTGCAGATAGTCTTTCGAGGTTTTGCCTATGGCATATAATAGCGCCCTGGGATATCTGGCAGATGCTCTTGCGAGGTTTTGTCCTATGGCATGTAATTCGTTTCCCTGGGAGATCCGATAGGTTGGGCTGTGTGCCCGTAATCAGTCCTGGGATGCTCTTGCGAGGTTTTGCCATGACCACATGTAATTCGTTGCCCTGGAAAATTTCAGGTCGGAGTTGTGTACCCGTAACATCCTGAGATGCTCTTGCGAGGTTTTGTGGTGGACCACATGTAATTTGTGCCCTGGGAGATTTCAGGTCAGAGTTGTGTACCCGTAACATCCTGAGATGCTCTTGCGAGGTTTTGTGGTGGGGTCACATGTAATAGCGCCCTGGGAGATCCTACAGGTCGGAGTTGTGTACCCGTAACATCCTGGGATGCTCTTTCGAGGTTTTGTGACGCACGTAATAAGTCCTGAGGATTCCACAGTATGGCCAGTGATGACGAAGACCTGCAGGTGGTGGGCCTACATCCAGTATGAAAAAGGACTGGCTCTGTAGAACTTCCTATGACGAGTAGATTCAGAGATTGATTGAGATAGCAGCAGCAGTGACGATGATGATGACTCGATGACGATTATCCAGTGACGATGACTTGTGCTAGAAGAACTGTGCTGAGAAATACCTTCCTAGTTAAGAGGGAGTGTTGATGTATATGTAACTTCGGAATGTATTTCACATATATGTATATTGTATTCCTATAGAGATGGTATTATTCCTCTATAAGGAAGTGTCGTCATTTATATTGTAAGTGTCGTAACTTATACTTGATGGGTTATTAGACCACCTTATTTGGGGTCGGCCCTGTATAAGTCATGTGGGTCAAAGGGTTATTAGACCACCCTATTGGGGGTCGGCCCACTCAGCATTATGTTATGTGGTTAAGTTCGAGCCGACATGAGTTAGGTAAAAAGGCAAGTCAAGTCAAGTATAAATAGAGTGCGGGAGGCACTCTATTTACTCACTCACTTCTCACACATGCTCTCAAGGAGGAGAGGCGCACTTATGGAGGAGGAGGATTGCTGCTAGGTTATGGATATCTCTATTGGTTGGTTGTATCATTGCTCTATCTATCTCTGAGGAAGTTATTGGGGTTTTTCACCTTTATGGTTTTCCCCAAGTAAATCTTTGTGTCTCTTGTGTGCTTGCATTATTGTCTCCATGATTGATATGCTGTAGATATGCTGTACATGTTGTTCTCTCAGTTAAGATCCTAGATCAGATTGAAGTAAATTCTGAAAATTTAACAGTTGAAGAGATAGGATCCATAATCCAGTTAGTCACCTCCACCGGAAGGCCTATTTGAAGAAGAACAAACCTAAGAAATGTCCAACCCACTCGATCATATTCTTTGATCAATTCTATATTAAGGATGAAGGCCTAAATGTCCCTAGCTTTGATAGAGTGAATACATTCTTGTGCTACGTCCACTGCATCTAGAATTTGACGATTAAATAGGAATCCAAACTGTTCAATGGAGATAGACCTAGACAAGAATGGTTTGATTCTATTAGAAATAATCTTGGTGATGACTTTATAGATTAAGTTACACAAAGAAATCTATTTGAAGTCATCAAAGATTTCCATCTTATCCTTTTTATGGATCAGAGTTATACATGCAACATTCATGTTGACTGGGATAAACTCCTTCTTCTTAGATTCCTCCACTGCCTTCAAGAATTCATGACCAACCATATCAAAGAAATGAATAAAAAAATCTACGGTCTATCCATTTGGACCAAGACTTTTGTCTTTAGCAAAACAATTTAGGACATCTTTTATCTCTTCAAATCTAACCTTTGAACAAATACTTTTTCCCTCCTCCGTACTGAAAAAACTAGGATAATGTTTTAAATCCTTTAGTTTTTCTTCTAAGATAGAAGCATTTCCTTGTTTGTAAATATCCTTAAAATAACTAATCGTAGCCTCTTTTAGTGAATTTTGATCAGTAATAAGATTCCCTACAGAATCCTTCAATTCCCAAATGGAATTCATAATGCTTCTCTGATTGGCATAACACTGGAATTTTTTTGTATTATTGTCGCCTTGGGAAACCCAGACAACTCTACTTTTAAGCCTCAAAGTGTCTTCTTCTTGTTTCAAAATATTTGTCTTTTGTAATTCCAAGCTAATCAATTTCTCCTTTCTTTCATACGAAAATAAATCCTCATATATAGTTAGCACTAGAGTAGCAATTTTATTTTCAATATGGTGTAATTTTTCTGAGTTTGCCCGATGTTGATAGCACATGTACATTCCTCCCAAGTCTATTACACTACAAGTCTGGTCTTTTGTTTGATTATTTATTCCCTCCCTGCCTCTGGAATTTCTTCTTCCTCTTCCTCTTCTGCTATTCTCTCCCTTGGAATATGATTTTGACTGGTTCTTTGCTTTATGATCAAGGAAAATAGTCTCTCCAATGGGATCACTGGTCTTCTTTCCAAAATATTTCTCTTTGTCTACAATATTTTCCACCAAGGTGTCGAAGGTGAGGTCCTTCAACTTGACACTAGCTTGAAGTGATTCAAGGTATTTTGAATGTGTAGGATAGAGGAATTTGACGAAGGTAGCAAGTGGAATATATGGTTGCATTCCAATGGATTGGATATTATGCATGATTGTTATGATCTCAGATGCAGAAATGGTCGAGATCCAATTTTCACTAGAAAATTTTGGACTGAACTATTTTCTTGTTAGGGTACCCAGTTGGCTCATAGTTCATCCTATCATCATCAATCTGATGGGAAAACTAGGATATTGAACAAATGCTTGGAAGGATATCTTCGTTGATTTTCATCTGACAAACAAACACAGTGGGTGAAATGGTTATCTTTGGTAGAATGGTGGTACAATAATTCCTTCCATGCGTCATAAAAAATGTCTCATTTGTAGCACTTTATGGGTACCATCCTCCATCTATCACATCTCCCTTAAAAGGAAAATCAAAATTTCAATTTTTGGAAGATCGCCTAGAGCACTAGCAAGAAGTTCTCCAATCACTGAAGGACAACCTTGCTATGTCAAAAAACAAAATGAAACAAAAAAACATATCAACTCATAGGGAAAGGATTTTTGAAGAAGGGGATTGGGTATTTCTGAGAGTTCAAGACAATAAATTAGCACCCAAGTATTATGGTCTTTATAAAGTGTTGCAGGAGATTGGTAGTATGGATTACAAATTGGAGCCCCCTTCATCTTCAAGGGTACACCCAGTTTTCCATGTTTCTTGCTTAAAGAAGGTAATAAGAGACAAGATCCCAATTCAAACTATCTTTCCAGAATTGGATGAAGAGGGAAAATTCATATTGGAACTTGAACAAATCACAGAAACAAGGAACATACAACTACACAATCAGGCTATTACTGAGTACCTCATCAAGTGGAATAACTTACCAGTTGAATATTCGACATGGGAAAATGAGTCCTTTACAAAGAAGCATCCACAACTAATCAAGCATTGAGGACAACACTTGTCTAAAGAGGAGTGACATGTTATGCCCTAAATGTTGGCACATTACCCACTATATTGTGTTTCATTACATATTATTGATGTCGGATTGGGTCTATTATTGGTAATTTTCATTACTATTATTATATTAGTTATGTTGGCTTGGGTCCATCAGTTGTAAGTGTACCTTTTTTTTTCCTATATATAGGAAGGAGACCTTTCCATTTGAATCATCTTTGCAACTTGTCTTGTCTTATATACTTAGTAAATTGTATAAGGAGGTTTCCCCCTCGAAGAGGCTTTCTATTCATATATTTTCTTCATTATTAAGGATCAGATTACTCTTTCTGGTCTATTTATTCTCTTTTCATGCTCTTTTGGGGAATTTGTTGCTTAACATGAACGAAAGGATAAATATCGGTCATAAGTATTGTATTTAAATTTAGCTTGTAATGGAATTTTGAAGTGGTGGGAAATAGGATGTCTTTCCTCCTTAAGAGTTGTACCTATGGCATGTTTTGAGGAATTTGTCTTAAACTCAAAAAGTTGTTGTAGGTTAGGGAGAGCTAAAACTAGAGCATGACAAAGAGAATCCTTCAATCTCTCGAAACTAGTCTCACATGGTGGTCGCCATGTGGAAGGCATATGTCTAGTCAATTAATGTAAGATGAAATACAACATGAGAGAAATGAGGACTTCCATTAGAAATTCATATTTCCCAAGAACTCTTCAAGGCTGAAATTGAAGTAGGAGGTAGGACATTCTTTAAGCACCCTGACCTTGTCTAATTGTGTGTACTCTCCATGTTCATTGATCTTGAATTCAAGGTACTTAATTCTTTTTTGGAAAAATAAATAAATGTGTGGGAATTGGTAGTTTTGTATTGCTTGTGGGTGTGGATTCCCCTTAGGTTCCTAAAAAAAACAACATATGCTTCTAAAAAGGACTTCAAGACACCCCTTGGTTGTCACACCAGAATGCAAATTTTCCTATACCTTTTCTTACTACCTTGGAATACTAGCACATTTGATGACCTCTTGGATCAATGTAGAGGAGTCCAATACTTCCTGAAAATTGATCTCAAGACTAGATATCATGAAATTTGAATACACCTTGAATATATTTGGAATATAACTTTCAAATATAAAGAAGTATTCACTGAAAGTTTTAGTGATGTTGGCTGGTTTTACTAATTCCCTAGAGACATTTATGAAATTGAATAATGTTGTGCTTAGATGCTTCTTGAACCAATTTTTGGTGTTGTAATTTCATGACATCTTGAAGTATGAGCCTAGGAATCAAAGGTGGCATGCACAAGTTGTAGGTTGTACTATTTCATATATATAAGCAACCTTAGTGACCTTTGGACATAGTCACCACAGAGCAATGCCCATAAAATATTACTCAAGCTTTACAAACATATTTACAAATGAGCAAGTAAGTTAAGAAATTGACTCACCTCGATCTAAACATCCAATGAAGAATCTGCCCTTGCCGTGGCTACTCCAATATTTTATTCAAATCTCCAATATGAACTTGGAAATAAACAAAGATTTGATAGAAAGATCATTGCTGCAAAGGTTGAATAGATAAATGAAATTGTTGAAATACACATCCAAATTTCATTGGTTAAAAACAATAATTCAACACATGAAATGGATGGAAAAGAGAGATCTTTTATATAAAATATGACAACAAGGTACAAATGGTAAGATACAACATGAACCTCGATATGGCACCATTCTAAAACTAAAGCCTTAGTTCCTCCACCCAGTTCTTCACACACTCAAAATCCAATTTGGATTTCTTCCTTATGAAGTATGCTCAAAATAATCCCAACCATTATTTAGCATAATAATAACTCTCAAGGAGGACTGGAAAATAGTTCCAGATATAGGAAAGGGAGTTTTGCAGAACGGGAGAATAAGGGTTCTTGATCAAATCTCAAATGAACAACATGAGGTTACTCTCCCCAATACTTGGTTTTAATTTTCCTTCTCCTATGCTTCTTTTCTATTTATGGGGAGGCAGTTAGGGAAGTTGGAGACAATTACTAATAGGATTGGGGCAAGTTGGAATGGTTGAAATCACAAATTTTCCCATAAAATTAACTTAGTTTTATTTTTTGCCCTCGAACAAGCATGTATGTGGGTATGATAATAGAAACCCATGTATACACGAATACTCAGTGTAAGGGTCATGTACATTATGAAAAACATGTTGTTTTAGAATATTTTCAGGTAAAGTGTTGGTTCACTGATCACAAGGGATTAGGGGAGTCTACAAAAAATGGAAATGAATAAGACCGGACCATCTAAAGCATATTTGGGACAAGTGTGGAAAAATATGCCCCCTAATGTGCATGGAAAGAGGGATAAATGATGGCCGAAATACATTATAACCCTTTTGGAAGTGAGTGTAGAAGTAAGTTGAATATTAGTTCCCAAATATCAGCTACATGCAACACTTGCAATGAATCAAGTAAGAACTCTCTTCTCAAGGTAGGAATACCCATGCTTAGGAGTAACAAAAACCTAATGGCCAAATCAAGTACACTGTATGTATATATAAGTAGTGACCATGGCTAGAAAGATACATGGTAGATCCATGTCATAAATAGATCATAGCCACAAAAATACCAAGTGGGTCTATGTCTAAAAGGGGAGATTATAGCCATAAAAATACATAGTTGATCTATGTATTAGAATAAAAGGAAGATACCTAGAAATAAGACTGAACAGAACAATCTCCATAAGAATAAGTTCCAAAATATGATTAAGTGGCAATCCAATGCAACTAGAGTCATAGCATAATGATGTGATGATATATATGGACTTGAGGTCTTCAAACCAACTAACATTGGTATGAGTCTAAACTATCTTAATAGATGTCATGGAGTCAAACATAGTAAGAAAATGTGGGATTATCGTTCATTGATGTATACTGTTAACACACATGATCTAACTCACCGATAATGATAATGAGAGGCAAGGTACCTAGTACAATCTAACAAGTGTGAATATATGTTGTGACATTGAACACATGTTGACTCTAACAATCAGGATACATTGATGTATTCCCACAATCGCTAGTAAGGAAACTTGCCACCAATGACTGCAACTCCAAGGTACTAAAATGACTCTATATCATGATCCCAGAATAAATGTTTTGGATTCAATGGGATGTGAACTGTCAGAAGGAGGGCATTAGCACACCCCCCATCATCCAAAACATGGTAGTAGCAGGAGACCAAATATTTGGTGGAACAAACTGATGATTCTAAGACATACTTGACACAGGAAGGCCAACATTCTAAAGTGAATAGTTCTAAATATTGGTTGGAACAAGATGAAACTTGCCTTGAACATAAGCACGACACAATGACTGACTAAGGTAGCATGGAATAGAAAAAGAACATGACATTATTCAATCATCTATGAGACATCAACATACTACTCCATAATGACTAGAAAAGTAACCAGTGGATGGAAATATTGCATAAATAATTTCAACTTCCTACAACCATACTATAACTCAAACTGTAGAGTTAATGACTCAAGACAGTGCACTTTTTCAAGGGCGGCGCAACTTGCTTCCAAACATAATTAAGAACATGACTCTTTCCCATCCGTCTTTTTGGAATATTTGATTTTTTTTCTTTTTCATTTTATAAAAATATTGAAAAGGAATAAAAGCATGCTATGGTACATGGGAAGAAACAAGTGTTGAGGACAAGCAAACTAGTTCCAAGTGAAAGGAACATACATATGCATAATGAAATGAACATGAGCATGATACAAACACTCGGGCTGTGTTTCTTCCTAGTAAAATGGGTGTCAAGTTTCAAAGGAAAAATGATGCATAGCTTAGCAACAATGAGATAAGAGGTGAGGGTTTAACAGATAGATGAAAGCTAGAAGCCAACATAAATCTCAAAAGCACAAGTAGGAAAGATGCAAATGCATTTACAACTTAAAAACAAAAATGGGTACCATCTTGTGGATTGTTGTCAAGCCTAGGTTAGTTAATGCTCTTCGGTGTTTTCAATTTTATGGAGTCTAAAAAACTTAAAGAAAACTCCATTTTACCATCTCGTGGATTTTTATCAATCCCTGGACAGTAAATTCTCTCTGGTGTTTTCAATTTTAAGGAGTCTAAAAAACTTAAAGAAAACTCCATAAAAGTGGAAGCCTTATAGGGGATGGCAAAAAATATATGAGAAAGAGAGGCATCCAACTTCTTCTTAATGTCATGGTAAAACTAAAAAGGCTACTGAGCTTATGAGAGAAACTTGGCATGGGCACTAAAATGTAAAATGGGAGCTAACTAGGTTGTCCCATGTTAGGTAGGATCTTCTGGAAAATTTGTGCGAAATGCAAATAAATATGGTTGATGCACCAATATCCAATAGGTTCGACCCTTTGGAAAATTCTTGTAGCAAAAGGATCAAATGCATCATAACAGCGGGGAATCCTAAGCCTATATGCAAGGTTCCAAAAATACCTTATCATATCAAGAAAATGTCATGTAGAAAATGACCCTAAGAAACCATGAATCTAACTAAATTTCATGTCTCCAAGAAATAACAATACTAGTATCATATCTAAAAATTCTAAAAAGAAAGATCTAGTATGTGTCACTTTGGTAGAAAATACTTTCCACTTCACTGAAAACGTCCAACAAAATTCAAAACATGCCCCAAGCAATGATAAATTATCTTTGACACTTATAAATTCACCCCGGGAAACACAAATGAAACCATGGAAATGATAAATTCACCCAAACACTTATAAATTCTCCCTAGGAAACACAAATTCACCCCAGGCAATGATACATTTTCCCAATCACTGAAAGATTCACCCCAAAGAACATAAGTTCACCCTAGGTAATGATAAATTCAACCAGACAAAATAAATTTGCCCTAGGTAGCCAATAACTCTTAAAAATTCAATATCTGAGACCGATTGGGCTTTCAAGTGGTGAGATTACTAATTGTTACAATTCTATGGCTCAACAAAACAAAGGAGAAAAATGCAGCATTACATGATTCTAGTCACAACTCTTTGCTTCATCCATTCTCTTCATTATTGGAAACCATTATTGTCACTTTGAGCTCTTAATTAAATAGTACATAAAACCAATGCAATAATCAATCACACATTAAAAAAATATGCACAAAACACATTATTTACCCTAGAATCCCAAATGAGAAAACATACACTCAATGGTTGCTCAGTCTTCCATTTTGACAATCACTGGATTACAATGCATCTCTAGGCTCTTTGGCACTCTCCTGTTTAGGATAACAATGGGAAAAAAACCCCCTAAACAGTCTAAGTGAAAGGAGATATAGAAGATATGGGGTAATGGGAAGGCCAACAAGCTTGGCCTTTCATTTCCCATTCCTCATCCTTTCTCTCTTATTTCATTTTTCTTTTTACATGTAATTATTTATTTTTTCTCTCTTATATTATTTACTTTACACCGCCTTGTATTTTATGACTTACTAACCTTCATTAAATGTCAAATTACATTTAGGTACTAATACTTACAACCATTGTTTTGTTTGTATCCATTTCAGATCAAATGTTGGAACTAATATCAATTGCATTGAACAATTGGATGATACAAAATGTTGAGAATGAGGGTATCTTCGTGAATCGAATGTACTCATCCTATCGACACTAACCTTCATGGATTCCTTAGTGCTATGATTTCAACGAGTCAACCATTTTCAATGAGAAACAAAATCATAGGTAGCTATAGCATACCTATAGAAATTGTCCTTTGATCCTTAAAATGGACATAATGGCTTTCCATTGGGGCCTTTTTCAAAGATGTCAATCAATATTTGTAAAAAAATTCGATGGCTTGTCATTGGGTTATTTTCAAACATGTCAATGCAGTCTTTCAAATTTTCCCATTGGCTTGTCATCGAGACCTTGACATCTTTTAAAACCCTCTAATGACAAATTTGGATTTACCTATATGGAATGTTTTTTTACCTCTATGCTCATCTTGGAAAAGTGTGAGCCATGGCTTATGCCATGGGGAAACTTTAAAAAATCAATTGAAATCTTTTATTCCCTCTAAATGGCATATTTGTATTTCTTCACGATGAGATTTTTTAAAATCCCCTAATGACTTCTTTGGATTTACCCCAATATAATATTTTGTTTTTCCCTAATGGTAAGGCCTACTTTAAAGTACAATAGCCAAAATTTGAAAAGGAGGGATTTGGGTAGTTTTAGAACATTAGCATATGGATAAGACAAAATATTTCAATGGGGTAAATCCAAGCATGGCATCCCATAGTTTTAAACGACGTCATGGAGATGAATAAAAAATGCCATTGGAAGGAATTAAAAGATTTATAATTATCATTAAAGTGTCAGTTTATCTTTGAAATATGCATTGGCTCTTTTTAATTTCATGAGAAAATATTAAACATTTCAATTGACCTATATAAGAACCTCAAGCACTTTTTCAAGATTTACCATCTTCTTATTAGTTAAGTATTTAATATTGTAGGGTTTTAGAAAAGGGATGACGGAAATATAGGGTTTGATGTTGCAAGTCCTCTCTGCCATGGAGGACATTTTTGGCACTTTGGTTGATTACTTGGATGATTCAGCACAGACCTCCTCATCTGAGTCACGGTGGAGGAATGAGGTTGTCATTGGTTGGAAGAGGGACCCGATAGCTTCACGGGAGGCAAGAAGGGGTAATCTCCTTCATGTTTATGTTTTCAATAGGGGTACGAAAGATTTTGGGAGTCCACCATCTGACATGCTTGAAGGGGGTTTCATTGGGCCCCATCCGAATGTTCTCCCATTTGGATGGCTTGAGGCCATCATTCCGAGGTGTGGGATTATGGTATCAGATCTACATGTACTGCAGTGTATCTCAACTAAATCTTCTTCTCATGCATTTCATTCATTAAGCTCGTTGGGACATCATGGCTTGGTTCATGCACCACTTTCTGCCTAGGAGGCAAGTCTTCCTGCTTCTCCATACTCTTTCCAGAAGGATCCATCTGTTCCTGCTAGTTCGGTTTTTACTCAGGGTGCTTCTCCTCCCATTGTGGATTATGAACCTAGGGCAGAGGTTTTATTGGTAAATTTTGAGTTTATATAAACTGCAAGCAGGTTCGTCTCCTTTGTATTCTAAGTCGATGGGATGGAAGTGTAAGAAGGTGTTTCTCAATAGAGGACCTAGGTGAGATTTGGTGGTAGGAAGATACCTTACTGTGATGGAGATTTCACGGATTTCAATCTGTATGCTCATCGATAAGTTTTGTGGTCATTGTTTTTCTAAGGGGTTGGTTAAGAAATGGATGGTTGCATCGTGGCGATCGGTGGTTGAGAACCTATTGGAGATTCTTTTCCTCACTAGAGGGTGGATTGGATTTGAATTTTGCTCGCTGGAAGAGGCGGATAGAATTTTACACCATATTTGGTTAAATGGGTCTTCTCCCCTCACTCTTAATCCCTCGCATCCTCTGTTCGATCCAAGATCAGACTCGCTGGAGTCGTTTCCGATTTGGGTAAAATTACCATGCCTTCCTTTGGAATTCTAGTCCCTTGATGGTTTCAGAGTGATAGGATATCCTATCGGTAGGTTTTTGGCTGTCGATGAAGACCTATCTAACTCTCAGGTTTGGTCAGTGGCAAGGATTATTGTTGGACGTGGCCCAGGTAGGCACAATTTTTATGAAGTACAAGTTTTGGGAACTGCGCAGTTTGGACTGCGAAAGCTCAGATGGCATAATTTTGTTGATAGTGCAGTCCGAGAATGTGAAGTCAAAAGCGTAGCAAGCAGTGCGGAGTCGAGGCACTGTGCAGTTTTGGGAAAAGAATATAAGTAAGGTCGAGCAGAGGAAAGCGACCTATTTTGGGTAACTAACTCCAGGATCCCCAACAGTTGGGTAAGGAGCAGAGTGGAGATAGAGGAAAGCGACTTATCAGTGGGAGTGTCGGAAAATAGTTAGAAGCTAAGCCACGAAGTCAACGGCAACAGGTAGGCCACGGGGGCGCGGAAAGCAACACACCACGATGAGGTATAACCATTTTTGTGAAGACTGTGGATGTCAGAAGGGTGTGCGAGCTGCGAGTGGTCCAGCAGAACAACCAAAAGCGTGTGGAGCAAGTTGTCGACGACGATAGGCAGGGTGGTGAGTAACCGCACTAGTTTTGAGTAAACCTTAGGGTTTTGGCCCACTTGATTGTAAAGATGTGACCTACGAGCACGGTCTATAAAAGGGCATATTTTGTAAGGAAAAGGGTTAATCTCTAATCCTAAGTTATTGATCATTGTTGAATCTAGATCTATGTTGAGAGACTGATTGTAAAAAGGATATGCAAACTGCGTGCGCAGAGACCTACAGAGAGAGAAGAGAGTCTGTAGCTGAGTGCATAGACTGGAACTGTTGTACCCTTCCCATAAATAATATAACAACAGTTCCTGTGGACGTAGCTCCCATCCTGGGGGTGAACCATGTTAAATTGTGTGTTATGTGATTGTTTATGTGCTTACGTCTGTGTATTTTATTATGTTGAATGGTTAAGTGCTTGTTGATGAGTTCATGTGTTCTTGTGTTTATATGTATTATCCATAAGGATAACGATGGGAATAACATGTTAAGTATCAGCATGTGTGAATGGATGTGAAATGCACAAATATTCCTAAGTCAGATGAATGCATAAATTAATCGGATAAACACTTAGACAACGAAGCCTGTATAGTGCGAGTCCCTAAGCGCAACAGTGGAAGTGCGTAGTACCTTGTTGGTTGTTATAGTGTATAAGTTTGCAAGGCTCACAGTCTATTATGTTATTGAATGTGTCTTTGTACACTAAGTAAAGTCCTTCCAAGTTGCATAAATATTAAAGAGGAAGCGCACTCCTCTATGGCGGTGTCCTATCATCGACTAACCATTCCGAGCATGCAGTTCATGGATGCGCTAGTTGTATAGGAGTTAACCGTGAAGAAAGTGAACTTCGTGCAGTCCCCAGTTCGCAGCGCAGGTCCTGTAGCGCGATGCTCTCCAGTGTATTGAAACTGTTCATGTATATGTAACTTCGGAATGTATTTCACCTATGTATTTCATCTATGTATATTGTACTCCTATAGAGATGTTATTATTCCTCTATACGGAAGTGTTTGTATTCCTATAGAGATGTTATTATTCCTCTATACGGAAGTGTCGTCATTTATATTGTAAGTGTCGTAACTTATACTTGATGGGTTATTAGACCACCTTGTTGGGGTCGGACCTATATAAGACATGTGGGTAAAAGGGTTATTAGACCACCCTAGTGGGGGTTGACCTTGTCAGCATTATGTTATGTGGTTAATTTAAGGCCGACCTAGTAAAGGTTATTAAGTAAGTCAAGTCATGTATAAATAGAGTGCAGGAGGCACTCTATTTGATCATTCTATTATTCACTCACACACTCATTGGAGAGTGGCGCACTTGTGGAGGAGGAGAAGCTGCTGCTAGGAGGACTATCTCTTATGCTTGGGTTGTATCATTTCTCTATCTATCTTTGAGGAAGTCGCGGGGTTTTTCACCTTCTTGGTTTTCCCCAATGAAACTTTGTGTCTCTTGTGTGCTTGCATTATTGTGTCCATGATGGATATGCTGTAGATATGTTGTAGATATGTTGTACATGTTATTCTCTCAGTTAAGATCCTAGATCAGATTGAAATTTCTGAAAAACTAACATGGTATCAGAGCTAGCCTGAAAGAAGGCATGGTATGATATTTATGACACATATTGCACTTGTGAAGCTAGGGCTTGATATAGCAAAAACCAGTCATCGTAGAAATTTCGAAATAAATCCATTTCAGCAAGGTTTCAGGATCTTAAATTCTTACAGGTCGAAGATAAGATCCCCATGTACCTTGTGTCTGAAGCACCACTTCTAATTCCTTGTACTTTGTGTTTTATGATCTGTACAATCTAGGGTTTCTTCCTCTTCCAGATCTCAGTCATAAACAAGTGACCTAGGAAAAAAGGTCACAACTTGGGCTAGGAAGCTCCAATTGAAATTTCGTAAAAAGTGACAGGTAGAGAATAGACTTTAGTTTCTCAGGTAAGGTTTTCAGAGGCCGAAGTTTAACCAGTGACATGTGGAACGCCATCCAAGTTTACTCTCCTGTTTTATCCCATAAACAGGTCACGTTACGACACTTGGCATAACTCTCTCTTAGAGAATCCAATCGAGGTAAAAAATATGGGGTTGAAAAGAGGACAGGTTGGGATACCACAAGAAGAATTTTAAGACCCTGTGGATTCGCAATTTCAGAGTTACACCAAAAATAATCAGGTGCATATGTCTGTCAAAACAGAATTGGATTTTCAGCACCTTCATTCATGGCTTCGGGAATTAGGGTTTCAGAGAAAGTTGGAATTTTTGTAATCGAAGACCATGGCTTAATGCTACTCATCAAAATCGAAATTTAGAGACCAAGATCAAATTTTTTGGTTGGGCAGAAGGCTGGGCTTGATCAAACCCTAGTTTGGGACTTTGATTGGAAAAGTGGAAAATTAGGGCTTCTGCAAAAGTTGGAATTTTTGAAGTTTGTGACCACGGCTGGAAGCTCCTCAGAAAAATCAAATTTTAGATATTTGGATCGAAACTTTTGGTTGGGAAGAAGGGTGGGATTTATCAAACCCTAGTTCGGGATCCTGTCTAGAAGATCCAGAAGTTTCAAAGGCAATTTTGAGGGGTGAAACTTTGCAGTTTTCAAATTCTGAGTATACTAGGTTAATCAGCTCATCAAGGCGCATCTTTCTATCCTTTCAGAAGTTTGAAATTCAAAGTTTGAATTTTTAGGGTTTCCCTGACAAACCCTAATCCAGCTCCAGATCCAGTTTTTGCAAATCAAGTGGATTGGGTTAATCCTAGAAGAAAATGGATTGGTCACCTGCATAAGTGAAGAAGTCCCAGTTTCAGAGGGAGATAAGGCTAAGGCCTTACATAAGAAGATTACAAGCAATCTCGACAGGTATGACTTATCCAGGTATGTTTCAAGATCTGTTCATGATTAATTTTATGGTATGTTTGTCTTCATTAAGGTTAGTACAATCTTGATTAACTTTAGACTTGTCGTATCACCTTAATAAAATTATGAATGGACGATAGAATATATTCATTGATTAGGGTTTTGACACTTATGATTGTACTAATGCATTTTGGTGTTGTATGAGGCTGATGTTGTCCACTAACATGAAACGTACATCAAGAAAGACAAATCATGTTCGAGTTCAAGAACATATGACCATGGTGACATGAAGACAAAGGTTCATCCATTGCCATGGATCACATAGAATATCTACTTACGAGGTATGTATAACTTGGTTCTATAATGGTTAACCTATGAGATATGCAGGTTACTAGCACAAGTCACTTAAGAGAACAAGAAGACATCATGTGGGTATGTTAGACAATAACCAGCTAACATATTAATCCATGTATGTTTTTCCTATATCAAGTTAGAATCCCACCTTGTGTTAGAATCTCTTATATAAGTATACATGGCATGATTGATAATGATTATTCATTGAAGTTAGTAATCATGGGTTTAGGCATATTATGCCTTTTACTTTGATTGATGATATGACTAACCAGAAGAGTTCTATGGTAAATAAGAATATGCATGAGTAAAAGGAGTTTTCCATGAAACCTTGAATACTAATGTTTATTATCTGTGTTTGAAATGATCATGACTATACATGTTTAATATTATGTTGTTTTTAGTATCTATACTAATGAATGTATGTATGTATGAGACCTCAAGGATAACACAATGATGATACTAGTAAGTATGCATAGTGATCGAGGATGGATATAAGTTCAAAGACAGGTAATCCAGGAAGCGAAGATCAAGAGGGAGCACACTCCAGTAGTTCCTACAAGGAAGCAAATATTGAGAGGGAGTCCACCCTACAACCAAACAAAGATAAGCATTTGAATGATCATTTCTTGCATACTTGTTTGTTTAAATAATATTGCTCAATGATGTATATGCTTATGTTCTTAGACTTAGGGTGTGTATTATGCATATTAGAATAATTGCATTAATGAACAGTATACTACTAATATGCATGTGATGGGTAAGTGGCCTATGGCACTGTACAACATTCCATTGCTACTTATCTAGAATGAAACCTCTTTGTTGACATGCTGGGAGGTGTGCACACTCTTAACAATGTTTTGGTAGAGATTGGAAGGCATCTAGAAAGTTAAGGGATATGGATAAATGTTGTATTAAAGCATTGGCTAAGATAATTGCATGACTGTATGACATATTTCTTTATGTGTAAGAATTTGTTCTAAAAACTATGAGATGTTTCTAATCATGCAATTTAACTTACTTTGTAGGAAAGATCATATACAATCACCTACAAAAGAAGGACTGCAACATTTGTTCTAGCAACGAAGTTTAAAGAAATCTATCTATTGAAGATATTGAAGAATCTGAAGCTCCCAGGACATGGGATGCAGTAATGGAAGAATGCCATGATCGAGGAGAACCAATCGATCATGAAGAATGATGTTTGGGATGTGGTCCCAAATCAAATGGGAAGTCTGTGGTGACTTCCAAGTGGATCTACAAGGTCAAGTATGTTGTAGATGGTAGCATAGAAAAATACAAAGCGAGGTTTGTAGCTCGTGGCCGTTTATGAAGAGACTTTTGCTCCTGTAGCCAGATACACTTCCATCAGATCAACACTTGCTCTGGTTGTAGTGATGAAATGGAAGATACACTAGATGGATGTCAAAACAACTTTCTTGAATGGTGTAGTCGAGGAGGAAATGTATGTGGAGCAGCCACTTGGTTTTGATACACATGACAGGGAGTCATATGTGTGCAGATTGAGTGGCGATAGACTGAGTGGCGATACGAAGAGGAAGCTTGCTACCGAGTTCGAGTTGAAGGACTTGGGGGTGATGCACTATTTTCTAGGCATGGAGGTGTGGCAGAGTGCAGATGGAATCTTCCTTGGACAAGGGAAGTATGCAGTAGAGATCCTGAAGAGGCTCGGGATGATGGACTGCAAGGCCATGGCCAAACCTATGGCATCAAACCTGAAGCTTCTGTGTGATGCTTCATCTGATCCGGTTGATGTCAAGATGTATCGTCAGATGATTGGGTCCTTGATGTACCTGACGAACACAAGACCAGATATTTGTTTTGTGGTGAACACATTGAGCCAATTATTGGCAATCCGAGGAGTGTTCATGTAACAATAAAATAATAAATTAATATTAATATTAATTAAAAACTATTTAAGTCAATAGTCATGCCCTTTTACGAAAAGGTGTATGGAAGGCTTATATGAATCCCAAACCTATGTAACTATTAATCATCTATCATACATTCATTTTTACATTACTATGTAGCCATTTATGGCTTTTTTATGTTACTTGTACTGGTTATTTACTTAGTAAGGAACTCTAGTGGTATCAGAGCCCCTTCTTGGGAAATTCTAGCCATTGGCTATTATTGGGAGTTTCTCCCATTGGTTTTTGACCATAGAGTGGCCATTGTCCAAAATCCATTCTCCAACTCCAAAAAAGTAAAAAAACAAAAGAGAAGAAAGGAAAAGACAAAAGTAAAAAAATAAAAAGAAGAAAACAAAAGAAACAAGAAAATAAAAAGAAAAAGAAAAGAAGATAGTGAAAAAAAGAAGTAAAAATAAAAAAAGGATAAAAAAGAAGAAGAAGAGAAAATAAGTAAGAACAAGAAGTAAAATAACATTCATGAAACCGCACATGGTTTTATGAAGTGCACATGGTTTTGTGAGCCCTTGGTTTTATGAAGTGCATATGGTTTTGTGAGCCCTTGGTTTTATAAACCGTTCCTTGGTTTTATCAAACCAACTCTTAGTTTTATATATTATTATAATAATATTAGTATTATTAATATTTTAATTTTATTAGAAACTTATTACTCCACCTTTATAATTAAAGTATTTAAATATAATACTTATTTTTTTAGTCAAACAAAAATTACAATATTATTATTATTATTATTTATAATAATATATATTGTATTGTTTCAAAACTCTATACCCCTTCTATTCACAAAAAATTATAATATTTATTATTATTGTTAGTAATAATTAATATTATTAAATAATTGTAATTAATTACAATTATTTTATAAAAAGGGGAAGGAAGCCAAAAATCAAGGAAAATCGACAATCATCAAAGAGTCTAACATCAAAGGAAGACCAAGTATCATCGAAAGTCGAGACCATTCACCTTCAAACGAGTCAAAAAAAAAAATCAAAGTCTCAGAAGATATTAAAGTAGTCACTTACGCCAATTGTGGAAGAATTATGGAAGACATATATAAATTCAAATTTTGGACTAAGTGTCCTTATTGCGAAATGGAATTCCAATATCCGAGAGCCTTTAAAAATTATGATCGACCCTATCCAATATGTGATAAACGTTTTATTATGAGGGACGATCCAGGTCACTCACAATCTCAATCATAGTTACTAACAGTTTCGGCCCAGCTAGAAAAGTGTGAACTAACTAATAATGTTCTACAACTCCAGTTCAACAATCAGAAACAAATTAATGGTTTTCAAAAAGAACAAATTATTACCTCAGAATTATGAATTCGATCATTGGAAGACAGTAGGGAAAACCTCACAAAAAAATTATCAGATAAGGATGAAAAAATTTCACATCTGGAAAGTATCTTTCAAAAACTTGAAGACTAGATAAAAAAACCAAACAAAGTCGAAGAATATCCGTATGGAAATAGTGTCAACTTAAAAGAGGAAATTAGTTGTCTTAACAAAATCGTCATGGACAAAGGAGACAAATTGGTGCAAGTACATGAAAAGTTAAAAAATCAGGAAACAAAGTTACGTCATCATCAACAACAAAAAGAAAAACTCCAGCAGCAGTATGACTACAGTAAGAAGACACATAAGTTGGAATTGACAAAAGTCAACAAGGTGTTATCAAGCAATACCGAAGAAATTTTTCGACTACGAAATCATAACAAAACAATAATTACAAAGATAAAAAAAAATTGAAAAACAGTAGCAAGAGGGAACACTCCGGTGAAGACCTCGAAGGAAGAATACTGGAAAAGCAAGAAGAAAACCAATGTCTAAATAATCGTAGTCAGGAATCAGATAATCAAATCAAGAAGTTAGAAATTGACAAAAAGTCGCAAGATGAAAGAATAAAAAAGATTCAGAATCATAACAATTTACTGGAGAAACAGGAAGCGCAAATCTAGGAAGATGCATCCAAAATTCAAGTCGAGGAAGTGAAGGAAGTCTTCGCTGCAGTTCAAAAGAAAGAAAAGCAAACAACACATACGCCTTACATACATCCCAATTATAATCGTCATTTTGACCAATGACAAGGTCAAAATGAGCATTCACAAAAGAGTTATGTTGACAAGCAAATAATTCGACATACTAAGCAACCATTGAGACGACCCATTCCCCAAAACGATCTCAGAGGTCCAATCAAAATAGATTTGGGATGGACCACAGCAGATATGGTGCGACAATTCTCTTGGGGAATCCATAACTCATATCGTCTTATTTCATCAAGTGTTGCAAAGGATTCCAGAGATGATAGTTCAAACAAAATCAAACATTGCTGCCAATGAAGCTTTGAGGACAAAGCTTCCCCTAAGGGGAAGGCAATGTAACAATAAAATAATAAATTAATTTATTATTAATTAAAAACAATTTAAGTCAATATTCATGCCCTTTTACGAAAAGGTGCATGACGGGATTATATAAAGCCCAAACCTATGTAACTATTAATCATCTATCATACATTATTTTTTACATTACTATGTAGCCATTTATGGATTTTTTATGTTACTTGTACTGGTTATTTACTTAGTAACAATATGAAGAGGAAGCTTGCTACCGAGTTTGAGTTGAAGGACTTGGGGATGATGCACTATTTTCTAGGCATGGAGGTGTGGCAGAGTGCAGATTGAATCTTCCTTGGACAAGGGAAGTATGCAGTAGAGATCCTGAAGAGGTTCAGGATGATGGACTGCAAGGCCATGGCCACACCTATGGCATCGAACCTGAAGCTTTTGTGTGATGCTTCATCTGATCTGGTTGATGTCACGATGTATTGTCAAATGATTGGGTCCTTGATGTACCTGACGAACACAAGACTAGATATTTGTTTTGCGGTGAACACATTGAGCCAATTCCTGACAGATCCGAGGAGTGTTCACCTGGTTGCTGTAAAGCATATTCTGAGGTACCTAAAGGGTACAGTTGATTATGGGCTCACGTATGATGTGAATCAAAAGTTTAACCTGCAGGGTTATGTTGATTCAGATTGGGCAGGCAGTGCTACAGATAGGAAGAGCACTTCTAGGTGCTGCTTTAGTATGGGATCAGTTGTGATCTCTTGGTTTAGCAGGAAGCAGTCCTGCGTAGCACTGAGTACAGCCGAAATAGAGTATGTTGTAGCTTGTTCGGCTAGTTATGAGGCAGTATGGCTGAGGGAGCTACTGTCTGAGTTATTTGATCTTTCATTGGAGGCTACTAGTATCTTGTGTGACAACCAGAGTTGTGTGAAGATGTCTGAGAACCCGGTGTTCCACGATAGGTCGAAACACATTGAGATCAAATATCACTATATCAGGGATATGGTACAGAGAGGAGCAGTGAAGCTCCTGTATGTTGCGATGGATGAGCAGGTTGCAAATGTGTTGACGAAGCCACTAGCCAGAGTGAAGTTCAAGTACTTCAGAGAGAGGCTTGGTGTTCTTCATATTGACGACACTTTGAGGAAGAAGTGATGGACACATTTGCAGGAGCCATTCCAAGCATGGTGAGAGGAGGATCCTTCCCATGCCTGTGGATGTAAGTGATGGATGATGCGCATCAGGACAATGCTCCAGTTACTGCTATGTATATGCATCATGTTGGATGCTTGTTATGATCAGTTGGATCATGTATATGTATATGCATCATGTTGGATGCTTGGACCATGTATATGTGTATGTATCAAGTGGATACGATTGTATGATCAGGTAGATCATGTATGATGATATGTATCAGGTAGATACTTGGTATGCATCAAGATGATCATAGATAACGAGCTTCAAGATGTTGCTCCAGATGACATGCATCAGGACGATGCAGTGATGATGATCAGGATGATCATGTACATCAGGACGATGTATGGTGAGTATCAGGTTGATACTCTGTGGCTGTGGACAGGTTGTGCAAGGGTAGCATGTAATAATTCCTGGAGATTTGGACAGGATGAAAAAGGCCTCAGATGCTCTTTAGAGATCTTTCTTGGCAAAACACTCTTTTAAGGTTTTGCTAGACCACATGTAATAAGTCTTGGAGATCTGGACAGGATGAAAAAGGCCTCAGATGCTCTTTAGAGATATTTCTTGGTAAGAAAATCTTTTAAGGTTTTGTGGGGACCACATGTAATAAGTCCTGGAGATCTGGACAGGATGAAAAAGGCCTCAGATGCTCTTTAGAGATCTTTCTTGGCAAGACATTATTTTAAGGTTTTGTGGTAGGGGTCACATGTAATAAGTCCTGTAGATCTAGACAGAATGAAAAAGGCCTCAGATGCTCTTTAGAGATATTTCTTGTCAAGACACTCTTTTAAGGTTTTGTGATAGTCACATGTAAAAGATCCTGGGAGATCCGATAGGTTAAGCTATGTGCTCGTAAAATGCTTGGAATGCTCTTTCGAGGTTTTGTTGACGCACGTAATCAGTCCCGAGGATTCCATAGTATGGTCAGTGATGATGAAGACCTACAGTTGGTGGGCCTACATCCAGTATGAAAAAGGACTTTCTCTGTAGAACTTCTTATGACGAGTAGATCGGAGATTGATTGAGATAGCAGCAGCAGTGATGATGTCGATGATTCAAGGACGATGATTTCGTTGATGACGATCAAGAGAAGAATACTTGTACTAGTAGATCTATGTCGAGAAATACCTTCCTAGTTAAGAGGGAGTGTTGATGTATATGTAACTTCGGAATGTATTTCACCTATGTATTTCATCTATGCATATTGTACTCCTATAGAGATGTTATTATTCCTCTATACGGAAGTGTTCGTATTCCTATAGAGATGTTATTATTCCTCTATACAGAAGTGTCGTCATTTATATTGTAAGTGTCGTAACTTATACTTGATGGGTTATTAGACCACCTTGTTGGGGTCGGACCTGTATAAGACATGTGGGTAAAAGGGTTATTAGACCACCCTATTGGGGGTCGGCCTTGTCAGCATTATGTTATGTGGTTAAGTTAAGGCCGACCTAGTAAAGGTTTTTAGGTAAGTCAAGTCATGTATAAATAGAGTGCAGGAGGCACTCTATTTGATCATTCTATTATTCACTCACACACTCATTGGAGAGTGGCGCACTTGTGGAGGAGGAGAAGCTACTGCTAGTAGGACTATCTCTTATGCTTGGGTTGTATCATTTCTCTATCTATATTTGAGGAAGTCGCGGGGTTTTTCACCTTCTTGGTTTTCCCCGGTGAAACTCTGTGTCTCTTGTGTGCTTGCATTATTGTGTCCATGATTGATTTGTTGTAGATATGTTGTACATGTTATTCTCTCAGTTAATATCCTAGATCAGATTGAAATTTCTGAAAAACTAACATAAACACTCATCACCTGGTTGTGGAAACGTGATTCTGCAACCTCCCCATCAACTTTGCGTTGGGTGAGACCTTAGTCTGCTCGCAAGCTATTGCCGAAAGGGCCAGTGAAAAGGGGTTTTTGTTGGTTCATCGAACCGCGCAGAACGTGGGTCTTTCTAGAAAACCTCAAGAACAGTAGAAGCAACCAACAATTATAGTAGAGGTTGTCGCAAGGTAGGGATTATTTGAGTCTATCAACCTGGTGGAAAGAGATAATATTGTTACTCAACAACTGGATTATTTAAATGTCCCTTTCAGGTGTGCTCAATGCCATCTATATGGACATGTGGTTACGAATTTTTCCCATAACGTTTCTAAGAAGGTCTGGACTAGGAAAACTATGCATGTTGGTGATGATAGCAACACCTTTTACATGAATGAGCAGTCCATGTAGGTGACGAGGTGAAGGTGGCGAAGAACTTAGACGAAGGTGAGGAATTGATTTGCGATTATGTGTTGCCGAAAGAGATTGTTCCTCCTATCCAGAAAGAGGTAAAAAAGTTCGAACATTTTTCATGATCTGGATTTATCCAATAATCAAGTTGAAACTTTGCAAAAAATATGGGAGAACTATGGTGAAATTGTCCTGGGATCGATGGTGGTTGATTCCCCTAAACAGATGTTCCTGAACGAGCTAGAGATAAATTTGGAGAAGGACGTGGTCCTACCTCATTCTTTACCTAGAGAGAAGGTAAATGTTATGAAGGATGTTCATATCATGAGACTGGACTTAGAGAATTCTCTAGATTCTCAGCAAAAGACTACATCCTTGTCGGTAGGTAGTGTATCGAAGTCTAGCTTTTGAGGGCATTATTTACTTTGACATAGATTGAAAGGGGTTTTATCTACCGGGGGACTAGAAATGGAACAAAACCCTACTTCTGCAAAAGTAGGGAGAAAATCAAAGATGTCCCATGCTAAAGAACGAGCGAAGTGGGAAATTTCGGAGGGAAGACAAATGAAACTTTCATGGGTTCTTAGAGAATTACAACCCCATTAGGTTTCCTGAAATGAAGCTCTCTTCTATCAGTGTTCAAGGCCTTGGAGGGTAGGCCAAAGCAAATGCCCTCAAGCGTCTTGAGGAGATTGAAAGACCTGATATTTTGTTGATTCAAGAAACTATGTGGAAAGCATTGAAGGCGACTATTATTTTAGGTAGAATTTTGTCATTTATGGAGTTTTTTTCTATTGATGTTACTGGAAGATCTAGCAGTCTGGTCACTGGTGTGTCAAAGAAGGTGTTGGTTTCTAATTCCTTTTCCATTCGGTTGGTGCTTGGGATCAAAATTTAGTTTGAATTTTTGGATTGCTCACTTCTTATTCTAAATATTTATGGGTCGTATGAGAACAAACTCGAATTCTGGTCCCCCTAGATGAGGAAGGAATTTGTTAATCAGAGCAACATGATTGTTGGGGTTGATTTTAATTTCACTCTGTCTTTTGATGAAATCTAGGGCGAAGTAGCTAGAGAGGACCCTCTAGGGCCTCCCTTATGGGATCTATTTGACAGAGGAGAATGGATGGACATCAAACATGTTTTTATCAAACCCACCTTGTGCAATAAGCGTGTTGGGAATCAAGTTATTTATAAAAGCTTGATCGTTTTTTCATGAACATTAATTTTGTTGGATGTCTTCATGTTTTTAGGTCTTTGGTTGGGCATGCTTTGTTCTCGGATCATTTTCCAATTTTCCTTGAATTGGGACCTCCGGTGGAGAAACTAGGGGCTCCTTTTAAATATAATTCAAATTGCTCTAAATTGTCGAGCTTCCACGAACTGGTCTGGAACAATTGGTGGCACATCATTGTAGGGAAAGGCTATGCTTGTATTCAGAGGGTAGAAGCTTTGAGAGTGTTAAAATTAAATATGGTTAGGTGGAATATAGATAAAAGAAAGGAGCGTGATGCACTCTTGGTTGATATTGAATGGAAACTAGGATTGTGCATGGGAATATCCCTAGTTTTCCACCTCATAGGATTATAAAGCAGAAATTGTGGAGCTGGAAAGGGAGAAAGTAAGGATTCTCAAAGAAGTTGATATTGAATGGAGACTCAAGATCAAGGCTCTCTGGGTCAAGGTGGGGGATCAAAACACAAGACAATTTCAAAAAATGGCATCCCACAGGAAGAATTTTAACACTATTTGGGAAGTGAAGAATGCTAATGGTCAAGTTATAAAAGGTTTCACAAAGCTGTCATAGTTAGTTGTGGAGCATTTCAAGTTGATCTATTCTGGTTTGGGGTACCAGGATATGATGGGAATACTTCAAGTCATTGAGAATTTTCCACTATTACTCAATTAGGAACAAAATGAGGAGCTTTTCAGGGAAGTTATTTTGGAGGTATTGGTATTAGCTCTCAAGGATTTTTAGCGGGATAAAAGTCTGGGACCAAATGGGTGGCCACCGAAATATTTATTGGATTTCTTTGAAACTATGGGTGAAGATTTACTAAAGATGGTGGAGGTAGTGAGTTTATCGAGGGTCCTTCTAGCACACTCAACTCAATTTTTTTGGCTTTGATACCTAAAAAAGACAAACTGGATAACTTTGGAGATTTCAGGCCTATGTCTTTGTGCAATGGTGCTTACAAGATTATGGAAACAATTATGGCTTTAAGATTGAAGCATTGTCTGTCCAAGTACGTTTCTATAAAGCATTTTGGTTTTCTTAAGGGTAGATCCATTCATGAAGTTGTGGGTTCTGCTCAGGAGGGTTTGCATTCTATTAAAATTGGTAATCTGAAGATAGCATCCTTGAAACTAGATCTATCTAAGGCATATGATAAAGCATATTGGTTATTTTTTAGACTAGTATTTCTTCATATTGGGTTTAGCTTGGAGCTCAACAATAGAATAATGATTTGTGTGAATTCCCCGCATTTTGTTTTTCTCATAAATGGTTCTGAATCTTCTTTTTTCAAATATTCTAGAGGATTGAGGAAAGGTTTCCCTCTTTCTCCTTATCTCTTTCTTATGATCATGGAGGGGCTTAATAGGATTATGAATGAGGATAAAGCTAATGGCAGAATTTATGGAGTCTCTTTCAATGGAAGGGTAAAACTTACCCATTTAATGTTCGTAGATGATATTTTTTGTTCTGTCTTGATTCCTATTGAGAATGTCAGAGAACGAAATCCAATATGGATTCGTCCTATAAGGACATGGGAATGGAGATTAGCTCAGAAAAGTCTACCATTTATCTTCTGGAGTCTTAATTTGATGATTTCAATTTTTGGAGATCCTTTTTTCCTTTTGAATGCAAGAGTATGGAGGTTGGAATACAATATCTTGGGTTCAACCTCAATCCTAATAGATATGGAAAAAGAGATTAGTGGTGCATGGTGGCAAGGATTGAGGAAAAAAATAATTTCTAGTGTAATGTATGGTTGTCAGGAGGGGGAAGGTTGGTTCTGGTAAATAGTGTACTGGAAGCTATTATGGTTTATTGGAAGATGTTGGCATCAATTCCAGTTTTGGTACTTTCCACTATCAGAAAATTATGTTTCATTTTTTTGTGGAGGCAGAGTGCGGAATATCACGGGTTTCACCTGTTGAAGTGGAAATATTTGGAAGCTCTGAAGGCCCGGGAAGGTTGGGGATTGAAGAATATAATCCTTTTCAATAAAGCTCTTGCAGCCAAGACCCTTTGGTTATTCCTGACAAAGTATAGTCTTCCAAAAAACATTCTGCTAGCAAAATACATCTTTCCTCTTTCTTTGATTGAATGGATTAGAAGAAGAGATAAACATTGCATAATGGCATCCAATCATTGGAGAGCTCTTATTAATGCCTTTCAAGTTATTGAGCCTTACCTATCTTGGAATGTACGGAATGGAAGATCGATTCGTGTTGGTAGAGACGTTATTCTTGGTCTTGTAGGTGGAGGACGGTTCATCCTAGGGTTGAAAGTTCCTTTGCAGTCTAGCAGGGTATTTTTCCCTACATCATGTTTCCAGTATAAGGGGAGTGACTGTATGGAAGCAGGAATGGGTATCAGGTGAAATTGTTGGTTTGGAGGGGGATTTGATGGAGTAGTGGAATACTTTTCGAGGGTTACTTTTAAAGGCACATATTCATCTACAGGTAGTTGAAGACTCTTTGGGATGGGCGTTTAATCCTACAGAGGGAATTTATACGGTGAAGCTTGGTTGATTTGTCGCTTTGTTTGTATCCTCCATGGCCTATCAAATGGTGGTGGAAGGCTATATGTATAATTAAAGCCCCTCTAAATGCTCTTATTCATTTTTGGTTTACATTGAAGAATTATATTTTAACCTAGGATAGACTTATTCATTTTAGTTTTCAAGGGTCAGGACTTTGCTTTATTTGCAGATCTGATGTTGAATCATGCACTCACTTGTATGTGGATTGTGTATATGCTAAAGATGTTTGGGAAGATATTTACAAAGTTGTCAGTTGTTCCAATCTGTGGCAGGGAGATTCAGTGGAATCTTGTTTCAAACACTACTTTAGTAACCCAGATTTGAAATAGTTGAGCCCCCCCCCCCCCGATTATTATTGCTTGGGGGATATGGTTGGGAAGGAATTATGCCATTTTCATTTATCGAGTTAGACCAGTGTTCTAGATAGTCTCTCAATCTTATTCTCTTCTATAGCACTATTTACAGGCTCTGTTACTCAAGACGATGCAGATTAGAGAGCCTCCTTTGATTAATGATTCTTAGGCTTGGGGTTTTTTCGACGGGGCAAGTCAGAATGACAGAGGAGCATTTGGGTTCATCCTTTTCGTGAACATGGATCATTTCTTTATGGGCAGAGGATGTATTGGATCCAGATCCAATAACTTAGTAGAGTTCAGTGGGATTTCTTACCTGTTTAAGGAAGCATATGTTTCTGGTTTAACTAGACTTCGGATATTTGGTGATCCACTCTTAGTCATTAAGGACTTGCAAGATTTGGTGGAGATAAGGAACAATGATCTGCTTCCTCTGGTAACTTAACTGCATATGATAAGGGATTATTTTCAGGAGGTCACCTTTAGTCATGTATATCGAGAATTTAATGATCAAGCTGATTTCCTTTCCAACCAGGGTCTATTGTTGCATGATGGGGCATTAAGCCTGGAGGAGTTTCAAGGGGGGTACATCAGTGTCCCTAATTTTTGCATCTCTAGCATATTTTTGCCAAATTTAAATTTTGGACTAGTCCCTTAGTTTTTTTTTGTATCTCTTATGCATTGTTAGACACTCTATGATGATCAAATAATGACAACTTTTTTAGAAACTTTTTTATCTTTGCTTTTTAACATTGAAGATTGTATTTTTTGCCAGCGATGAATAAAAATACATTTTTTTTCTTGGAAAAAAAAAATATTATAGTTATTAAAAAGGAAAATTAACTCTTTGGAAAAACTTGAACTTTTATAAAAATGTTATCATGGCCTTTGCATAAATATCATTCAAACTCTAAGTTTATGCAAAGTTTGACAAAGATGCGCAACAATGATATTTTGAAATTCAAAGCTGATCTTTGAAAACATCGTGATGATTTTTCCAAAAATACATGCATTCCAACATTTTTTTACAATCCCCTAACTATTTCTTTGGATTTACCCCAATGACTTATAATACAATTCCAAAATATAATAGCTAAGTTAATAGTTGATCTAGGAGGATCTCAAAAGGTCAAAATTTCAAACTCAACAAATCTCAGCAAGAATGGTACCATTGTGAAGGGCTCACCAAGAGGATTCCAATAGTATTCATTTCACCTCAAACGGACTCCAGATGAGAAAGTTATTCAACTTTGAAGTTTTGGCAAAACAATTCTTTTAAGTGTGTTGAGTGACAAAAAGGGTGCCACATGGCACCTCTGCGAGGGTGCCACATGGTCTATGGCACCCATGTGGCATCCCTTTGTGGTGAGACATGGAAGATGACATGACCAATCACCTTGTGACACATGGCATCATGGTGGTGAAGTGACAGAAACGTGGACTAATCAAGAGTCATGTGGCAGTTCTGGTCACCATATGGTTCAATTTACCAAGAAGGTGCCACGTTGAGGCGATGGGATTGAACCTGTGTTGGGCCCAGGTTGATTTAAAGTTTTGGGAAGCACCTTTTTGAGGCAAGCAGGGAAAGCTAAGCTGAGCGCATCTCAGAAACACAATTTTGGCTAAGTATTGAGGATGCTGCGAAGTTGCACGCAACATCCAACTTTTGACCAGACTGCGGAGTTGAGTGCAGCATCAAAGTTTTGGCCATGATGCGAAGACCAGTACTGTGCTGAAGCAGTGCTGTGGAGTTAGGAGGCCACGTGGAGCCAGCAAAACGGTGTGCTGGACAAGTATCAAGTGTAGTTACTAGTAGCAGCAATTTTTGGATAGATACTTCAGGATTGCCGAGCGGCGGACGTAGGAAAAACAGGAAGGCGGCCACGCGTGGGTTGTTAAGGAAAGCAACGTTTGGCACGCGCAGAAGGTAAAACCGTTAGAGAGAAATGGTTCGACATAAGTAGCCTGTAGGAACGCATGCGACAGGAAGGCCGATAGCGACAGAATGAGGACGTGGAGATCCGCCATGATCAAGCAGACGCTACCAGGAGCCAGCAAGCCGGTTTGAAAAACTGACGCAGTTTTGGAAAGCCTTAGGGTTTTCGGTTCTTAGGTATTTAGCATTGTACAAACATGACCTTCGGGCATTGTCTATTTAAGAAGACATTTTGTATGGGATGGGGGTTCTCAGAGTTATTATCTTTTTGGATTATTGTTAGTCTTTTGTGGTTGCTAAGAACTTAAGGAGATAACCTTTTTGTATTGTAAAATCTCTTTGAGCTGAGAATATTGTAAAGGCTTTGCAGCTGTGTGTGCAGAGACCTAACCGAGAGAAGGAAGAGTCTGCAACTGAGTGCGCAAACCAATAACGGTTGTCCCATCCCTTTTGAAAGAAATATATTACCAACCATTCTTGTGGATGTAGCTTTCCATCTGGGGAAGTGAACCACGTTAAACCCTGTGTTATGTGATGATGTTTATGAATGAATGACTGTCTGTATTTTCTGTAGAATGAATGCTTGAATGTTTCCTTACATGTTGTAAAATGAGAACTCTGATATGCATTTACCAATAGGAGAAGTTTGGGAATGATATGTTGGGTTTCGCGGAAGCAGATGAATGGTGAACACTTCAATCCTATGTTAAGGCCGTGAATCAGTCATTTAAGTATAATTACTTTCTTAAACACAGTGAAGGAACGCAGCACAGTTAATCATGTTTATCTTTTCAGTTCATGTTGTAATAATCCAAGTTCTTGACGAATGCTAGAAAGATAGCCAATAAGTGCCTGAATGAATGGATGAGTGATATTCATTTCAGTGCCTTAGCGGTTCCAATATTTTCCAATTAGAGGATAATTGTGGGTGATTCGCAGTTCCAGTAGAATATTCACAGCAGTAAGAAACCCTTGGTGCGGCCCGCAGTGTTGCCTACACTGCACGGTACTATTCGCAGCATAGATTTTGTTGCGTACCGCATCATTCTGCCCTGCACTGCGCAACCTGTTCAGATAAACAACTCATCATTTACTGTGGAAACCTGATTCCGCAGTACCCCATAAAGATACACCTCGGGTGAGACCTCAACCTACTCGCAGGTTGTTGCCGAAAGGGCCGGTGCGAAGGGGTTTTGTTGGTTAAAGGAAGAACCGCAAAGAACCTGGGTCTAGTTGAAAACCTCTGGGTTAGTTTAAGCCAACAAATGGTTCCGTTGCCGCGCTAGAATCCATGATGAGTTGAAATGGTTTCGTTGAGTTTCAATCACGATGTGTGAAGAAGAATATCAGTTCCCTGAAGGATCTGACTATTGGCATCCTGAAAAGACAGAAATCCAAGCTTGGTGGGATAAGATCATAAGCGATTTTAACAGACAATAAAATAGACATCCACGTCTAAGCGACACACAGTGGTCGGATAGGTATTTATTATACAACATTCATGAGATATTTTGGGCATCGTTTCCAAACAAGATGCATGCGTGGATCTCGCGGCTCGCAGAGAATAAAAACTGCTTCCAAGGAGGAGTTCCTACGGAGTGGACTCCCGAGCTCACAGCGCAACTTGAAGTGTTAGACAGCCCGTTGTCATGCATAGTTGATTATTGGGTCAATCATATGCTAGAAGGCTTTGTAACAGAATTTGTTGTAGACACACTCAAATCCTACAGCCAAGCTTTTCGGAGGATTCCACGGTAAGTTTCTGAACAACCTCAGTCTATACATTAAGATGCTGTTAGTTGATAAAGTTGTTCTAAGAATGCAGTAATATGCTTGAAGTTTGTCATGATAAACAGTACATATATTGATTATGACGAAGAGACACATACTCTTAGAAGTGGTAAGAGATATAAAATTAATAAAGATTCGGAAGGCCCTAAACTTCATATAGATATTGAGATACCCTGCGATCTTGATACTGAGGTTACACAACCATTTACCCCTAAGAATCTGTCGGCTGCACAAACCGTGCCACCCTTATCACAGAAACCACCCGCTACGCAGCCCACCTCGTAGAAGAATCAGCCTAGTCCATCTCTCTCGACAGTCCCATTTGTATTTACTACGCAGATCCCTTTACAACAGCCGCACACTAATCCCGGTGCCCCACCACCTAGTAGCACAATGGAAAACACTAATATGAAACTGCCAATATTCAGAGGAACTGGCCTAGAAGACCCTGATCAGCATTGGTTCCTTTGTGAAGTCATATGGACTGTAAGACAAATCCAGGACGATGCTGTGAAGCAAGCACAACTCATCACCACTTTCAGGGATAGAGCGCTACATTGGTTTATGAAATACTCTACCGTACAGCCGAGAACCCTAGCAGAAATTAAAGTCATGCTGGTGGCAGAGTTCAAGAAACCTAAGTCTGAGTCTTAGTGTATAACTGAGCTGAAGGAAATAAAGCAGAGACTAACTGAAACGGTCTAGGAATCTGATCAGAAATTTAAGACCTTACTACACCAAGTAAGTTTTGTTATACCACCAGAACAGCATAAAGAATGGTTCATTGCTACGCTGTTACCTCATATCAGATTACCATTGGTGCAGCAGAAGGTTCTATCCCAGGAAGAGGCCTTAGAAATTGCAATGAAGCTGGAAGCTTCACCGATTGGTGATACTAGTTTTGGGATGTCTCAGATCCAGAACCAGCTGACCACCCTGACACTTGAACTGCAAAGTATGAAAAATGGTAAAGAACAAAGATATGAACCTAGATAGGAGGTCTGGTGTACAAGTTGTAAAGGAGAATGTCATGACCGCGAGCATTGCCCCTTATTCCGCGACTATATTAACAGTGGTGCGCCTAACCCATTAAATCAGAATCAGGCCCCATGGTGTGAAATTTGCAGAACCACAGGACATAGACCTAAAGACTATTACCTAATCCAGAAATATGTGAAAACTCCTAAGAATTTATACTGCAATTTCTGTAAATTAGTTGGACATGATGAATCCAACTGCCGCGCATATGAATTAATGAATGAAAGAAAAATGGATATGGACTCAATGCAAGGCGCTGGCTTGTACCGCGTACAAGAAGATACCCAGCCAAAACAAGAAAATGCACAATATGACCAAGGAGGATACAGAGGTTGTGGTGGTGGATATCGCGGCAGAGGAAGAAATGCTGGTCCGACACAAGGAAGAGGCCGCGGCCAAGTCATTTGTTATAACTGTGGCCAACCCGAGCACGTGTCTAGAGATTGTGTTAACCCATGCACTACATACAACTATTGTAAATCACTTGAGCATGTCATTGAATATTGCCCAGTATTAGAGGTGGAAATGCAGAAGAGAAGATGAACCGAGGGTCTGAATCCAAACGTCCAGTGGATCACAGTAGAGAATAGACCAGTGGATCCAAGCATCAATGTGGTCATGTGCAATGGCGCTGAGATAGGCCAAGACAGAGGAGCAAAAGCTTTAACATCAGGGGAAGCACATACGAAGAATGATCCCCTTGAAATAGTATGGATAAGGAAAGCTCCAGGAAAAGCACCCCCGCTTAACCTACAGAAGAACAAGGAGATCTTCATTTATGCACGGGATACCTTTAGAGAACAAGCAGATTAGTCATCAAGGATCCCGCTGCGCAGTGAAACACCGCATGTTGAAGACATGCCGACTCTGTATCACAAAACAAGTACGGGGACAGATGTCCATACTTTTGTTGCGCAGTTCTTGCGAAGCTGCATGAAGTTACTAAAAAGCGAAAAAGCCATAGTAGAGCTCCAGAAGCTTATCAGCCAGTATGAACCTCAGATTGCAACAGAGACCCCAGATAGCGCTGTACATCATATAAGGAAGCACAAAAGAACAGGCCGAGAGATGAGGTTTACTGCACAGATAGGAGATTTTGAAATGGATGAAGTCATCCTTGATCTAGGATTAGAAGTGAATGTCTTGACTAAGCAGACATGGCAGCAGATGGGTCGACCAAAGTTGCTCTAGTCACCTATCCAATTATGAATGGCTAATCAGGAGAAGGTCATACCTTTTGGCCACTTAGCTAATGTAGTAGTTGATATTGATGGAGTGCAGAGTCATGCAGACTTTGAGGTTATTGCAATTGTGGATGATAGTCAACCTTTTCCAGCAATATAGACAGAAGACACCCCGCATTACAAAGCAGGTCACGGTGAAGTATATCTGCATCATCGACTTTGAGGCGGATATGAAATCTATATTCATATCGCCAAAAGCACAAACAAGGAAACCAGAGTGGTTACCAGGAAAGTACAACATGTACGAGCAGGATATTGAGGACCTCATGAAAGATTGGCTGACAGAATTCCGCGTAGAGGTCATGGACGTGGAGACAAATTCAGAAGAAGATGAGCCGATCCCGCTCTCATGCCCAATCATTGAAGAAACAGGGAAGAGAAAAGAAGCTGAGACTTCGGAGAATCCAAAGTCGAGGAAAAAGGTGAAGGCTACAAAGATTCAATCACAGGAAGTCCTCAATGATGATGACTACGAGATGATAGCCGAAACAGTCTCAGAGCAGATGAAGGATCTTATGGCGACTAAAGAAAAGAAGGACAAGGTCATCCACGATGACCTGCACCAGACGAGGCTCGCAATGCAAGGCCTAATGAAGAAAATGGACGATGTCCAGAAAATCCTTATTGTGCCACAGGAAGCAGGGGCTGAAAGGAGGTCAATAGGAACCTCGCAGCAAGGAAGCCAACAGCTAGCAATAACGCTGCTGTCGAAGACTAGGATTGTCCATGTGGACCCATTGGCTGTTGCGTTACCAATAGTAGAGCAAGTGGCCTTGGACACAATGGGATTCGAGAGGGTAGAGCTCGACTTAGCCAAAATATCGTGACCAGGATTGCACTTCATCCACATGCAGATCGTGGAGGAGATGCATGAACGGACGGTTGAAGCGATGAAGTTACAAGTAGAGCTCACTGCAGCAAACAAACAAATTCAGCACAAGGAAGAAGTACAGTTATGCAACGAATGGGACCGCCGAAAAAATTTGGAGACCACCATATCCAATGTGGTGAAGGATATTAAAGAGATAGACATCCAAGATGATCTTGCAGACATAGTTCTGAGGATCGGAGATAAGGTGAGATCTTTGCAGTGGGAGATGCAGGACAAATAAATTTATTATGAGGCCGATATTGCTACATTGAAGGAGAAGCTAAATAAGAATGCACCATTAAACGAACAACAGGTCAGAGAGCAAGCAGTCAGCGCCACCTCGAAAAGCATCACAAGTGAGATGGCTAAGTGCCAATCTCTCCTGGATAAAGTTTCACAAGCAATTGCAACCCTTGAAGAGGATCAAGGATTGCTATAGGTCAAGACCATGGTACAAGAAAAACAGACCGCGCTGGACAAGTTGAACACAGAGGTGAAAGCTCTGCCACCTAGAGAAAGGCTGCCGAGATACAAGGAGATATCCAGCTTAAAGAAAGAAGTGCAGGAATTACGACAAAAAGAGACTGAGATGGATAATCAGTCGCAGTAGCTTTTGGAGAATGCCATGGCGATATCGCAGCAGATTGAAGATAAGCTAATAGAACTGTGCGATAACCAGGAGTAGGTACAAGATCAAATTGGACAAGAAATAACTCCAACACTACTTGAGGCAATTAAACAGGTTGAGGAGGATACAAGAGAAGCAGTGGTGCAGTTGTGCGGTACATATGACGAGTTCGTGGCCAAGTTCGTCCCATCGGTTGCGGCGTTGAGTGAGACAGCTGAAATAATCAGTGGCTCGGGGATGAACCACATGTAAGTGTTAGGGGCATGTTGGGCCCAGGTTGAGTTAAAGTTTTGGGAAGCACCTTTTTGAGGCAAGCAGGGAAAGCTGAGTTGAGCGCAGCATCCAACTTTTGACTAGACTACAGAGTTACGCGAAACATCAAAGTTTTGGCCATGATGTGAAGACCAGTACTACGCTGAAGCAGTGCTGCGGAGTTAGGAGGCCACGTGGAGCCAAAAAAGCGGTGTGTTGGACAAGTATCAAGTGTAGTTACCGACTCGACCAGTAGCATCCATTTCTGGAAAGATACTTCAGGATTTCCGAGCGACGGACGTAGGCAAAACATGAATGCGGGCACGTGTGGGTTGTTAAGGAAAGCAACATTTGGCATGTGCAGAAAGTAAAACCATTAGAGAGAAATGGTTTGGCAGAAGCATCTTGTAGGAACGTGTGCGACAGGAAGGCCGATAGCGACAGAATGAGGATGTGGAGATCCACCATGATCAAGCAGACGCTACCAGGAGCCAGCAAGCCGGTTTGGAAAACCGGCGCAGTTTTGGAAAGCCTTAGGGTTTTGGGTTCTTAGGTTCTTAGGTTTTTGGGTTTAAGAAGACATTTTGTATGGGATAGGGGTTCTCAAAGTTATTCTCTTTTTGGATTATTGTTAGTCTTTTGTGGTTGCTAAGAACTTAAGGAGATAACCTTTTTGTCTTGTAAAATCTCTTCGAGCTGAGAATATTGTAAAGGCTTTGCAGCTGTGTGCGCAGAGACCTAGCCGAGAGAAGGAAGAGTCTGCAGCTGAGTGCGCAGACCAAGAACGGTTGCCCCGTCCCTTTTGAAAGAAATATATTACCAACCGTTCTTGTGGACGTAACTTTCCATTTGGGGAAGTGAACCATGTTAAACTTTGTGTTATGTGATGATGTTTATGAATGAATGACTGTTTGTATTTTCTGTAGAATGAATGCTTGAATTTTTCCTTACATGCTATAAAATGAGAACTCTGATATGCATTTACCAATAGGAGAAGTTTGGGAATGATATGTTGGGTTTCGCGGAAGCAGATGAATGGTGAAAACTTCAATCCTATGTTAAGGCCGTGAATCAGTCATTTAAGTATAATTACTTTCTTAAACACAGTGAAGGAAAGCAGCACAATTAATCATGTTTATCTTTTCAGTTCATGTTGTAATAATCCAAGTTCTTGACGAATGCTAGAAAGATAGCCAGTAAGTGCTTGAATGAATGGATGAGTGATATTCATTTCAATGCCTTAGCGGTTCCAATATTTTCCAATTAGAGGATAATTGTGGGTGATTCGCAGTTCTAGTAGAAGATTCACAGCAGTAAGAAACCCTTGGTGCGGCCCGCAATGTTTCCTGCAACGCGCGGTACTGTTCGCAGCATAGATCCTGCTGCATACCGCATCACTCTGCCCGCAGCGCCATCCTTCTGTCCTGCGCTGCGCAGCTTGTTCAGATAAACAACTCATCATTTACTATGGAAACCTGATTCTGCAGTACCCCATAAAGACACACCTCGGGTGAGACCTCAACCTACTCGCAGGTTGTTGCCGAAAGGGCCAGTGCGAAGGGGTTTTGTTGTTCAAAGGAAGAACCGCAATGAACCTGGGTCTAGTTGAAAACCTCTGGGTCAGTTTAAGCCAACAACCTGCGATCTCCCAAGCAACACACATACGCCTTCACCAATCCGCCCAGTGCTTGTTAACCAAATGGAAAATATAATATTTATATTTGATTGTGGTGGAGTTATTCCCAAAAGCGATCGCGCCACCATGGACTACACCCATGAATCACCATATTACATGGGCAATCTAACAAATGCCACATTGAAATTGGAATATGCTTTGGTTATGACATAACAAACTTTGGTTAAAAGTTTGCTCCTCCCAACAATTGCAATGTGGTATATGGTTATGCAACCACCAATGTAAATTTCTGTATACGGACAACAAAGCATGTGGAAGTGGGTGTTGTAACCATATGATATGGTTGCAAATGCTAATCGTTGAAACTATGTATATTCCACTAACAAAATTTATGTAGTGGGAAATAATAGTATTAGTATTGTTAAGATGCATTGATTTTAATCATATTTCATTTGGTATGATATCATTTACTTAAAAAATTGAAATCTTAATTTGATTAATTATTGAAGTTGGTCAAGTAGATAGAATAACCATAGTTCAATAGTCAAAACTTTAATCTGATTCAATTACAACAACTAACCAAACACATAGAATGACCACACTTAAATAGTCAAAACCATAATGGGTTTCATAGAATCATTGTAGTTAAATCATTGAAACCCTAATATGATTATGTTTTGACAATATCTTGGCATATAATATTATAATGTGGTGATTTAACTATCAAAGTTTTACTTGAAGCAATTGTGGGTGGGTATCTTATCCCTATACAAATTCAAAAGTATCTAAAGAATTACCTACAAGTGTATATAGAACCAATATAGGTCCATCTTAACTTTGGCTCTATCAAGTGCCAAGAGAGATCAAATCCCTTGAGGTGAAAACCCCTTTTAGAGTCCTAAACTTGAGGAAACTTTTACACCTTAAGGGATTTCATCCCTTTCAACATTACAGTTAAGATGGATATATGTTGGTATAAAAATGTCATTGTGACCTTTTGCATAAATATCAAACTCTAAGCTCATATAGAGTTAGGCAAAAATGACACAAAAATGCTATTTTGAAATTCAAAGATGATCTTTGGAGACCTCATTATAAGTTATGTCGAGTATGTTATTCAAACTTTGAAAATCATTGAGGATCTAGAGTTTTCCAAAAATGTGCATTCCAACAATTTTATGAAGAAGCTTGATTGTGAAGGTGTTGCGATATTAAAGTATTTTTAAAATTTTACAATTTTGAAGTATTTTTAAAATTTACCCATGAGAGATTGGACATCTTTGGGTGCAAGCATAAAACTATTTTTTTCATAAAAATAAATTATTATAATTGTGTGCATAAAGCTAACTTTTTCTTATAAAAAAACATTATTATAATTTTAGTGTTATTTGATATTTTTATTCATAAATTTTATTTTTAATTTGTAAATGTACAATCCAAACCCAAGAATAATATATGGGTGATCAACATCAATCTCCCCGAATTATTAATAAACAAGAGCCACGAGATGGCGATGCCCCTAACATTGGAGTTGAAAATTATGGTTGTATGCAATGCATTGTGCAATTTGCAATGATCGAAAGGAGTTAATATATTGCAAATGTTGCGCTATATATATATATATATATATGTTTTATTTTTTTATTATAATTTATGACTTTGCAAATGCAAGAAGACAGGATACCAAAATCCGACGACCATAAAATATCTTTAAATACATGAAACAGTTACCAAAAATTGAATTTGCTTGCAACATAACCTTTAGCAGTTGATATGGACCTTAAATCTTCCTTTTTTGTGAGGCTATATAAGAGAAAGGATAATATCTTAAATACATATACTCAGAGGATGTTTACTTGAAGGATTAAGTATGCTCACGTGAAAAGCAGTTGTTCAATTCCAGGATTATATTTTATCCACTATATAGTACGCTCTGGAATTACAATAGTCTTGTAAGTCAGTCAGGTAATTGAAGATGCAATTACTTCCTGATTCTCGCTCTTATGAATCGACTAGGCTTGGATTATGCTCCCTCCTTTGTAGTTCTATATTTTCTGCCGCCTCCTCTCCCCTTGGTCGAGCAGGATTTTGGCCTCCTTGAGCTAATTAAATTCAAGTTCCCTGAAGACTCAAAAGATTAATTGGTTCAAAAGTTTATATTAGATCTCCTGGCATCAAGTATTCATCCACTAGTTTGGACAAGTATTCATCCACTAGTTTGGACTAAATTACAACTAGGCACGCTCATTCCTGATAAAGAAAGGCGAACAGTTGAACAACAGGCAAGGTGCTTGCCTGAACCACTAATACTAAATTACAACTAGGCACGCTCATTCCTGATAAAGAAAGGAGAACAGTTGAACAACAGGCAAGGTGCTTGCCTGAACCACTAAAAACATTAGTGCAGTAGCTAATTATATTATTCCATCTGTCTCATCTTTGATATGTGCATATAGAGATGAGAATGACACAAACGGTTAATCAGCAATTATTGCTAGCCCAACTAATGATGGAAATACAATGAAGCCCTCGGTAATTCTATTTCTTTTTGCATGCGTCGACTTTTGATTTCTCTACAATGTATCAACAAATATAATTCCAAAGTGGAAGAATGACGGGCAAACAAATAAAAAGGGTAAACAACATTTCTCAATTCCCAAAAAGGGTAAACAACATTTCTCAATTCCCAAATCCTGGATAATGGATAGGATAGCTTTCCGATTCCATTCAAACTAGTTTTTGCCTGATAATAATCAGTAGTAAATGTCATTGATGCCAACAAATTCAGCACATTAGACAAGTATGGATCTATTCTACTCATTCTTGAACGGTAGGCTGGGCCATGATAGTCACTAAATCAACTGACATCAAGTTGATAGTCAGAGCTGCCAAGTATGGAAACATTGGGAACTATCATAACGCAAACTGTTATACAGACACATCACACATTACTAAGGCTAAACTTTGGTTGAGTTAAATATTTAAACGCCAAATACGGAAGTGTGGAATAAAACCTTACGAGTAATAGACAAAATATGAACTAGAGATGACTCACGATCCGGTTGCAAAGATGTTAAGATTGAGTGAACACAGGGTGATCGGTTTTTGAATCCAACTATTTCATAAATTGCAAAACCAATAAATATGTGCATTAGATCATAGAGATGCATATCCTAGGTAGATTCCTTAAAGCAAGGCTCAGAAATAACACAGACAAGGATCTATCTTACACTTGGCGTTTCTGCATGAACACAGAATGTTGACTTCTAAGTTGAAGGCTCTAGCTAAATACGGATAATGGATCATTGAACTTCATGTTTGAGTACAAACTTTAAGAACCACGATACAAAAAAAGGTCATAAGACAATAACCGCCTGATGATTATGGTAATCAGAATTGCCCCTATCGAAAATACTGTTAATGGCGTCCCTTACAAAGTAAGATGCTAAACAACTTAATAAACGTAGAGTCACAAGTATGAATACCGTGTGACAGATATTTTATATATGGATCAAGTCAATTTTATAATTTATAAAACTCGATACATTGATCAAAATCCAATCGAAACTACTTATCAGTAGTGAAAGTTCCCATTATTAGTTCTACTTATTGATTGTTTGTAGAATACATGCAATGGTATTCTACAAACATCAATAAGGAGTTAATCACTGTACTAAAAGAGAAATTAGTTAAACCCTGTGTATAACACAGAAATCAATTGATTTTAGAATAATCAAAATCTAAGATATGTGAAATCACTTGGATATAATATTTCTATACTCAGAAAAATTTCAGAAATCTTGTTTAAATTCTGTAAGGAAATCAGTGTTCTAATGATTATATCGTTTTTACTTTAGTACATAACCAATAAAGAAACTTTGTATTTAAACAATCTATTGATTTCCGTACAGGGATAGAACTCTATTATAAGTTTATATTGTAACATTAACATCTTCATAACAGAAAATCCATAATCTTTTAATCCATTCGATGATAAAATACATTAAAATCAACACCATCTATGTAAATCAAAATCTATAACAACATAACTATATAATACACAATATAATCAATTCTAATCATTCTTGAACCGTAGGCTAGGCCATGACAGTTACTAAATCAACTAAGATAAAGTTGAAGAATAGTCCTACTCTGCAATGTGAACATAGTCATTATGAGAACCCAAGAAGAATCTAAGAGCAGTTCCCTATACAATGTTCAAGCACATTAATATGACAAAGTGATAAAGAGTACTAAATCGAAATCTTTTTAGAGAAACAGAACTTCATGTGTGCAGAATATAAAATGCCACATATTCCCCTTAGCAGCAAAATTTTGCTGATATACACTAGATGCATGTGGTTATTTCGGGTTTAATCTAATAGAGGTCACAAATTCATAACCCATGACAACTGTATTGACTGCAACCTTGATATTGAGAATCCGAGTAGAAAAGGATGTGAATAGAATGTCACATATTACAGTTGCCAGTGAGATTTTACTGATACACGCTATCAATGTGATCAAATAGGGTTTGATCTACTAGATTTCATAATTTCATGAACCATAGCAGCTGCATTAATCATAACCTTGATTGGGAACCCAAGTAATAAAGGATGAGATTCTTATATTGTGTCCTCCACTAGAATAGCCGAATACAAATCGGAATAATTTGAGACAAGTCAAGTTTGATTAACTACGAAAGATCTACTTACTTGTGAACAGTTTCCTTAAACTTCTCATTAGAAACTGGATAATGAAATTGGAGAATGAAAAACACGAGTTCTCTGCTAAGAGAAGACATGGCCTATAACTCTGGCACCCACCAGGCTTTAACATTTTCCCTCAGTCAGCACATTTTCCCTCAGTCGGCGTGCTGAGAAAATTCATTGTTCATTATTCCCTCAGTCAGCATGCTGAGAAAATCCTCAGGTCATTATTTCCAGCCTTAGGATCCTTCTGCACTGTGTTATGCACCATTTCTTTTACATGTAAACATCAAGGCTCTCCCAACGGAGACAGCCTCAGAAGCTCAAAAATCTTTCAAGACAGATCTCAAATGACCAGAAAGATCGATTTGGAAATCATAATACATCTCTAAACAGAACCTTGCACCTTGGCATTGAAGTTTGCATCAAGAAGGATATTTGATGATTTGAAATCTCGATGAATCACTGCAGGGTTATAGTGTTCATGCAAGTGTTCTAGACCCCTGTAAAACAACGGAAAACTTTAAGAAAGAAAACCATGGTACTCCTGAGCTCCCAGGGCAATAGAGGGCCAAGTAAAAAAATTATTTCAATTTTTAAAGTCTAGCTGTAGGGAGTCAAATTAATTGTGTAAGAATTACCTTGTTGAATCAAGGGCTATTTTCATGTGCAGAAACCATGTAAGTGCAGATCCATGAGACGACCCTAACAGGAAATCCAGTACAATTTCTCAACAAAGCATAGCTGTGAAAGGCTGCTAACTGATGGACCACTAGTTTATCCATGATGAATGATAGTTTAAAGTTTTTTAAACAAATAAAAGGGTAAGGATTCAAAAGACAGGCAATATTGAACTTGCCCAATGGTTGGAGAAATCTACCATGTAATTGGTCTTCCAAAGAGCCATTCTACATAAGATCATATAATAAGAATAGTGTATTTTCATGGGTGTAAAACCCAAGCAAAGAAAAAAAGGTTTGGTTGTCGGATTTTGCTCATCAACTCCACTTCATTTTGCAACCAATGACCATATCAAGGGATGAATTCAGCAAAGCTTCTTCTAAAACTATAAGGAGAATAGAAAAACACAAAACAATCTGTTAAATACAGCAAAGAACCAAATCGATCACAAAAGAAAACAATACTCAAAAGAGCAACATTAGGCCATCCTGTAAGAAAATTCTTTCACTCATCATATCTTCTTAAGTTGGAAGAAGCAGAAAACTTCTCGCAAAATAATGCCTGCAACTTTTTCAATGCCTACTTGAAATTCATGCTTAGCCTGTCTGCTACCCTCATCTAGCTTCTTCACAGCAACGAAGGAATCATCATCAAAGCTGGCTTTGTATACACATACCCAAATCCACCCTCTCCAAGAATGTTATTGCTGCTAAAGTTGTTTGTAGCTGATTGCAGATTAGAACATTTAATTGCATTTGCGCATCCCTTCTTCTTATAAACATGGGAGTTCAAACGATTAAGAGAGGCATGAGTGGAATACCCTATAGGCATCTGTGGAAACACAAATAAAAGTAAACTTGGTGGGCTACTCCTGTGAGATCAAAATAATCACAATGTGACTAATCCAGCTCTCATGTAAACAGAAGTCAATAGTACCCAACTACCCATGTATTGCTATAATTTGTTACAATCCAAACTTTTGATTGTACTAGATCATGAAATTAAGTCTCGTGTTTATTATCTTGATATCATGTTTATTACGTTAATGCCATGATAAATAATATTTTGAGGAGAGAAAAGAGGAACTTTTAATGCCATGGAACAATTCCAAGGCACTGGCAGTGATGCATCGTACTTGTTATTATGTGTGCACACATCCAGAAGTTATCCACACAGGTTCAACAGTTACTTATCGTAAATGTGGCTAGGATATAAGATGGATGAAAGAGAAAACGGAGCAACACCTAAGTACAGATATCCTTTCTGAGATGGATGAAAGAGAAAACGGAGCAACACCTAAGTACAGACATCCGTTATGAGATGGATGAAAGAGAAAACGGAGCAACACCTAAGTACATTGAACTGGACAATGCACGAGTACAAAAGTACCAGAAACAAATACTGTGCATAACCCCATGTCTTGGCTATTACATGATAGCAACGAAAGATTCCTGGTGATTATCCAAAAACAATTTTTCCATTCAAAGAATAACATTTCAAAAAAAGATACTTGAAATGTCAACTTCGAAAGTAGATGAAACCCACACTAAAATCAGAAAGAAATCAATTCAAAATTTATCTTCAGTTCTTTGAACTCCAAGTTACTCTTCAAACTGACTTCATTCGTTTCCAATTAAATTATAACCATCATGACTGGGGGATTTCACAAGTTTGACAAACCACAGGCCTCTGACGGTGCATTGGGTACGTTGAATATAAACACTAGCACAGAACGACCTCAGTCCGGATAGCAGAGTTCTACATACATATCTCCACCAGACAGCCTACTATGTATTGGAATCCATCATCCAGCCTACCAAATACTGGAATTCGATATACGCAAGAGCTTGGCAAACTGCAAGTGCCTATCATACCTGGCTTTAGATGGGCTTGTGGTAGTGGTATTTGAATTAATTGGCTAAGTCATTCAATTCGCAAGAATCAATCAAACAACAATAATTACATCTTCTTCACCGCCACCTTCATTATTATACCATGAAAAAAAATGAAACAAGCTAGTAGAAGCAACAGGATACCTGAGGTTCACTTTGGTTAACACAAGACCCAAAGGCTATCCTGGATAGAGGAGCTTCCTTCTTCTCCGAATTTGGCATCTTCGAAGCTGTAAGATGTAATATACCCACCACACTGTATACCAAAATAAGCCAAAACTTGGTCCCCATTTTTATATAGGCTATATCCTTCAGCCCTGTATCCATATCCCCTCTAAAATCACCTCAAATATTGATATCAAACACTGTATCCAAATCACCACAAATTGACATCAAATCATATTCCCTTCTCTTCCCGAGCAAGCTGAAATTATTCATATAAGAGACAGGTGAAAGTGCAGGCCATCAGTTAGCGGCCTTTTACAGCTATGCTTTGTTTAGAAATTGTACTGGATTTCATGTCAGGGCCGTCTAGTTTATCACTTCGGTAGGAGAAAATCACTGGTACACGCAACACCTGTACACGCTACTGGACCCATTAAAATGCTATGACGCCAGCACGCCGCTGGGCCTAGGACACAGAAACCCAAACCAACGTTATCGCGTCTTGAACCAATAGAAATCCAAAAAAATTACATTTTAAAAAATTTGTAAAAATAAAAATTCAAATTGACTATGCCAGACCTTATTGAAAGGCAAAAAATTTGGAGTTCGCCCTCCAAATTAATCTCCCGCACCAAAACATATATGCCATGGACATAAAAATTGTTATCCATTTGATGTGAGTGAACATTCAAAAGAAAAAATACTAAAACATTTAGTGTCTTGTAATAAACACTAATCATTATTTCTTTAAATTATATATTTACTTTTGAGACTTTTTCTTTCTCACAATAAAACTTCCTACAAAAGAAACTATGAAATTCTACGTCTTGTATTTTAATAACCAAAGTATGATAATTCGTATCTCATTTATGGCCTCTAAGGAAATGACGCATTCTAAAGATTTGATGTTTTGGAATTTTTGTTTTATTATATATATATATATATATATATAATTTTAAAATATTATTATTATTCAAATTTTGTTTGATTAAACAATAAATTTAACATTCTCCAATATTTCTATTATATTTTTATTAAATACAATTTCACACATATATTACAAATCCTACAATTCCAACAAAGTTTTGAAATGAAAATAATTTAAACTACATAAAAATAAATGAGATGAATTCCATATGATGTTTATATGCTGAACTAATGTGCATTGACCACTTTGAACTCATTTACATCTTCGGTATGCATCAAAATATGCCATAGGTATGCCCTTTGAATCAAGATCACCCAATGTCATGTGCAATACTACTTATCCACTTAGCATGATAAAAGAGATGGTTGCACTCTAAATTCTAATCTGAAAAATGAAATGAAAGCTATAAGCAGTGTGATTGTGATTTGTGTGATGTATAATACTAACCGCAAAAGTTGCAAGGTTTTATAATGTTTATAAAAAATTATTATGGCTCAAATCGAATTTAGCCAAAAACTCAAAATATTTGAAGTTCGTTTAATTGATATAAAAATGGAAATAAGAAGAAAATGTCCTTCAAATATAATCCAAAAGAGGTAATCCAAAGTAATGATTCCTAATAACTTATCTCTCTTCCTAAAGGAGAAATCCTTTCAACCACTTAAAAGAGCACAAAGTGTTTTATACTCACATAGGGATAAGGGTTTTGCTTAAGAATATATTCGCATATGCCATTATGATTCAAATTTGGAAGAGCACAATGTGTTTTATACTCAGATAAGGGTTATGTTTATGAATATTTTAAATTTTAGTTTCAAAGTGAAGTGAAGGGGAATTTTAATAAGCAAGGTTTTAATGAGAGAAATATCGAGGAACACTTTAAGAAAGGGTAAAATTTTGGAGTTGAATATGTCAACGAGTGAATATGTTAAAATTGAATTTAGGAGAGGAACCTAGTGTCATATAAAGTTACTGTGTAATAATAATTTATTAAAGTTTATATTCTACATGAATTATATATGTTGTTTTTAAGATGAATAACATGGTAATAAGATTATGATTTCTTTGGTTTTTATGCATCAACACATTTTAGATATTTATAATGTTACAAATGTTTTAATATTGGGATATAATATTTGCATAGAGCTTTTAATAATGGTGGAGATAATATTTTTCCTCTAAATTCACGTTAATGACCACATGATTGTAAATCAATTTATTCTTATTCTCAAGTTCATTGCATTTCCAAATTTTCTTTTAAAATTAGTTTTGTTAGTACTATTAATGTTGTTGATATTATGAAGGGCATCCTCTTCCATTATCCCCAAAAAGGAAGCCATGAGGTAGCATCTTTAGACCATCCTCTCTTCGGTTGTGAGTGTATTTCACTAATGTTTGTTGGTGTGAGAGGGAGCATATCTTTACTCATGTTAGCCTATACTTATATGATAAGCACCATAGTGGCACCATACCACATCATTAGTCTCCGCAGGTGAGAGACCAACTTTTAAAAGAAGGAAAAAGTAAGGCATGATCCTTTTAATTTTAAGATTGTTTATTATAAAATGTTTATGGATTTGGTTAAGACTTTAAGTCTTATCTGAAAATCAGATATATAAGGGACACCTTCCTCTACATGTCCACCAAATCTCATTAAAATATATTGAGTTTAAGTATCGCACAGATATCTAGAGCTACCAGATAGAAATTTCTTCATTTATGTAGTAACAAGAGTTTAGCATTTGGACCAATGCATAGTTAGATTTAGATTCTAAAATTTCTATATGATGTAGAGGATATCTTTCTCTACCTTCACACCAAATTTTATCAAAATACATGGAGACTAGGAGGTGCACTTAAACCATACAAAAAGTGCAACAAAAAACCAAAACTATGTCCTACACATTCTTTTTTTTCCAAGTAAACTTTGAATATTCAAACCATGAAGCCTGGATTGTATTTCATAGTTAAAAGGATTAACATTGGCTATGAATATATGGTATTAACTAAGTAAATTTCTAATTTATGAAATAACTTGGGAATTGAATAGTAATCCCTGCAAAGTTTAAATATTTGAGAGTTTTAAGTAATGAGAGCCTTTTGGCTCTCCATGGTTTGGGTTTTCTATAGTTGTTGGTTATGTGTGATCCAGGTGCCCTTTTAGTGGCTCTATGAATGTAATAAGGCTTGGTAGCATTGGCCATTTATTCAATAAATTTTGCAAAGGTGGTTGGAAATTCTTTGTTGTGATTTTAATTTTCTAACAAACTATGTGTGGAATGTATATTATTATTTTAATTCATTTGCAAATTTGTTGTAGGTTATGAGTGCTTTCATTGTGTAACTTTGATTATAGTCCATCAAGTACAACATCATGTGGTATCAAAGTGAGTAATTACATGCGGAGGACTCCTGAGTGGAGGATGATTCCAAAATAGAGGAACACCAAGTAGAATTGTCCAAGGCATGATCAGAGGATCTCGTAGATGCCATAGAATTAGAAAGTTAATATATGAAGAGTTGTTGTAGCAATCTAGGACATTATTTCAGAGATGGTGTCAAGAGGAAGAGGCATGGAAGGCCCAAAAGACAAAAATAAGGTGATGATGATTTTGAAACAATGATGAGGACGATGATAACAAGAATGGATGTAATTGCAACAATTATGAGTCATGGCATTGATGGAAAGAATGGATGCAATGGAAGAAACACAAAGAGGAGGTATTGCTCGCACAGTACAAGATTACTTACAATAATTTACCCAATTATAAAATCTTGGTAATAAAACCAAGCACTAACTAGATATTGTATATGTGGTCACTTATGAAGAGTCACGACTCTTCTCATTGTGTGTATAAATAAGTGTTCATTTGCATCATTTTCTTATGACTTGGGAATTAATAATTAATATATTTTATAAATATACAATTGCTTCCTTCCATACCTTGTCACATCCATGTCTCTAACTAGACCACATGAACCAACCACCATAATCGAGCCCTCTTTAATTCTAGTTTAGTTTGTGCAATTGAAGAGTCAAGGGCTAATCTAGCTGTATTTTAGAAGCAAAAGCGACTAAAGCTTGTTATTATCAAGTTCTTGAATTTGGTAAGGGCTCATCTAGCTGTATTTTAGAAGCAAAATGGATAGTATGGAGTTGCTCCAATGAAAGTGAGAGCTAAAAAATCCACCTCCTATCTCATAATTTATCAAAATTCAGATTTCCATACACCAACTCTTTCAATGTAATGTTCCCATTCAAATAAATTCATGACAGGAAAATTCCACCAATCCTACTAGTTCCCTAGGTTGGATGGAGACATTGGGATTTGAAATAAGGGGGCTAATAAATGATGTTTGTACATTAGAATGGCATAAATATTTAATAAAGGAGATAAATAAATAAATACAAGGAAAAATCAAAGTGGCAATTGATCATGAAGACACATGGAGGATGTCGGACCCACACAAGCTAGATTTTCTATGCCACATGGCATCCTCCTCTTGTCAATTCAAATCCATAAGAAATCCAACGTTCTTGGGATAAGTTGGAAGGCTCATACACTTGGCAATATGCATCATAGGTCGAATTGGGATGGAAGTGTAACTCCCATGGAAGAGGAAGAGTCAAATGAGAGGTTCTTGGACACTTGGGCTAGATTCCCTAACCTCTATGACAACAATGATGAAGATGTTATGACACCTATGACAAATTTCAAACCTGATTTCTGACATCTGACCAATATGGCATGGCATGCCTAAAAATAGCCTCCAAGTGTGCGCTCATGGGAGTTAGAGAAGCCCAAGAGATTACTACTCGAATTGGTGGAAGGTGGAAGGCTAGGAAGTGGAAGACAAGTGGCAAATCTTGAATCCCTCCCTAATTCGAATTGGCTTGGAGTAAATGGATGGAATTTGGACCTTAGAAGTCTAAGGATTTTTATAAAATACAGGGATCAAGTAAGAGAAGGGCTTTTGATCATTTTCAGAATTTGCATTTGAGAGGAGAGCTAGTGGAGTGCTACTCTACTTGCCTTAGCACCCATTTCGAGGGTGAAAGATTCGCATCCTAGTTGGTAATTGGAAAGCCCATTCAAACCTTTCATTTGTAGATTATATGGAATCATATGTTGCATATGCAAGCTACAGGGCAGCTCGTGGTCACTTCTAGTTCAGCTTGTTTCTCCAACCATTTCAAGTTTTCTCAGCATATTCATGATCCTTAAGGAATTGCGCACTTGGTGAGATGTTGTTCTCTTTGGGGGAGATTCTAATTCCCCATTATTTTATCATATGATGTAAATGATTTTTTATTCATACTCAGAGTAGCTTCAAGTCGAGATTTCAAGTGGAACTATGTAAATCTTATCATTAATGAGCAAATGGTGCCATTTTCCCCACTATGTTGATGTATGCCAATGTTATGTTGATATATTCGAATGGACAAGTGAACCACTGATGAATTTATGATGTATGGAATTTTAATAATGTGTTATACAAGTTTCATGTTCAATGCATAAGATTTTGGAGTCATATTGTTCAATTACGTAGCATTTGGAGAAGATTGCCTATCATTTCCCCCAAGGTCGAAACTATTTTTTTGTATCTGATTTGAGAGGGTTGTAGCAGACTTAATAAACTGAATGGTAATGCTTATGAGACCATATTGATTTCCCCTAGATGTCCATTCTTATGTTCTTAAATTCGAGAGGATCCAATAGCATTTGGAGAGCCATTTCTAGCACCTACCCATGGGGGAATTGAACCCCTAATTGCTAGTCAAATCCCCTACCTTGGCCAAAAATTAAAGGAGAGTTGCATAAGCATTTTGAAGAGTCTAAATCATCCATGAAACTTGTAATAATGTCCTAATACCATCCATACACCTTCTCTGACAATTTGGGAGCATTTGGAGACCAAGAAACCAATACTAGTTAAGGGTTGAACTAGTGGAAAAATTGAAATTTTCACAATTTTAATCAATTTCTAAAAAGGGAGATTACAAGTGGTATCAGAGCATGATCTTGGCACCTGACGTGGTTTTATATTCATGAGGACAAGAATTCAGGGACCACCCTTATACATTGAAACCAAAAGTACTTTTGTTGAAGAGGAGGAAGTAGGAAAAGAAGTGCATTTTGAGGAAACTGTGGCTAATGAGAAGGGAACCTCAAATGATAGTGAGGAGTTTAGAAAACTCATGAAACCACTCTTTTAATACATGACCAAACATATGATGAAAGGATTCGAATTGTTGTCTAGCCAACTTGGAAGCAAAGGGGAAAAAGGAGGCAGCAGTAGTTCACATTTCGAGGAAAAGAAGATGGGTGAAAGTATCTTCTCAGAGACAGGACCTCATAATAGAACCAATGAATTTCAAAATGCAGCAAGGCCTACCACACCAAAATTTATTGATTCCAAAGAAAAATTTAATACTCCAACTGATATGCAAGAGGTTCTAATCGAATGGAAAAAATTGAGTGAAGATTGCAGAAGTACCCTACCATTTGATCAATACTTTGTTGTCTCAAACAAGCTCAAAATGAGGGAAGGTAATAGGAATCCCTTTCAAAATAGAGAATTGAATTATGCCATAAGTAAAATGCCACTTCCCACCTTTGATGGATCATCTCAAAGTTCTGCAAACACTTGGGTACAAAAACTAGATGTGTATTTTCAGCTGAATCTAATGGTGGAAGAGGATGCTTTAAAAATTACCATTTTCCATCTTGAAGGGGAAGCCAATGATTGGTGGTTCCATGGTCTGAAAACATTGGGAGAATTTGTTGGCAGGGTATTAGAAAGATTTGAGCAAAAGGACCCAGAATTTCCTTTCAAAGAACTAGCCCAATTGAAGCAAGTTGGAGCCCCTGTTGAGTATATGTTAGAATTCCAAAAATTATCAGTTAAGGTGGCTGATATATCTATGGTGAGATTAGTATTACTCTTTATTGAAGGTTTAGCTGAACCCTTAAAAGGTTTAGTTAAGGCCCACAAACCAAATCCATTGAAGGTTGCCATGAACTTGACAAGAGATCTACAAAATGTGCTACCTAGAACAAGGTTTCCTCCCAAGCCTAACTTCATATTTGGAAAGAAGCCTGGGCAAAGAGATGCATTTGAAAAGAATAAGAAAGAGGGACTAAACAAGGAAGAACTTAGAAGAAAAAAATTATGTTACACATGCTTTCAACCATGGGCACCAGGGCATAAATGTACTAAGGGAAAATCATGAAGTATTTTATGATAATGATGAGTATGTGACGGGTTTTTAATTGCCTTCTAATTACTTAGAAAACAACTAAGAAGTGTACTTGTCAACCTGGGGTTAGTTGAGAACTTTTGAGTTACCGTGCACTGTATGTGCAAACCACAATCTCATTTTACATTGGTTTATCTACTTGAAGTTGTAGTTCAATAACCTTATTCACAAACAATGGTATGAGCAGTTACATTGTCTTGGCAATGAACTAGCCATCTAAACAACTATTGAAGCTAAATTGACATGAAAGTAAATCACACGACATGAAAGTAAATTCTAAAATTAAATTCACACTTGAAAGTAAATTCTAAAATTAAATTCACACTTGAAAGTAAATTCTAAAATTAAATTCACACTTGAAAGTAAATTCTAAAACTACATTCACAATCTGCAGAAAAGTAAATCCTAGAACTATGTCACACTTTGCGGGAAAAGTAAATTCTAATACTACGTTCACACTATGCAAGAAAGTAAATTCTAAATCTAAGTTCACAACACACTTGACAGAAAGGTAAATTGCAGAAATAAAATCTGAAAGTTATCTTTGCCAAATACAAGTTACTGTTTATAATCCAATGGAGTAAATAACATTATTGCATTAAGTTCAATGATTGTAAAATAAACATTTAAATTTCTATCTATGCATTGAAATCAAATTGCAGAAATAAAATTCACACTTCATAAGAAATCACAACTAAGCAATGAAGTACAACTGCATCAACATAAAATAAATAAAATCATATTGTAAAAGAAATTATAAAACTAAGATCTAATTGAATCAAAATGAGAGTATAGCTTTATTCCATCATCAATTGGACTATTGCTCTAAGAGTCCTTCCATAGAATGGAGAAAGAACTCTTATGTATACATGATTTCTCCATAACAAATAATAAATGAGGATCCAAAATATCCTCAACAAATTCCTAAAAGTTTGGATATCAAAACTAATCCAAGATTTTTACTAACTACATGCTATTTAGAATACATTTGAAGTCAAATTCGAATTTAGGGATAGAGGCTATAATAAAATAGTCAAAACTCATCCCAAATGTCTCTTAACAACTTTTGACTTCTTAGGTCCATCATATATTTGATAGAGTGTAACGTACCCACCCATCTATCCAATGCAAGGAAGGGAACATGGCACTAAAATCTGGGCTTTTAGAACAACTTAGCCAAATTCATAATGAATAAAGGATATGTCATTACAGTAAAATGCATAGGTGTGCAGATGTAAATAAATTGAACATGCAAAACGGAATAAAACATCACCCACACGCATTTCATACTCATCCAGCATATCAAAATAACCATCGAATTAAACATTTGCAGAAGTAAACACAATAAAATACTCATCTTGATGTAATGTTGTCCCAAGCAACTAGCTATGTCGCTGAAACGTTCCACCCAACCATAGGTCTCTGCCCAGCCTATATTCATTCAGCACTCAGAGACCACCCCCAAGCTGGGCATGATATCTACAAGGAAAAAGGGGCTCTCAAGCTTCAACACAGCCCAAAGCAATGGATACCTAACTCAACCCCAGATTTTTCTTGCACACAAAACTCAGATATGGGCTTGGAAACACACTTTCAGCAATGGGACTTAGAAGTTAGATGGACATGGGTTTTTCCCAAAACGTAGGCACACCAAAAATAGATTTGTGAGAGGGAAAATCGACCATAGGGAAAAAAACGATTTCTCCCACAGATATACAAGCAATCAGTGAGCCAAAACAGCCTCTATGGTCCCCAAATCGATTTCCCTCTCTTCCCCACTATTATACAACACAAAAACACCCTTCCCAGCTAGGTGAATGAAGGAAAACACAACAAAACCATGGAGGAAAACACCCAGGTAACTCTAAACTCGTGAGAGAGCAAAACTTATGGGGGAATAATGGCTTGTAGAGCAATTCATGGCTCTTTTCTTGCCCAAGAAGCCAAACATGATTTTCCATGAAGCGTGGCTTGCCCATACCCGAATTTGGACAGCCATACCTCTCCATTCCCTAAGGCATTAACTACCTCAACCAACTCTTAGGAGAGTAAATGATTGGGTACAAAAGTCAACATGGGTAGTTGATATTTTATGGGTACTTTCATTGAAGCGTGGCTTGCCCATACCCGAATTTGGACAGCTATACCTCTCCATTCCCTAAGGCATTAACTACCTCAACCAACTCTTAGGAGAGTAAATGATTGGGTACAAAAGTCAACATGGGTAGTTGATATTTTATGGGTACTTTCATTGACACTTGGCTTGACTCGATTGGCTCAAAGGTTTGAATACCCCCCCTCCCAGTTTCCTTGTAAACATCATGCCCCCATTTCTTGTTGCATTGCATAGCTAGTTGTGGGCATTTATATTAAAATGCATATTTACAATTCCCATGGTTCACTAGCACATGGGTAACATAATATCCAATACTTGCCTCTTCAAGGTCGAACGTTCACTAGCGGGGCCTTGGCCTTGAGCTCTACGCTAAGAATCATACATAATATGCATACAATATTTACATTATAGCCCAATATATTACAAGGGTCAAAATGGGGACGTTACATAGAGATCTTCAAATCTTTGTGAATAAGCCAAATATGCACTCATATCTACCTCCATTTACCAACTTTAAATTAACATCATGATTTGAGACATATAAGAATAATAGAAATAATGGATTTATAAAAATCCATTACTCCTAATGAATATCTTTCTCCAAAGTTGGTGGTTGAAGGTAAAATTTGAATTATTGACTTTCTGTAATGTTGCAGATAGAGTTTCTGTAATGCTGCAGATACCTGTAAAGTTTATGTAATGCTGTAGATAGAATTTCCGTAATGCTGCAGATGGAGTTTCCGTAATGCTGCAACAAATTTTCTGCACTGCTACAGAACTCCCTCAAATATGTTGTAGCTGCTTCCAACAATTGATTCAATATTCAAAGCAAATACATAGTACACTAATTCCCTCAATGTTAGTAAAAAATCAAATAAAATACTAAGACATGTAATGGAAAAATTACTTGAGCATAAAAACCCGGATATGAGTGTAAGAGTGGATTAATGCATGAATATGCATAAGCAAAATGGATTATAGATAAGGTGAAATGGTGGTAAAAATATGCTAAATCCAAGGCCCGTCATCTCCCCCAAACTGAAAATGTTACATGTCCTCATGCAACCCTGTGTCAACCAAGCTGAATGATGTTCATTTTTAATGTAGGCCTCAAAATTCATTGTCAACAAGCCACCACCAATGTATCTGATCATCAAGAGGTATGAAATTTCATCATGAACAATCCTCCATGCCAACTTAACATTTTCAATGCAAAAAAGCAAGAAAAATATATTTTGTAGCCAATGGACTAGCAATTTGCAGCTTTCACAAAAAATGTCATTTTTCCAAAAATATGAACTGGGTTTTTACCAAACTTTGCATGGGTGTTAGGAATGTCATTATGCTTCTCCCAACCAAAAATTGGAAAAACCCACATCATGGTTTTCGAGAAATGAGAAAATGGATGTACGTGACTATGCTTGATTTCTCGAAAAATATCAACTGAGTTTTCACCAAACTTTGCAGGGGTGTAAGGAATGCCATTATGCTTCTCCCAGTCAAAAATTGGAGAAACCCACATCACAGTTTTCGAGAAAATGAGAAAATGACTGTAGGTGACTATGCTTGATTTCTCAAAAATTGTGCATTGGATTGAGCAGAAACTTGGTATATTCATTCTTCTTACCATAATGTTTATCTCCTCCAAATTTCGGGAAAACCCACTTCACCGTTTGGGAGATATATTCATTTCAATTTATGCATTTTAGGCTGCCATAAAAATGCCTCACTGCTGTACATACATTTGCCAAGTGATTTGTGTGAAGATTTGAAATGATTATACATGAATCGAAACAGAGTCTCCTCCATAGTTTTCTAATTCAACTGTATGATAACTTGTATGCATGGAGATTCATTTTCATTTAAAAGAAACAGTGTTGGTTCAAACTTTGAAAGTCATGTAAATCTTGTAAACTCTTGATATATGAGGTGAAGAGAATTACCAAGACTGATGTAATTGCTGCAAATAATGGCAATAACCATGTCCTCCCCCAAACTGAAGAATTCACATGTCCTCATGCTGATTTAGAAAACAAATAGATGTTGGCACTGAAATCTCAACCAAAATCTAACTTCAATCACCAGTAGTAAAAAAAAATGGATGGCTGTAGGTGATTTCTCAAATTCTGAAACCAATATTCTTGCTACATTGAATATGGTCGTATTTGGAATGCTTTCTTCAGAATTGTAAAACATTTTCATTGATAGCTTGACCACATTCTTCAAATTTGGCAATTGAAACAACATGAGAGTATAGCTTTATTCCATCATCAATTGGACTATTTCTCTAAGAGTCCTCCCATAGAATGGAGAAAGAACTCTTATTTATACATGATTTCTCCATAACATAATAAATGAGAATCCAAAATATCCTCAACAAATTCCTAAAAGTTTGGATCTCAAAACTAATCCAAGATCCTTACTAACTACATGCTATTTAAAATAACTTTGAAGTCAAATTCGAATTTAGGAATAGAGACTATAATAAAATAGTCAAAACTCATCCCACATGTCTCTTAACAACTTTTGAATTCTTAGGTCCATCATGTATTTGATAGAGATCTTCAAATCTTTGTGAATAAGCCAAATATGCACTCATATCCACCTCCATTTACCAACTTTAATTTATCATGATTTGAGACATATAAGAATAATAGAAATAATGGATTTAAAAATCCATTACTCCTAATGAATATCTTTCTCCAAAGTTGGTGGTGGAAGGTAAAATTTGAATTATTGACTTTCTGTAATGCTGCAGATAGAGTTTCCGTAATGCTGCAACAAATGTTCTTCACTACTACAGAACTCCCTCAAATATGTTGTAGCTGCTTCCAACAATTGATTCAATATTCAAAGCAAATACATAGTACACTAATTCCCTCAATGTTAATCAAAAATCAAATGAAATACTAAGACATGTATTGGAAAAATTACTTGAGCATAAAAACCCAAATATGAGAGTAAGAGAGGATTAATGCATGAATATGAATAGGCAAAAGGGATTATAGATAAGGTGAAATGGTGGTAAAAATATGTTAAATCCAAGGCTCGTAAGTATGAAGGGGGTATGGAGGAATGACATATTTCAGATCAAGAAGAGGGATATGATACAGCAGAAGAAGGGAAACAAGAATAAAATCATCCTTCACCTGACAAAGCAAGGATGATAGTACTTTCAGCAGTGCCTCGTTATCACACCATTCGATGCAAGGGAGTGGTACTAGGACAAAGGGCCTCAGTATTGGTAGATGGAGGAGCCACATATAACTTCATTGATGTAGACATGGTAGAGAGAAGAAAGATACCTACTGAACCATTCGATGGCTTCACAGTCATCATTCCAGGTCACAACACTATGGAGTGCAAAACATGGGTTTCAAAGCTGCAAATCACCATAGGTAATTACACTTTTTTTATAACTGTTATGTGGTTGATGTTGATACTAATGTGGTATTGGGAGTGGAATGGTTGTACTCTATAGGTGAGCATACAGTGAACTATCAAATTCCTGAAATGAAAGTCCAAGATTCGGAAAGAATACAAAGGGTTGTGAGAGGGAAGCACACCTATTCGAATCAAGTAGTGACCTCCCACGGTATGAGATCCATATTGAGGCATGGAGACATAGAATGGGTTGCTGAATGTTTCATCACCTCTCCCAAGCCAAACATAAAGGTTGTTGAACACCCAAAGGATATAGAGAAACTAGTACAAAAGTATGAAATTTTTTTAGAGACCTTCCACATGGTAGACCACCTAATAGGGGGGTTGAGCACAACATTGTTTTGGAGAAGGGTACTTCACCCATCCAAATACCACCCTATAGACATCCAAAAAAATTCAGAGATGAAATTGAAAAGTCCATCCAAGAACTCCTAGAGTTGGGACTCATTAGACCAAGCTATAGCCCTTGTGCCTCTTCAGCAGTGTTGCTGAAGAAAAAAGATGGAAGCTTAAAGATGTGCATAGACTTTAGAGCTTTGAACAAGAAGACAATCAAGAATAAGTATCATATCCCTAGAATTGATGAGCTCATGGATGAGCTATTTGGGGAAAAATATTTCTCCAAAATTGATCTTAGATCAGGTTACCATCAAAGTAGAATGAAGGAAGAAGATGTGCAAAAGACTGGTTTTAGATGTCACTATGGCCACTTTGAATTTCTTGTTATGCCTTTTGGATTAACCAATGCTCCAGCCACATTCCAAGCATGCATGAATAGGATCTTTTTCAAGCAGCTTAGAAAGTTTGTTTTGGTTTTCTTTGATGACATGCTCATTTACAGCAAAACTTGGGAAGAGCATTTGCATCATTTAGAGGTTGTGCTGAAAAATTTTGCATGAACAATCATTGTTTGCTAAGTTGTTTAAATGTGAATTTGGAATGAAGGAACTTTTCTGTCTTGGGTACATATTTGGACAATAAGGAGTGAAAGTGCACATGGAAAAGATAAGGGCTATCCTTGAATGGTCATCACAAAAAAAATCACAGAATTAAGAGGCTTCATTGGAATATGCACCTATTATAGGAAGTTTGTGAAAGGGTTCTCCAAATTGACTTCTCCACTCGATGATTTGACCAAGAAAGATGCTTTCAAGTGGGATGAAGAGGATGAAAAGGCCTTCCAAAAAATGAAAGAGGTAATGAGTAGTTGTCCAGTACTTTCAATACCTGATTTTTCTAAACCTTTTGTTTTGGAATGTGATGCTTCAGGTGAAGGGATAGGGGTTGTCCTAAAGAAAAATAAACACTCTATAGCCTTTGAGAGTAGAAAGTTGCAGCCACATGAGAATCTTTACTCCATCTATGACAAAGAAAGTTTGGCCATCATGCATGCCTTGGCCAAGTTTAGACAATACTTGGTGGGAAACAAGTTTGTGATGAAAACTGATCACAACAATCTAAAGCACTTCCTCACCCAAAGGGAAGAATAACATTGTAGCAGATGCATTATCTAGAACACCTTATTTTTCTCTCATAGACATTTCAAAAGATTGGAAAATCATGCTAATGGTTGAATATGCCAAAGATAGTTTTGCTTGTGATGTGTTAGATGGGGTCAAAGGGGATGATAACTACAATATTTTAAATGGGTTGATATATTATAAGGGCAGAATTTACTTGGTTCAAAATTCAAAACTCAAGTATAATATTTTGCAAGAAGCACATTATTCTCCTCTAGCTGGCCATCCGGGGATCTTCAAAACTTATAGGCAATTAAGGCAAGGTTTTTTTTGGAAAGGGATGAAGGATGATGTTCTAAAATATGTGAATGAATGTAAGGTATGTCAGCAAAACAAAACTGAACTCGCATGCCCAGCTGGTTTATTACAACCATTGCCCATTCCGGAACAAAAATGGGAGAGTATCTCAATGGACTTCGTCACAGGTTTGCCCAAATCTTGGGCAAAGATTGCATATATAGGCTGATTAAATATGCTCATTTCTTTGTTGTTACATCATCTTTTAGTGCTACACAAGTGACTGATATTTTTTTTAAAGAAATCTTCAGATTGCATGGGCTCCCCAAGAGCATTGTAAGTGATAGAGATAGCTGATTCATGGGTGCTTTTTGGCAAGAAATTTACAGATTGGTGGGCACTCAATTGACTCCAAGCACAAGCTATCATCCACAAACTAATGGCTAAACAAAGAGAGTGAATCAATGGTTGGAAGGGTACATAAGGAACTATGTGGGAGAGCAGCAAAAAGCACGGGTAAAATGGATACACTTGGGTGAGTTTTGCTACAATGCCACTTTTCATATGTCAATAGGAATGTCTCCTTTCAAAGAATTATATGGTTATGAAGCACTCGCCTTTGTTCAGCATATCTTTGGTGATAGTAGATCCCAAAAGCTAAATATTGGGTGGAAGAGAGCCAAGAAATTTTAAATATTTTGAAAAACAACTTGCAGGTTGCTCAAAATCAACAAAAACAATATCCAGATCAACATAGGGAAGAAATGCCCTTTCAAATCAATGATTTGGTATATTTGAAGTTGCAACCATATAAACAAACATCCTTGAAAAAGAAGGGATCAGAAAAGCTAAAACCAAGATACTATGGCCCATACAAGGTAGTTCAGAAGGTTGGGGAGGTAGCATATGAGTTAGAACTTTCAGAAGGAAGTAAAATCCACAATGTATTTCATGTTTCATGTCTCAAGAAGGCTATTGGTCAGCAAATTTTCATTTCAGAAACACTTCCTCCTTTGAATGATGAAGGTCAGCTCATACTTGTTTCAGAAAACATTTTGAAGACAAGGGAAAGAAGATTAAGGAGTAGAACTATCAAATAGTACTTGGTACAATGGAAGGATCTACCAAGTGAAGATGCCACATGGGAAGAAGAACAAATTTTGCAACATCCAAATTTGAAATTGCTTGAGGGCAAGCAATATTGGGTGGGGAGGATTGTAATGTCCCCATTCAAATAAATTCATGACAAGAAAATTCCACCAATCCTACTAGTTCCCTAGGTTGGATGGAGACATTGGGATTTGAAATAAGGGGGCTAATAAATGATGTTTGGACATTAGAATGACATAAATATTTAATAAATGAGCTAAATAAATAAATACAAGGGAAAATCAAAGTGGCAATTGATCATGAAGACACATGGAGGATGTGGGACCCACACAAGCTAGATTTTCTATGCCACATGGCATCCTCCTCTTGTCAATTCGAATCCATAAGAAGTCCAACGTTCTTGGGATGAGTTGGAAGGCTCATACACTTGGAAATATGCATCATAGACCGAATTAAGATGGAAGTGTAACTCCCATGGAAGAGGAAGAGTCAAATGAGAGGTTCTTGGACACTTGGGCTATATTCCCTAACCTCTATGACAACAATGATGAAGATGCTATGAAACCTATGACAAATTTCAGACCTGATTTCTGACATCTGACCAATATGACATGTCAGGCCTAAAAGTATCCTCCAAGTGAGTGCTCATGGGAGTTAGAGAAGCCCAAGAGATTCCTACTCGAATTGGTGGAAGGTGGAAGGCTAGGAAGTGGAAGACAAGTGGCAAATCTTGAATCCCTCCCTAATTCGAATTGGCTTGGAGTACATGGATGGAATTTGGACCTTAGAAGCCTAATGATTTTTATAAAATACAATTATCAAGTAAGAGAAGGGATTTTGATCATTTTCAAAATTTGCATTTGAGAGAAGAGCTAGTGGAGTGCTACTCTACTTTCCTTAGCACTAATTTCGAGGGTGAAAGATTCCCATCCTAGTTGGTAATTGGAAAGGCCATTCATACCTTTCATTTGGAGCTTTAATGGAGTTATATGTTTTAGATGCAAGCTACAGGAAAGCTCTTGGTCACTTCTAGTTCAGCTTGTTTCTCCAACCATTTCAAGTTTTCTCAGCATATTCATGATCCTTCAGGAATTGCACACTTGGTGAGTTGTTGTTCTCTTTGGGGGAGCTTATAATGACCCATTATTTTATCATCTAATTTAAATGCTCTTTTCTTCATACTCAAAATATCTTTAAGTCGAGATTCCAAGTGGAACTATGTAAATCTGATCATTAATGAGCAAATGGTTCTATTTTCCCCACTATGTTGATGTATGTCAATGTTATGTTGATATATTCAAATGGACAACTCAACCACTGATGAATTTATGATGTATGGAATTTTAATAATGTGTTATACAAGTTTCATGTTCAGTGCATAAGCTTTTGGAGTCATATTGTTCAATTACATAGCATTTGGAGAAGATTTCATATCATTTCCCCCAAGGTCGAAACTAGTCTTTTTATATCTGATTTGAGAGAGTTGTGGCATACTTAATAAACTAAATGGTGATGCATATGAGACCATATTGATGTCCCCTAGATATAACCTGCTTCTGTTATGAAATTCAAGAGGATCCAATAGCATTTGGAGAGCCATTTCCAACAACAACGCATGGGGGAATTGAACCCCTAATTGCTAGTTAAATCCCCTACTCTAGCCAAAATTCAAAGGAGAGTTTAAAAGCCTTTTGAAGACTCTAAAGCATACATTAACCTCATAATAATGTCCTAATACGATCCATACACCTTATGTGACAAGTTGGGAGCATTTGGAGCTATTTGGAGACCTAGAAACCAATACTAGTTAAGGGTTGAACTAGTGGAAAAATTGAAATTTCACTATTTTAATAAATTTATAAAAAGGGACATTACATTCAACTCAACCTAGATGACGATTGGACTGATTCAGTTTCTTTATGCAGGGTTTTGATGCACTTGAAAGTGCCCCTTGACCATTCACTTTTATATGAAGTACAAGACGCGAGTTCTGCGAAAGACACGAGTTCTATACTATAGGTATATTAGTTTATACACTAGACATACTCTTTACACTAGGCATATACACATGTGTATATTCTAGTGAATACATTAGTGTATATTATAGCTCATAGGTAGGTATATACACTAGTGTATATTATATAGTAAATACACTAGTGTATATTATATACATTAGGCACAATGTATATACATTAGTGTGTATTCTATTAGGCATAGTTTGTAATGTATTACACTAACTTGTATATTTTAGTTCATAGGATATACACTAGTATATACACTAGTGTATATACCTACCTAGTTACTACGCATATATGCTAGTGTATATTCCTATATCCTATGAGCTGAAATATACACTAATGTGTGTATAGAATATCTACACTAGTGTTATGCCTAGTATGTGGACTCTTCGTGGAGTTTTCTTCTTAAAAAGGGTATTCATGGCTTTTCAATCTACTAACAAGAGAGGGAAAAGTGGTTGGGAACATAAAGATGTATAAAATAAGATCAAATATTAATTTGTCAACTTTAAATAATAATAATAAATATAATTCTAGAAAAAATTAAACATATAAGTGGGATACAATATGTCATGTGTGATCATGCTTGAAAATTATACATTGAACACTAAATTTAGTGGCATATATGAGAGGAGGGCTTCAATTTTAGAAAATATGTAAAATGTTAAATTTTCTTCACCATATTTCACTAAAAACTGGGATAAATCTTCATAGATTTTCCCTATGGAAGTCTAGTATCCACCTAGTATCCAAAGTGGAGCCATTTTTGGCTAAACAATGAGGAACAAGACTAATGGTGCCTTACAAGGAGGAAAACAACTAAAAAGGACCTTTATTTTAAGACAATAGAAATGTTTGTGCATTATATTGAACTACAAGAATTTTACTTGAGGACACCATACACTAGTTTTGTTTAATTACAATGGGTGCTCTTCCCATTACTTAGAATAACAACTAAAAAGGGCTTTTATTTTAAGACAATATAAATGTTTGTGCATTATATTGAACTACAAGAATTTTAGTTGAGGACACTATACACTAGTTTTGTTTAATTACAATGTGTGCTCCTTTGTAATATCTCGCTTTTTCTCTTAGGGTTTCTGCAGCAGAAGGTACAACCGGGTACCCGCCAACGGCAAGGAGCTCATGGCAAGAGATCCGCAAGTAAAACTTTGTAAGTATGATCATGTTTTCCTAAGTGTTAAGTAAATTCATAGACTTAGGAGACTAAGGCTTGACGCAACGAAACGATCGGGGCATGGAATCCACTAGGGGGAGAGGGTGAATGGCTTGATAGCCATGAATTTCAACGACAACAGTCATCTTAATGTCGTGTGCAATTAAAGTGAACTAAGATATTCACTACGAAAACACTTAAGTTTAAAAGTATGTTAATAGCTAGTCCTAGATGAGGATGTCGAAGAAACTCCTAGTCGTCGCAAGGCAGTAACAAGTTCCTATAATCTAACTATTAGCATGACGCTAATCTATACTAAGTACCATTAAGTAAAAATAAGAAATTAACATAAAGAAAGTTGGTAGCCTACAAAATATGTCATTAAAATTCCTAAGTGGAAAATGATTGATAATTTCTTGATTATAAATTATGAATAGAAGATAAATGACTTATCACTTTATCGACCAATGAAGAAAATGTTAACTTGTAGTTGATGCATGAGAAACACTTAGCTATTTAATAGTATGTTAACTATATAAATTGATAGTTAAAGCCAAGTTACATTTAGTTATGTTCAAGATAATATAATTACCTTAAGTGAACTAATTAAAGATCTTGAGTTATTTTAAAGATAAGTTAAGTGAACTAATTAAAGATCTTGAGTTAATTTAAAAATAAGTTAAATGAACTAATTAAAGATCTTGAGTTAATTTAAAGATAAGTTAAGTGAACTAATTAAAGATCTTGAGATAAGTTATTTATGTTAAATTAATTAGATAAGGATAAATAAAATTAAATATTAGTCACCAGTTAACCAAACGTTGACTAAGAAAATCTATAAGTTAAAAATAATTAATAAGTTAAAAATAATTAAAGATTAAACAACTTAAGTTCTAACAAGAACTTATGGTGATAGTAAAAAACCTAAATATTACTATAAAAATGACACTATGGTATTTGGAAAGGGGGTTCTTCTTCTTTTTCTTCATCTTTGAAGGAAAAGAAGGATAAATAAAATTGATTAAAGGAAAGAGCATTAACCTCACGCTATAGTGAATTCTTAGGGGAGGTTTCTCTGCGGGAAAACCTAGGCTGAACATAAAT